>JAVIAB010000047.1:82736841-83049341 GCA_032433765.1 Megaustenia siamemsis | reverse complement strand
CTATCTATCTATCTATCTATCTATCTATCTATCTATCTATCTATCTATCTCACTTATATGAAAAGATAACTTTGAAACTGCGACCAAATTTTTCCATTAAAAATCCACTTCGATGGAAAATTTTTGCATTATTTCTCTTGTCCCTACGTGGAATATTTCCAAATCTATAGACACTACATTTGTGACAATAAAGACTGTTAACGTGTTATTCGCGTGATTATACTCGTTACATTCAGGATCTTTTCCGAGGTGTCTGACGACGGCAGAAAATTGAGTAGCCACTATCAGAGAAACTCGTGTGTGTGTCACGAGAGCTGTCGTGGGGCTGTGGCGAATAAATAACTGCCGTGTTTTCTGGTTATTGTACAGAAAGTTGTGAAATGATCACAAGTCGCCACAATCAGTTTGTAAGCTATTGACTGCTAGTGACCAGGATGACATTCTCTTCATTCTTGCCTGTAGATCGTTATGTTCTACAGGATTGCCCCTAGTACACAGACCTGAGAAGAGCAATGTGGTCCACCCCCACCTCCCTGGAAGAGAAACTATATGGGGCAATCGAATCGCTTAAACACAGACAGCTGACTTTATGAGAGAGTCTGCAATCCTACTCTGATTGAGTCTTGATCGCAGAGAGAGAGAGAGAGAGAGAGAGAGAGAGAGAGAGAGAGAGTCTGTAGATCTGCAAACCTTGCTGTTTAGTTTTCTCCTCATTAACTCTTCTTATTAATTACATTGTTGTTTTATACAATCCTAACTCTTGTTTGAATTTCCCTAAAAAGAATACTCACATTCATTATGTGATAACAACAAAATCTATCTATTGTCCTTTCGAGCCGAAGACGGCACATAGGGCAGAACCACAATCTCAAAAACAGAAACCTTGCGTGCCAAAGTAGCACATATTGCAGAGATCACTGCTCTCAAATATATATGGCGCTGTTTCCATAACAAGACTTTTTACAATGACAGCTTGTCAAGCCATCGATCAATCTCCTTAGTCGCCTCTATCGACATGCCTGGATGGTCACAGTGTTACTATTCTTTACTTCCCTCATAATGAAGCCCCGGTAACACACAGAAAATAAAATACATCACTGAATATGCTAACATGCAGTGCTCTAATACAAATTAGAGATGTTACTTTTGTCTACCTATCCCCCATTCCATATTTTAGGTTAACTACCTTGTTTATAGTTTAATATTTGTTTTCTAATTGATCCAATTGTCAGAACAAATTGATTGTGTGTTTTTTTTAATTAATTAGAAAACCCAATCAATTTCAATCCGTTTAGTCCAAAAATGGATGTCTCTTTCATCAAATTGTGAAGAGTATGTTTATTATTGGATCCAGTCGCTCGCTGGTTAAGTGTAACGAAGTTATTACACTTTCTTACTATTTCTATTCAAGTCAGTTTGATCCCAAGTTCCTAATTCTGGATTTGTAAATGTTATCAGTTATCGCAATTACAAAACTAATTAAATTACCAAGACAATTACAGCAAAAACTATTACATAATTAAATAATGGCATCCCTTTCTGTGACAGATCTGTTTCTAGGTTCACTCAGTCATAAACAGGTAATGAAGATGTTTTATGTGGAATAAAGGCGATGTGCCGTAGTGCTGACCATAATACACCAAACCAAAAATTATGTCGCCCGCGGAATAAATATTGACGTTAATACAATATTTCCTGAACGCTACAATAGTATGGGTGTGCTTGAGTTCCCATTTTTGTTGTCTTTACCCTGATGCCAATGGCAGCTTGCACACATCTCTCTCTCCCACCCGCCCTCACCCACGCACACAAGCTAGTCATAGCCCCCTATAGATTTACAGAGGCCTCCAGCTGACAGGAAATTCTCAGAATTTCCAATGAAAACCTTAAATTAGCATGATGTGCAAAGCGGAAAATGCGAGCATGAGCATTTCATTGCCACCTGTATTTAATACCCACCCGCTGAGAGGGAGCACCCAAAGGTTTTGACGTTTATAGTATTGCGAGCAGGGGCGGTTATGGCTAAATACGTCTGTCGTTAATAGCTAACATAGCTGAAAACGTCACAAGCTTTAAGGTGCTTTCAAGGAAACTCTCTCGGCCCTTCGGCTTTTAATATCAGTGGCACTGGATAGTTGCAGGTACAGTGACGTCAGACGACTATAGCATCTATTCCTGATAAAAAAAACAAGCTAGTTTGAGGGTTTATCGGGTTTTTTTTTTCTGTCCACGAGTTTTTGCAAACCTACAGATAAAAGCTGGTCTATGGTAACTTTTATCATAAAAAAATATTTTACTTGCTGAAGGTTCTGGCATGTTTGGAAGGTGGTCTGTGTGTGGGTCGGTGATGTACTCACGTGACACTGATCGAGCAGGTGTGGAAGGGAGAATAGGTGTCAGTACGGCTTAGGGGAGACACAAAATGATTACTTTGATCTATAACAAGAGTAATATCCGATACAAGAACAAAGAAGTACATGAAACAGTGGAGTGGAAATCCTTTTACTTCTATTTTCCGCACGGCGACTATTTAAAAAAAAAAACACTTGCACTCATGCGTTGCATTGTCGTTGACGTATTTACACTGCGTTAATTTGCGTGTTTTTCTGTAACACCCGTCTTTAACAATGTATTTTTGTGATTATTGTTTGCCATTTTTATTAGATCCAGGCCCAACTACAGGCAAGATACAGTAGAATCTTCATCAGTTATGGTTCACTGATTCTGATGCATGCAATCAGCTTTGAGCCGCATTTAAGCACGATACTGTAGAGCACATTGAGGCCAAATGAACATAAGAGAATTGAGCTGCCATGACTGTATACCGGGAGCCGCGATGGCTCAGTGGTTAGGGAACTGAAATACTAAAGACAGGAGGTCAGGTTCGATCCTGATCGATGGCTTCCAGGTTCACCAGGCCTTAAATGGGTACCGGATTTTTTCTGGAAAACTAAAGCGGCACGGGTGTAATACTGACCACGTTAAATGTGTCTATAAAACTTATGGTCACTAACACCATATTCCCTATACGCCACTTAGCGTGACGGAGCTCTTTACATTAACTTGAATGACTATATAGAAGTGGTGCAAGTTGTAAAACACTGTCAACCTAACGTAGGGCTAGGGTTAGGTTTAGGGCTAGGGTTAGGTTTAGGGCTTGTGTTAGGTTTAGGGCTAGTGTTAGGTTTAGGGCTAGGGTTAGGTTTAGGGCTTGTGTTAGGTTTAGGGCTAGTGTTAGGTTTAGGGCTAGGGTTAGGTTTAGGGCTAGGGTTAGGTTTAGGGCTAGGGTTAGGTTTAGGGCTTGTGTTAGGTTTAGGGCTAGGGTTAGGTTTAGGGCTAGGGTTAGGTTTAGGGCTAGGGTTAGGTTTAGGGCTAGTGTTAGGTTTAGGGCTTGTGTTAGGTTTAGGGCTAGGGTTAGGTTTAGGGCTAGTGTTAGGTTTAGGGCTAGGGTTAGGTTTAGGGCTAGTGTTAGGTTTAGGGCTAGGGTTAGGTTTAGGGCTAGGGTTAGGTTTAGGGCTAGTGTTAGGTTTAGGGCTAGTGTTAGGTTTAGGGCTAGGGTTAGGTTTAGGGCTAGGGTTAGGTTTAGGGCTAGTGTTAGGTTTAGGGCTAGGGTTAGGTTTAGGGCTAGTGTTAGGTTTAGGGCTAGGGTTAGGTTTAGGGCTAGGGTTAGGTTTAGGGCTAGGGTTAGGTTTAGGGCTAGGGTTAGGTTTAGGGCTAGTGTTAGGTTTAGGGCTAGGGTTAGGTTTAGGGCTAGTGTTAGGTTTAGGGCTAGGGTTAGGTTTAGGGCTTGTGTTAGGTTTAGGGCTAGGGTTAGGTTTAGGGCTAGGGTTAGGTTTAGGGCTAGGGTTAGGTTTAGGGCTAGTGTTAGGTTTAGGGCTAGTGTTAGGTTTAGGGCTTGTGTTAGGTTTAGGGCTAGGGTTAGGTTTAGGGCTAGTGTTAGGTTAAGGGCTTGTGTTAGGTTTAGGGCTAGGGTTAGGTTTAGGGCTAGTGTTAGGTTAAGGGCTTGTGTTAGGTTTAGGGCTAGGGTTAGGTTTAGGGCTAGTGTTAGGTTAAGGGCTTGTGTTAGGTTTAGGGCTAGGGTTAGGTTTAGGGCTAGTGTTAGGTTTAGGGCTTGTGTTAGGTTTAGGGCTAGGGTTAGGTTTAGGGCTAGGGTTAGGTTTAGGGCTAGGGTTAGGTTTAGGGCTAGGGTTAGGTTTAGGGCTAGTGTTAGGTTTAGGGCTAGGGTTAGGTTTAGGGCTAGTGTTAGGTTTAGGGCTTGTGTTAGGTTTAGGGCTAGGGTTAGGTTTAGGGCTAGTGTTAGGTTTAGGGCTAGTGTTAGGTTTAGGGCTAGGGTTAGGTTTAGGGCTAGGGTTAGGTTTAGGGCTAGTGTTAGGTTTAGGGCTAGTGTTAGGTTTAGGGCTAGGGTTAGGTTTAGGGCTAGTGTTGGGTTTAGGGATAGTGTTTCTCTTTTCTCTACAATTATGTATCTGAATAAAGTGCAATGTGACTAAAGGGGACGTTACTCTTCCGAACTTTAATTTGTACGACTAAACTACGACTCTACCCAAATTTGGATCAACATGTAAATTACAATTGTAAATATTATATATATAAGATAGAGATAGACAAAGAGAGTGACAGACAGACAAAAAGAGTGAGAATGCGGGGAAAGAGTTGCATGTCACTAGCGCGTTGGCTTGGATAAAAGATCAAATTGGATTTAAAC
The DNA here is from genome assembly GCA_032433765.1 of Megaustenia siamemsis. Taxonomy (NCBI): domain Eukaryota; kingdom Metazoa; phylum Mollusca; class Gastropoda; order Stylommatophora; family Ariophantidae; genus Megaustenia; species Megaustenia siamemsis. The sequence continues at coordinate 83,044,636 of JAVIAB010000047.1, read as the reverse complement.
TCAGCTCGCCACTCTAGTCTTAAGGAAAGGGTGCCTTGATTGCCTCCAAATTCTGCGTTTTAGTACTTGAAATCAAGACTCTTTGTCCCTTATTTTGTTAGAAGCGAATAAAGATTTCTGTGAAATATTCGCACTCTTATACATCACAAGAGAAATTGGAGCGAAAATGTAAACAGAAGACCAAATCTGTATCTCTACAATGTTCTATTGTGGTAATTGCGTCATTCCATCTCTTGTGGTATTAAGTTCTCTTACAAGAAGTATAGTTCTCGGAGCTGTATAGATCTCTGTAGCCTGGAAGTCTAGACCAATATTAGATTGCTAGTTTACTGAGGAACAAAGCTGACGGATCAACGTGGTAGTTAGGGCAATTCTCGGTGCGCTTCATAGTAGATTCTCATATAGTGAACAAAGCAAGAACGATAATTTGAAGAGTAATATAAGGCTTTATTTGTTAGCTTAGCAAGAGTTATGTGAAATTGTTCGATTGTGTAAGGTTATGGCGGACTACCGACTTCAGAATGTTAAGTGGCACTTATAGGATTAAGAATGTAATGGAAGTGTACGTAAGTAATGATATGTTGGGATAGAAATAGAAATAAGAGTACATGGGAAATGTTTAAAGATTAAATAACTGGATGGAATGTTCTGGATTAGTGAAATATTGGTGATGAAATGGATTACATATATATATATATATATATATATATATATATATATATATATATATATATATCATCATCATCATCATCAAGTACCGGGCGTAGGTGATCATGTCTCTCCACAATTTTCGATCTCGACAATTATTTATCATTTCTGTTGTTGACCTTCAGCTAAGCCATTCTCTTAAGCTGTCTGGTATCTTTTCTCTTTGCCCTCAATTTTTCCAGTTGTTACAATATATTCGAGTTGTTCTCTTCTCATTACATGGCCAAAAAATGATGATTGTTTCTTCCTAATATTGGAAATTAGTTCTCTTTTTGCTTTGACCTCTTTCAGAACGTTTTCATTACTCTTCTTAGCTGTCCATGGTATTCTCAATATTCTTCTGTAAAACCATATTTCTACAGACTCCAGTGATTTTCTTGTCCGTTTTCCTTTTGTCCATGATTCACATCCATATGTTAAGACTGGCTCTACATAAGATTTAAGAACTCTTATTCTTGTTTTTATTGTCAAAAATGGATTTCATAGTATCTTCCTCATTTTTTTTTGGAAAAGCTGCTTATGCCTGAGCCATTCTACATCTCACCTCTTTTGTACATCTTCCGTCTGAGGTTAACAAAGTTCCCAAATATTTAAATTTATTTACCTGTTTTAATATTGTTCCACTTGTCTTTATTTTGCACTGAGGTGATGTCGTTTTCTTTGTTGTTACCCTTATATATATATTGGACAAGCATGTGGTTTATAATATACTGAATATATAATATTAGAAGAGCATGAGAAATAAAATTCTAGATGCCCACAACAAATTTGGCTTATTTCAGTAGTTGTTTGTTTGCTGCTGCTGTCAATACAAATTCATATTGATCAGTGTTAATGAATTTGTTAGGAATCTCCGCAACATTGTTACAAGCGATAAACGATATCGTAAGACAGGCCACTTCTACGTAATGTTATCTAACACACACAAGAAATAACAAGGAACCTCCTAATAATATATATCAAAGGCTTATTAACACCACTCTATACAGGAAATTAAAATACTATGGCAAAGTCAAGGGACCCAGAGGGCTGGACAGAACACTTTTGGAGGGCATGGTTCCTAGTCGACGCATAAGTAGCAGACCAAGAAGAAGGTGGTTTCAAGACATCAAAGCGGAACATGACAGCGGAAGAATTGGGAGATTTGGCTACAGACAGAGCTTCTTTCAGACGAGCTGTTGTAAATGTAGCGTCCTGTAAAGGACAGGCGATCTGATGATGCTATTGCGCGCACACACACACAGACACACACACACACACACACACACACACGCACACACACATATGGTTGCATAAACCATAAATCGCCACAAAAGAATGTAAGCATTTAATAACTTGTATTATTTTACTGTCATTTCTTGATTGCATAGCTCATATGTAAATTCATACTCCCATTTATTAAATTAATGTTATTTACTTAATGCAATTGTCCATAATGATATTATTAACAGGTACGTCATTATCTGCCAAAACGCTTTTTATAAGGTATGCCCCACCTAGTTGTATATGAGTTCACACACACATAAATATAGTAGAAAAAGGCATTAAAGTACTCCTGTCACAAGTGGCGTATAGGAAATATGGTGCTAGTGACCCTATATTTTACAGACCTTCAGCACATGATTTTTGGGGTAATGTGGTCGGTATTACGCCCGTGCTGCTTTAGTTTCCAGAAAAAAATCCAGTACCCATTTAAGGCTGGGTGAACCCGGAAGCCGTCGACACATACATATAAATGTATATTAATAGTTCTCTAGACAAATTATTGCACACATACACACGTAGATAAGCCAGCATAAGGATGACATAGAGCCTAATGAAACTCCCACTAATGTCATTCTGAAGACACACATTTCAAGCGAAACTGAGAGATCAGGATAAAACGTCACACAGCTCTAAGTCATAATCAGGATGAGTGATTTCCCTTGGCCACACCTGCGCACGTGGAAGTACATGTTAAATATATTTCTTGGCGACTAGAAAAAAATGCATTGGATTAAATAGCCATCATGAAAATAATTAGAAAGATAAGATAGCTTTATTTTTGTGGGTTCATGTGTGTATTTTTTTTTAGCAGCGGAGGAGTCTTACGTTTGCTTTAAGGAATGTTAAATGTGGAGAATTTAAGAAATGTCTGTGTCCAAATGTTTCATAACTGCCCTTCATGTTGTAAATAATGAGGAGGACGGAGGAGACTATTATGAGAGTCTCTCTCTCTCTCTCTCTCTCTCTCTCTCTCTCTGCAATGAAGACTCAATTAGAGTAGAATTCCAGACTCTCTCATGAAGTCAGCTGTCTGTTTAAGCGAATCGATTGCCCCATATAGTTTTTCTTCCAGGGAAGTGGGCGTGGACCACATTGCTCTTCTCAGGTCTGTGTACTGGGAGCAATCCTGTAGAACATGTTTTATAGTCATATTATCCAGTGTACAGTGGCATATGCTGGTTGTACCTATTTTGAATTTGGTGAACATGTGATTTCTCATTCTATTGTGGCCAGTGCGTAGGCGAAGTATGATTACTTGATCCCTCCTTGATAGTTGGTGGTATCCGTCACTCTAGTTATGCTTTGGGTGTTCTCGTTTCCATTTTTCATGGAACTGACCCTTAAGGATGGATTTGGCTTCATCATAACTGAGCGGATGGTTCTCTTGTGGTAATCTCCCTCCCTCTTTAGCTAATTTGTCTGCGCGTTCGTTCCCGTGTATTTTACAGTGTGATGGTATCCACTGAATGACTACTCTCTGGAAGTTATTGCATAGTTGGTCCAGGGTTATTCTCAAGTCATCTAGTTCATTGTTTTTATGTCTTTTTAGAGCTGATAATACTGACAGTGAATCAGTCAGAATCACCAATTTATTGTGCATGTTATTTTTGTGTTGAGTAGCCAGTGTTGCAGCATCTCTGATGGCCTCAGTTTCTGCTTTAAAGTTGTTTGAGAATTTTCCAATAGCTATTGACTTGGTGATCTCGTCCTGATTATTCAGCATCAAGAACACACCTCCCCCTCCATTTCTGGTGGCATTTGTAGCAGAGCCATCTGTGTATATGTGGCAACAACAGCCCTGTGGGTAGGTATCGTGTATGTGTTTTTCTGCTACATGTTTTCTTTCTGTGTCTGATTGGGTGCCTTTTTCATGATTCCTGCTATATTTTCCTTAAGTTCTGGTATTTTATGTTTTGTGAGCCAGACATCAGACATGAGGAGACATATCAGATGGGCCCAAGGGTTTTGGTATTGTTTGGGAAAGTACTGGGTCTCCAGTAGTTAGTTCATTGGCAATTGCAGCGAAGTTACTTTTCGTTAGTCGTACAATTCCGGAACCAGTTATTCTTTGTTGCATGGGGTGGCTAAGGAACCTTCTATATTTCTCCGCTTGTTGCAATACTTTAGTGACCCGTCTGTCATCTAAGGGTTGTAAACCTGTTACTGTTTCTAGAGTCTTGATAGGTATAGATTTAATAGCACCAGTGATGATACGGGCAGCTTGGTTCTGTGTTCTGTTAATTTTGCTAAGGTGTGATTTGGAAGCCATAGACCAGGCTGTGACTCCATACTCTAGAACTGGTCTAACTCTTCCTATGTATAGTCTTAACGCCAGATCATCTGCGTATATTGCTGAGTGTATTCTGGGTGGAATGTCCATTACGATGTCATTTATGAAAATAAATGCGCTTGAGCATGGGCACCATAATAGCTTCTTTCCAGATTGCCGGCACATGACCTCTCTTCCAGCTAGCATTTATTATCCTTAGAAGCTGGCTCTTGGCATTCTGTCCCAGATTTAGGAGCATTTCGTTGGAGATTCCATCTTTACCATGGGAACTTTTGAGCTTCAATCCTTTGAGGGCAACATCTAATTCAGTTGGGGTAAAGATGGTCGTCTAATGCTCTTCTGGTGCTAAAGGCATGTGTTTTGCATCTTGGTTTTCCCGTCTTGCAGCTTTCTGTTTGTCTATTTGAATGTTTATTCTACTAATATTTTTGTAAGTCTCTATCAGTAGATTTGCTGCCCTTTTGCCTGTGAGGATGTTCTGATTGTGTGCTAATGATATTGGAGGTCGGCAGTTGTTTTCGTCGCTCATAGCTTTCGCAAGTTTCCATAGTTTATGACCATTTTTGTCTAGATTAAGGCTCTCTGTTTTGTCTATCCAGCTCTGTCTTGTTGATATAATGACCTCACGTCTGTATTTGGCCGAGGCTGCTTTGTAGGCAATGTTGCTCTCTGTGTGATGTTTCAGCTAGTTCTCTGGCAGAGACCAGTTCCTCTTCTAGTCTTTGTATTTCCTTGCTCCAGTATGGCTTGTAGTTTATTCTTGCTCCTCTAGGAATGGATTCTTTAGCAGCTCTCAGGATTCCATTTGTTAACCGCTATATCATATTATTGACCTTCTTTTCGTGGGTGTTGATAGGCACAGTATATATATCAGTGAGCCTTGCAAAATTTGCCCAATCTACTCTCTTATAGTTCCAGTGGGGAAGAGGTATTTGCAACTCATGTTTGTGAGCAAGAGCCACTGAAAGTTTGACTGGTCTATGGTTACTACCTCCAAGTTGGTATTATGAGAGTGAAAAAGGTTTATGAATCTTTTTTGGGGTCACTAGATTGATTAAAAGGGAGCTCATAAGAAACACCAGAAAGAAACAATCAACATTTTTCGGGCACATCATTAGAAGAGCAAGTTGGAATACTTTGTTGCAACTGGAAAAAATGCAGGGAAAGAGAGATCGCAAACGACAAAGAGAGAAAATACTGGATAGCTTGGTGTCCTGGCATGGAAAATAATCAACAACAGAACTGATACGATGCACTGTGGATAGAAGATTGTGGAGGGACATGATCGCCGTCGCCAGACGGTGTGGCAGATGATGATGATGATGAGTTTTGACAAGAGACATCGTTTCACCCAAGGTACACCATTGACAAGCACATATTTTAGCAAACCAATAACCAATATTTTAGCAAACCAATAACCAATATTTTAGCAAACCAATAACCAATATTTTAGCAAACCAATAACCAATATTTTAGCAAACCATAACCAATATTTTAGCAAACCAATAACCAATATTTTAGCAAACCAATAACCAATATTTTAGCAAACCAATAACCAATATTTTAGCAAACCAATAACCAATATTTTAGCAAACCAATAACCAATATTTTAGCAAAGTTTTAGTTCCAAGTGTTGATCCTTGTTTGTAATCTAACTGCCACTTCTGAAGGGCCACTCAATGCAGTAAATTAGATCATTATTTCAATTTGCGTGGACTCAAACGATTTTCAGTGTACGCGCTACTTTTCATCCCAGATGCCAGTGATACAATCACTTTACCTCGTCACTAATGAGATAATAGTTTAATCAATACCAAGTGTCATATACCACGTTCTCACTGTGTCATATTGGAGCGGGGTTTTGTGAGCAACACCAGGAACAGAGAGAGCACACTAGCTGGCAAAGGAAGGCATAGAAGGTAAATAACTAGAAGCACCATTTACATTCCATCAGACAAATAGATAATCAAATAAATACTGGGGGACTGGTTTGTCTTGAGGCAAAACGCCGGCAAGAAGACAGAGAGGTTGTGGGTTCAAATCCCGGCTGCATCAGTTGGGATTTTTATTTCTCTCTGCGGTAACCACTTCCGAGTTTCAGCAGCGAAGCCTGGTTTGAAATGTCAATTACTCATCGACGGAAAAAATATGAGTACCTTCGCAGACGGAGTTATCTACCTGTGCGGCGATGGACCCCTGTGCACACGGCTGCAAGGGAAAAACGGATTAACACGAAAAATTCAATTCCTAGTCTCTAGGGACTTCGTCAGAGGAATAAGCTGGATAAAGCAAAAAAAAAAAAAAATCAATACTCCTGTTCAACAGTCTACGATATTTGTAACAGGAATAGATGCACCGAGCACCACGTATCAAATGGCAATCATTACACCGAGCACCATTTATAAAACAGCAGACATTACACCGAGCACCACGTATCAAATAGCAGAAATCACAACGAGCACCATTTATAAAACAGCAGACATCACAACGAGCGCCATGTATCAAACAGCAGACATCACAACGAGCACCATGTATCAAATAGCAAACATCACAACGAGCACCATGTATCAAACAGCAGACATCACAACGAACACCATGTATCAAACAGCAGACATCCAGACAAGTACCATGTTTCAAACAGCAGACATCAAGACAAGTACCATGCATGAGACACACCACAGACATCGACACGATCATTTCATTTTCCTCGACACTAAATCATATCATATCATATGTCATATCATATCATATCATATCATATCATATCATATCATATCATATCATATCATATCATATCATATCATGTCATATCATATCATATCATATCATATCATATCATTTGTAAAATGTATATACACACTCACACACACATCTCCATGAAACTGCTCAAACAACCTTTGTAACCATATGACCGTACCAGTAGAACCATACAACTAATAACACCAATACACAGATGCGAGGTGCATTTAACTAGCAGAAAGATAAATAAATAGCTTTAATGTATTCTCCCACTACTAGGATTTGCCGGGAGAAATAGTAGGACCGGAGAATAAAGGCCGCAATGCTGTCGTCGAGAGGTGTTCGGTAGTGAATTGTTTTTTTTTTTCACACACTCCTCCCCCACCCCCTTTTCCCCGAAAGAAAAATATATTGACCCTACCGGGATTCGAACTCGGGTTCTCTTGATGTGGAGCCTGACAAGTTATCGATGCGACCACCCGCTTGCTAGCAAGAAACAGGTAACATGTTTAAAACTTCCATATGAGATTAAAATGAGATAAAACTGTCAACAACAAAACAAATTAAAATTCTCTAACCACTAATCAATAAATAAACAAAGTGCCAGCCATTAAGAAGAGCATTTAGGTTCTAAATGAGATATACATACTTACGGTATGTAAAGTTATTTTGATATCAGGAGATAAGGATGATATTTCATCAAATTAGTTCACTCGTTAGCTGCACATAATCGCGTCCTGTTTCTTCATGTATTTTAAACCATGTTCTTTTAAAGTGTTTATTAATGCTTTCATCGGTTTCTTAATCGCACATGAAGTTTTCATTACCAAACGTTAGCAGCTTCAAAACACCTGCAATTTTCCACATTTGCAAGAACGGAAAGCTGATTTATAAATCAATCTTCTTCTTCTTCTTTCCTTCCTCATCTGCCTTTCAGCGTCGAGGGGAGATGTAATTTGCGATTTTTTGCTCTTCTGTTTGCCTCTGCTGCTGTCATGTTTCCTAGTGCTTCTAATATTTGATCCACCCATCTTTTTCGTGGTCGGCCAATGGGTCTGGTGTTCTCACAACGTTTGCTGAAGGCTCGTTGTGTTGTGTTTTGATATTTCTGCCTTGTCAGGTGGCCAAACCATTTTACCTGTTGTTTCCTTATATATTCTATTTAAAGAAAAGAGTAAAGTGCCACCGTCACGCCAAGTGGCGTATAGAGAATATGGTGTTAGTGACCATACATTTTACAGACATTCGGCACATGATTTTTGGGGTAATGTGGTCGGTATTACGCCCGTGCCGCATTACTTTCCCAGAAAAAAAATTCGGTACCCATTAAAGGCTGGGTGAACCCGGAAGCCGTCGTTTGGGATCGAACCCTACCTCTTGTCCTTTGTAGTCCAGTTCACTAACCACTGAGCTATCGTGGCTCCGTTATATATTCTATGGAGGGGCTATTCCTAGATTTATTTCTCAGTTCTTCATTTCTGATCTTATCTCTTAGACTGTTTCCTGTCATTCGTCTAACACATTTCATCTCATGATAGGTTATTTTTCTTATTGTCCTTGTATCTAGGGTCCAGGTCTGGCATTGGTAGCACAACGTTGGGATGAAGATTGTATTGTATAGTGCTCGTTTTGCCTCCATAGTTATTTCCTTGTTGGGCAATAGTGGTGATAACTGTCCACTATAATTAAATGGCAGTAACAATTTTTTATATTTAGCTAGAGCAAAATCTTTCAATAAAAATTGAGATGTTCAGCTCATGCTAGGGGATCTATAATGCAGGCAACTTAAACTTAAGTTATCCTAGTAAATCGTCCGTGTCAGATTGGATTAGACACACAAACTCACTAACCACACAATCAAGTCCAGTCTTATGGAAATTGTTTATCGACTTCGCAGTGAAACCATACAACAACATTCAAAGTAACACGCGTGTGCCGCGTCTCAAATTTAAAATGACCTGTACATACTCACATACACAACACGCATAAAAGTGTACAATGAGTCATTTTCAAAGTTTGCTACAATTTAAGAGAAATTACTACAAACTAAAACAAAAATTCCTTATACGTTATAAGGATGTCTATACATCTGGCATGATGGCGATTAATATGAGCGTCATAAAGTAATGTGGTCCTCCCACACTTTGCCGTCGTATGGAAAACATAGTGTTAGTGTTCCCATTTCTCCAAGACCAACTTCACAATGGTAGATGATGTGATCGGCATAACGTTTGGATGCGTTGTTACCGTTCCACTACAGTGCACGTTAGATCGCCTGCAGTACTAACTCAGCGCGCTGGCGCCAAAACCACGTTGATTTTGTTGTCAGGTGAGTACGACGCTGTCTCCAAACAAATTCCAAACCAGAAAAAATCACGTGAAACCACATCACGGAAAACATGCCACTAGTTCTGAACATGACTCGATTAAGTGGCCAGCTTGACCTATGCACCAAGCAGACGTCTTTTGTAGACGCGCAATTAAAGTTGAGATGAAGACGAAATACTCAACACAATAAAAGGCAGCTCAAATGTGTGGGACATGTGAAGAGAGACAATAGCCTGCTAAAAGTCAACGTGGAAGAGAAGGTACAAGGCAGATGAGGCAGACCAGGACTAAAGTGAACTGATAACTCCAAAAGTTGGACACGTGAGCATGTTGCAATGTACACCACTAAGACAAGAAACAGCATAAAATTTCGTTTCATAGAAGACAACCTTCGATGTAGAGACAGTATTCAATGAAACGAACATAAGTTTTAAAAAAATGAAACATAAACAAAACCAATACACGGCCTGCAAATCCACTGTCACATGCGACTGATGCTACCTTCTTAACAGGAACCTACATGGATTAACAAAAAGACAGAAACATGTTTGGAATCTTTCATTTATTTGTTCGTGCTTTTTTTTGTTAATTAATGTTCGATAACGAGTCCTAAAGTGCTTCACGGAACATGTTCTACTAAATGGAAGAGAGTCACGGACAATTACCAAGATAACTTAGAGAACACTAGAACCAGCTGAGATATGGTTATCAAAAGAATGCTACGAATTCCATGGAAAGCAAAAATTTATAATGAAGAATATTTTAAAAGAGCTAGAGAAACCAGAAATATCAAAATCATAAGGAAAAGCCATTCTACATTTATTGGGCATGTGATGTGAAAAGAAGGCATTAAGAATGCTAAAACAACGGGTAAAATGAATGAAAAGAAGAGCAGGGGAAAACCGAGAGAAAAAATATTGAAGAGCTCATCAAATGGCATAATAGACCACCGACTGAGATTATGACATGTATGAAAGATCAAGAGATGAGGAGAGTGATGATCGCTTACATCAACCGGCATGGTATCTGATGAAGATGAGGTTTGTGTCACCCCATACGGAGATTTTCTACGATTCTTTAACTCTGCAAGTCATGTTCACATTAGGAAAAAGACTACCTCTAAGGAATGTTCCCATTATGAGGTTCTGCCGAGGAGGGTAGGGGGAGTGAATTGCAGGACCGGTGAATAAAGACCGCTTGCCCAGTGAAGTTGCCACGAGATGTGCGGGACAGTTTTTATTTCATCCCCGAAAGTAAAAAAAATTGGATACCCTACCGTGATACGAACATGCGTTCTCCTGTCTTGGAGCCTAACATGTTATCGATTCGGCCACCCGATCTTCGCATTCATTATTTATTTTATTTATTTTTTAAATTATTATTTATATTAATTTGCATTTGAGTTGTCTAAAGTAGTTCCTGTACCGAGAAGTGAAATTGAATCATTCTGCTAAATCGCCAGCGCGTATTTCTAGAAACATTTAAAAAATTTGATTTGTGCTAAATTGTCATTGTAAAATAAGATATTATTAAATCACAGATCGAATGTTTTCCTGTTCAATAATTTTCGTAAATGTGTGTGCAGTATTGACTACATTTATAATTGTTCTTATTCAATGCTTGCTAGTTACCAAATTATGGTAGTTGTGTGTGCTGTTTAAGTATTGTTATCCTTCTGTGTTGTTTATTTTGTTTAGTTTGCCAGCTTTCACCTCTGGTCAAGTTCCTAGAGACTCATTATCATCATCAAGTACCGGGCCTACTGGCGTAGGTGATCATGCCCCTCCACAACTTTCAATCGCGACAGTTTTTTATCATTTCTGTTGTTGACCTTCTGCCAAGCCATTCTCTTAAGCCTGTCTGGTATTTTCTCTCTTTGCTTCCCTCTATCTCTTCGTCCCTCAATTTTTCCAGTTGTTACAATATATTCCAGTTGTTCTCTTCTCATCACATGGCCAAAAACGATGATTGTTTCTTCCTAATGTTGGAAATTAGCTCTCTTTTTGCTTTGACCTCTTTCAGAGTGTTTTCATTACTCTTCTTAGAGACTAGAGACTAGGAACTGAATTTTCCATGTCAATCCGTTTTTCCCTGGCAGTCGTGTGCACAGGGGTCCCTCGCCGCACAGGTAGATGACTCCTTATTCGCAAGTACTCATATTTTTTTTCCGTAGATGAGTAATTGACGTTTCAAGCCGGGTCTAACTGCTGACACGAGACGTGGTTGCCAGAGTGAGAAATCATACATAAAAATCCTAAGTGATGCAGTCGGGATTTGAACTCTCGATCTCACTGTCTCGAGACTCGCATCTTGCCTCGATACCAACCAGTCCCCCGTGTTATTGATTAAAGTTACACATAATTTTCAACATTCTTCGTTGTTGTTTAGTGAAATATTTTGTAACTTTGTAACGTTAATTGAAATTTTATATGTCTCGTGTTGCGTATAACTAAATAGTGTGAACTGCTTTGTTCACAAATTATATATTGTTTCGTTTACTTTTCATTTTACTGTCAGTTGTGTTCACTGTGTGTTAATTACTACATCATTACTGTGTTAATGCTCTTTATGTGTTCGCTGTGTGTTTATTTTTTCGGCTTACATTTACAACATTGAATGCGATTATCATAGCACAACAAGCCTTGTGAGTCACATGATTAAGAACTTACTAAGAATCATCATGCGAAGAGTGCGAAAAAAATCAGTCCAGAAATTAGTGATGAACAGTGTGGTTTTGTTAGCGGTAAAGGAACGTGCAATGCCATATACATCATAAGATCTTTAGTAGAAAGAGCCATAGAGGTGAAAACAGATCTATACCTATGTTTCATAGATTACACCAAGGCAAGGGGACGCACCAAAATGGCAGCTTATTTATATTCGAGCCATGGACTAAGCAATGTTTACTTTGAATTCCACGATATCTGTTATTGCAGCGAGTTGGCAGATTTTTGAAAATGTATTCAAGGGTTTGAACATAAATGTTTGTTCACAGTTCGTTAACCTTCGCTGTAGATAAAGTCTTTAATTCGATGGCTTCATTTGTGACCTTGGTAGCTAAGGACCTAACTTGTGCAAACGGATGGCATTGGCAAGGATCATTTTGAATCTATGAAGTGGGCTCATTTTGTGTTTAACTCAAAAGCATATGTGCTTTTTAACCAAAGATTTTTTTTTTTTTTTTGGGGGGGGGGGGGGACTCAAGGAAGATATCCCCGATGGAAGAATAAATTGTACTATTATTCTCATAAATGATTCTCTTCCAGAGGTTTATGATGTAAACAAAGCAGTTTTGTCATTGCAAGTGAATAATGTCCACACCTATAATTGGTCAGGATTGTGTAGCAGCAGCAGCTTTATAGCGAACACAGAAAACTTCTTAGGATTGTGCTGTTCTGAAACAGCTATGCCATGCTACCCTAGAATTGCCTTTAATGGGATTACTGTGACCACAAACCAATCTCCATGTGTGTGCCACATATTTACACCCCAGAAAGAAATACTGAATATAACAACATCATATGCCGTCTGTGATATTAATGACCACAAACCAGGAGCCTCCTGTATGATTGATACAACTGTTGCACCAGGCACTTCATCAGCTGAGCCAGATCTATGGAATGTTAATCTGACATTGTTCTTGAATGATGTCCAAGTTAATGAGACATCAGAATCGTGTGGCAGCAGCTACAAGAACGGAGCAGAGAACATCAAGTTCTGCTGCTATAAAGGAGACTTGCCTTGCTATCCCAGAATTGCCCTAAATGGGATCAATGTAGTTGAAAACTTCTCCTCTTGTGTAAACTACACATTCACATCCAAGAGTGAACCAGTGAAGGTCACAAAATCATATTCTCTCTGTGGTTTTACTAACTACAGGTCAGGTGGCTTCTGTTGGATTGGAAATGATAACTTACCACCACTGTGTGTCTATATGTTTGGAATTGGAGTCATCAACGATGGCCTAACATCATCAAGTGCTACGACGATCATCATTTTCGGGAGGACGCGAACTTCCATGTATATGGTGGATAGGCGGCAGGAACCATTGAAGGCTATGTCTGAAAAGTGTTCCTTCTTGCAGTTTCCTCATATTCCAAGTCCGGCTTGTTGCAGGAGCTACTGAGTTAAGTGCTCTGTGCACACTGTGAGCTGTGTGTCTCATCCGTTTTGATCCTGTTTCGATATCCCGCTTGTTTACGATGAATGATAATATCGTATGATAGGGAACAGTTGGTTGTGGTCACTTTCTGCGCGGTTTCGCCTTATGTCTTTTGGCGTGTGCTGAGACTGCTACGATGGGGACACCAGTTACATTTCTTTGTTTGGGAGATGTGTTAGTAATTCGGATGATTCCACTGGCACGGGCGGTTGAGCATTTTGGATTTTAATTCGTTTGCAGTGATACCGAGGCCTTCCATAACCAATAACCAATAACCAATAACCAAGGCATTTGACAAAGTAAAGCACCAAGAAATAATCAAAATTTTAGAAAGCATAAATGTAGACAGCAAAGATCTAATAATAATAAAGAACATGTACTGGCAACAAACAGCGGCCATAAGAACTGGAAACCAATTGGGAATGTTTCAAGAAATAAAACAGGGTGTTAGACAAGGTTGTGTGTTGTCACCAAATTTGTGTAATATTTATAGCGAGATTATTTTTAGATCCATAAGGGACATGCCTGGAATAACAATTGGAGGCCAAAATATAAATAATCTAAGGTATGCTGATGATACAGTCTTAATCGCTAAGAGTGAAAATGAGTTACAAGAAATAAGGTAAAGGTAAAGTACGAGACTTGAACCGGCGTCTTAGTTTACAGTTTATGAGTTTACACCCATATGTGCTCGGCCGCCTATCCAGAAATGTTCGGAGATTTCTGTATAGTGTCGCCTCAAGCATCGAAACTCAGAAGCGAAGCAACATTCCTCACCTTCCCAGGGTAATACCCTGATACCCATTTCTGCCAACGACTGGGTCGACCTTGCGGGTATTTTTTTGTGTTTTTTTTTCTAACCATGAGTACAATTTACACTGCTCCCAGCGGGAATCGAACACGGGTTGTAGGAACGTCGGTAGTCCAGTCGGGTGGTTTTCCCAACTCGGCTACCGAGTCCCCCTTACAAGAAACATTAGACATTATAGTGAAAGAAAGCAAAAATAAATAACTCAGCCTTAATAGCAAAAAGACAGAAGTAATGATAACAAAGAAAAAGACATCACCTCAGTGCAAAATAAAGACAAGTGGAACAATATTAAAACAGGTAAATGAATTTAAATATTTGGGAACTTTATTAACCTCAGACGGAAGATGTACAACAGAGGTGAGATGCAGAATGGCTCAGACAAAAGCAGCTTTCCAAAAAAATAAGGAAGATACTATGCAATCCATTTTTGACAATAGACACAAGAAAAAGAGTTCTTAAATGTTATGTAGAGCCAATCTTAACATATGGATGCGAATCATTGACAATAGGACAACAGACAAGAAAATAACTGGAGTCTGTAGAAATGTGGTTTTACAGAAGAATGTTGAGAGTATCATGGATGGATAAAACGTGTAATTAAAACGTTCTGAAAGAGGCAAAAACAAAAAGAGAGCTAATTTCCAATATTCGCCATGAAACAATCATCATTTTTTAGCCATGTAATAAGAAGAGAACAGCTGGAATATATTGTAACAACTGGGAAAACTGAGGGACGAAGAGATAGAGGGAAGCAAACAGAAAAGATACTGGACAGCTTAAGAGAATGGCTTGGTAGAATGTCAACAACAGAAATGATAAATAACTGTGGAGATCGAATGTTGTGGAGAGACATGATGACCTACGCCAGCAGGCTCGGTACTTGATGATGATGATGATTATGATGTTGATGATGATGATGACAACATTTAAAACAGTAAATTAGTCAAGCAGAAAAAAAGGGAGTGAAGCAGTAACAATTGTAAAAACCTGACATTTTTTTGATCGTAAAATGAGTGAAGCAGTAACAATTGTAAAAACCTGACATTTTTGAGATCGTAAAATGAGTGAAGCAGTAACAATTGTAAAAACCTGACATTTTTGAGATAGTAAAATGAGTGAAGCAGTAACAATTGTAAAAACATGACATTTTTGAGATCGTAAAATGAGTGAAGCAGTAACAATTGTAAAAACCTGACATTTTTGAGATCGTAAAATGAGTGAAGCAGTAACAATTGTAAAAACCTGACATTTTTGAGATCGTAAAATGATTGAAGCAGTAACAATTGTAAAAACATGACATTTTTGAGATCGTAAAATGAGTGAAGCAGTAACAATTGTAAAAACATGACATTTTTGAGATCGTAAAATGAGTGAAGCAGTAACAATCGCAAAGTAGTTGTAATAACTACTTGAAGGCAGGAGCAATTGATCTTATCTATAAACATGAAAGACACGAGAGACAAAATCGCTGTATCCAGACAGAATGTTGGACGGACAAAGCTGAGAAAAATGTAACTTTCGGTTAAGGCCAAAATTGAGAGTTTTTGTAAGAGACTAAACATTCCACACACAAAAAAGAGCAGGTTAAAATAGTTTCTCTTGATTTCCTTAAAGAGATGGAAATGAAAGGCCTGAAGGAAAGGGGATTGTTCCTGTATTGTTTTATTGGGAAAATCACAGAACTTCACACCTCATTCACTATCTATTTTTTGTTTCTTTCTGATAAATATATTATAGATTAGAGAAATGTACGTTCAGCAGCGTAGTATAGCATGGTGGCATCGTACTATGGGATTAATTCTGAGAAACATATTCTTCCTAGAAACAAAAATGCCTGATCATTCATTATTCTTTGATAAACATTTGACATCTTTCATGTCAATTATTCAGCTAAGTGTTATCACCATTTTCGTGTTGCCTTTAGGTCAAACATGGCGATACTGAGATTGTGTAATATTAGTTCTTGCAGGTCTTAATACTCTTTTAAAACACGTAACTAATCCTTCTTGCTTTGTAGTTTACATGTCAGAGTTATTTTCTGGCTTCCTCTTTATCATCTGCCGTCTAGTGTTCATTTGAGAGTCTGAAGGAGAGTTATTTTTTTGCGTTCTTTGTAAGTAAAAGATCGGTGTAACTCCGTCTCTTGTTCCGTGTAAGTTTTAATCACAACTTTGGTGGGAATCTTCATATTTGAACTCATTTTGTTTGAAAACTTCCGAACAGATTTGTTGTCGTTTTTGCAGGATTTATTTTTATCAAGTTTTTAAGTTTCGGCTTTAAGGCTTCTATGCTATTTATTGTTATCATTTGTTTGTCCTGGTTTTATATAAGCATGTTGTTTGTCCTGGTTTTATATAAGCATGTTGTTTGTCCTGGTTTTATATAAGCATATTGTTTGTCCTGGTTTTATATAAGCTTGTTGTTTGTCCTGATTTTATATAAGCATGTTGTTTGTCCTGGTTTTATATAAGCATGTTGTTTGTCCTGGTTTTATATAAGCATGTTGTTTGTCCTGGTTTTATATAAGCATGTTGTTTGTCCTGGTTTTATATAAGCATGTTGTTTGTCCTGGTTTTATATAAGCATATTGTTTGTCCTGGTTTTATATAAGCATGTTGTTTGTCCTGGTTTTATATAAGCATGTTGTTTGTCCTGGTTTTATATAAGCATGTTGTTTGTCCTGGTTTTATATAAGCATAATGTTTGTCCTGGTTTTATATAAGCTTGTTGTTTGTCCTGGTTTTATATAAGCATGTTGTTTGTCCTGGTTTTATATAAGCATGTTGTTTGTCCTGGTTTTATATAAGCATGTTGTTTGTCCTGGTTTTATATAAGCATATTGTTTGTCCTGGTTTTATATAAGCATGTTGTTTGTCCTGGTTTTATATAAGCATATTGTTTGTCCTGGTTTTATATAAGCATGTTGTTTGTCCTGGTTTTATATAAGCATGTTGTTTGTCCTGGTTTTATATAAGCATATTGTTTGTCCTGGTTTTATATAAGCATGTTGTTTGTCCTGGTTTTATATAAGCATGTTGTTTGTCCTGGTTTTATATAAGCATGTTGTTTGTCCTGGTTTTATATAAGCATATTGTTTGTCCTGGTTTTATATAAGCTTGTTGTTTGTCCTGATTTTATATAAGCATGTTGTTTGTCCTTTGTTTTATATAAGCATGTTGTTTGTCCTGGTTTTATATAAGCATGTTGTTTGTCCTGGTTTTATATAAGCATGTTGTTTGTCCTGGTTTTATATAAGCATATTGTTTGTCCAGGTTGTATATAAGCATGTTGTTTGTCCTGGTTTTATATAAGCATGTTATATGTCCTGGTTTTATATAAGCATGTTGTTTGTCCTGGTTTTATATAAGCATAATGTTTGTCCTGGTTTTATATAAGCTTGTTGTTTGTCCTGGTTTTATATAAGCATGTTGTTTGTCCTGGTTTTATATAAGCATGTTGTTTGTCCTGGTTTTATATAAGCATATTGTTTGTCCTGATTTTATATAAGCATATTGTTTGTCCTGGTTTTATATAAGCATGTTGTTTGTCCTGATTTTATATAAGCATATTGTTTGTCCTGGTTTTATATAAGCTTGTTGTTTGTCCTGATTTTATATAAGCATGTTGTTTGTCCTGGTTTTATATAAGCATGTTGTTTGTCCTGGTTTTATATAAGCATGTTGTTTGTCCTGGTTTTATATAAGCATGTTGTTTGTCCTGGTTTTATATAAGCATATTGTTTGTCCAGGTTGTATATAAGCATGTTGTTTGTCCTGGTTTTATATAAGCATATTGTTTGTCCTGGTTTTATATAAGCATGTTGTTTGTCCTGGTTTTATATAAGCATAATGTTTGTCCTGGTTTTATATAAGCTTGTTGTTTGTCCTGGTTTTATATAAGCATGTTGTTTGTCCTGGTTTTATATAAGCATGTTGTTTGTCCTTTGTTTTATATAAGCATGTTGTTTGTCCTGGTTTTATATAAGGATATTGTTTGTCCTGGTTTTATATAAGCATTTTGTTTATCCTGATTTTATATAAGCATATTGTTTGTCCTGGTTTTATATAAGCATGTTGTTTGTCCTTTGTTTTATATAAGCATGTTGTTTGTCCTGGTTTTATATAAGCATGTTATTTGTCCTGGTTTTATATAAGCATGTTATTTGTCCTGGTTTTATATAAGCATATTGTTTGTCCAGGTTTTATATAAGCATGTTGTTTGTCCTGGTTTTATATAAGCATGTTGTTTGTCCTGGTTTTATATAAGCATGTTGTTTGTCCTGGTTTTATATAAGCATAATGTTTGTCCTGGTTTTATATAAGCTTGTTGTTTGTCCTGGTTTTATATAAGCATGTTGTTTGTCCTGGTTTTATATAAGCATGTTGTTTGTCCTGGTTTTATATAAGCATATTGTTTGTCCTGATTTTATATAAGCATATTGTTTGTCCTGGTTTTATATAAGCATGTTGTTTGTCCTGGTGTTATATAAGCATGTTGTTTGTCCTGGTTTTATATAAGCATATTGTTTGTCCTGGTTTTATATAAGCATGTTGTTTATCTTGATTTTATATAAGCATATTGTTTGTCCTGGTTTTATATAAGCATGTTGTTTGTCCTTTGTTTTATATAAGCATGTTGTTTGTCCTGGTTTTATATAAGCATGTTGTTTGTCCTGGTTTTATATAAGCATGTTATTTGTCCTGGTTTTATATAAGCATGTTGTTTGTCCTGGTTTTATATAAGCATGTTGTTTGTCCTGGTTTTATATAAGCATTGTACATCTTGAGATTCGTCAGTTTATTTAGTACTTTTGGCTTACAGATGTTTCGTAACTCGTTGAATACATTTGAGGCTAAAAACCTGCGGATCGTTATTTCTTCTATTGTGTTTTCAATTTTTGACAAATTACTCCCAAGACAAGCACAATTTTCAACGTTCTTTAGTTTCTATTCATTGTGTTTGAGGTCTTTATTTTCTTTTGCGTTTAAGTGAGTTTTAAGTTCAAAGAAAACAATTACCAGCTCAAGGCATCTGATGTCTCCTTACCGATTGTCAGGGAATCAAATTGGTGAAAAGTCTAAGACCATTCTCTTGTAATCATATCTGTGTACCACGGATGTGACAGATAAGAAAGTCCACAATTTTTTTTACCACTAAATATTTTTGTTACAGTTAAATATTTATGTTACTACTAAATTAACGTCTAGTCTTGTTTGTTCTAGGGAGCCACATTAGCTCAGCGGTTAGTGAAATGGCCTGCTGGTGACAAGAAACCATCGACAGTTCCTAGATTCACCCAGCCTTAAATGAGTAGCGGATTCATTTGAGCAAGTATGACGACAAAGAGTGATGTCGATGAGGTCGTATAAAGGATGAGTCTGCCATTGGTTATCGAAAAACAAAAATTGATAATAGCATTATATTCCCCACGCGCTTAGAGATTGGATGGGACTACTTTACTTTTCGTTTAGCGTGGTGGCCGAGAAGGGTTGTTTTAACCAGAACATCAGAGTCCCTTGCATTCAATGGGACTAGGTTTTCTCTTACATCCATGTTTTTGACGTGTTTTTGTTCTGGGTGAATTTTGTGATGAATCGCTTGATATGTATGTATGGTGTTTTATAACGAAAATCTATTATTACTCCAACTAATAATTCATGTTTATCATAACATAAACATTCTCTAATTTAAAAAAAAAATAATATCTTCACATTACAACACATTAATCATTATTAGCACCCACGTGACTTTAGAAAAAAAGTGAATTCGTAAAAAGCATTGTCTAGAACTTCCGCTAGAATTTGTCAGTGCTGATGTAATCGATATTCACATCAATCAGAATATGTAAATTATTGGCTCTAGAGAATCAACTGCCGTAAGAATTGAGACATTTTCATTGAGAATAGGAAAGAATAAATGTTTAACTATTTCTGATGATTATGAGATGCACTCGTATCAACTGATAGACGGCTAACTCGTCTTTGTTTTATGATGAACATTAGTTCACCTGTTAGCCAGAGTTTTGTGTCTATCAGGCGCTGAGTTAACAATAACACAACAATATTAATGACAACATAAAGTTTAGAAAACCCTCGCTTACTGTTCAAGTAATGGTAGCAATAACCAAAAAAAAAGACATCACCGCGATGCACAATAAAGATAAGTGGAACAATATTAAAACAGCAAAATGAATTTAAATATTTGGTAACATTGTGAACTACAGATGGTAGATGTACAATAGAGGTGAGATGCAGAATCATCATCATCAAGAACCGTGACTGCTGACGTAGGTGATCATGTCTCTCCACAACTCTCGATCTCGACAGTAATTTACCATTTCTGTTGTTGAACTTATGCCAAGCCATTCTCTTATGGTGAAAATTGAAAACAAATTTGAAAAATTGGTATGGTCATCTACAGATCTGTGTCGTCAACCAATCACGTAAAGCATTTATCATACCATTTTTTTCTATTTTTTTCAATTTTCCCTCACATTTAACTTTACTGCAGCTTCGTATTTTTATGCATTCATTTGCATTTCTTTGCCTTAACTCCATTCTCTTAGGCTGTCTGGTATATTTTCTCTTTGCTTCACCTCTATCCCTTCGTCCCTCAATCTTCCCAGTTGTAACAATAAATAATTATATCATAAAATATATTCCACCTGTTACCTACCCATTACATAAAAAGAAAATGATCATTGTTTCTTCCTAATATTTGAAAAACGATCTCTTTTTGCGTTGGCTCTTTCAAAATATTTTTATTACTCTTTTCAGCTGTCCATGGTATTCGCAAAATTCTTCCGCAGAACCACATTTCTACAGCCTTCACTGATGTTAACGTCTGTTGTCCTATTGTCCATTATTCACATCCAGGTGTTAAGACTAGTTCTATATCACATTTAGAACTGTTCTTTTGTTTCCCTTATAAAAAATTGAGTACAGAATATCTTCCATATTTGATGGAAAGATGCTAGAAGCAGAATAGCTTACGGAAAAGCTGATTCAGGTAAAGTTAAACTGCACATTTCTACAATAACGTAACGTTGCAAGAGAGGTATGTCCTTAGAGACTGTCATAATAAATGCCATAAATGAACAGGGTATCAAACAAAGAGGTGGTGTGTGCCAAAGAAGGAAGGGATACCCCCATTTGGTGCCGTGTACTTTAGGCTTGTAGTTTTAATGCTTGGATTTTGGAAATAAGAAAGATTGAGAAAATCTTGAAAGCCACTGTTGAACTAGACAAGAATTGTGTATTTCACTGTGAACGAGGTCCCTATAATGAAATGGAGTGTAATAAATTCCGTTTTCGGAAATTGAGACAGAGAATATCGCCTTTTTCCCCCGTCTGTTTTCATCTGTTTTCCTATTTGACTCTCAGACTTCTTTTGTTAAAAATGCTCCATTGTTTGCTGATCTAATGTGTTTCCTATTCAGATCCTCGGCGTGTCCAGGACAATACGTGGATTAAAAAGAGAAAAATAAATTCTCCTGTGCACAATATATTCAGGATAATAAAGGTTAACTTTCCCGATCCTCTGCGACACGTGTAATTGCCTCAACGCACGCTCATGCCAGTTCTATATCTAGATGTATAGATGAAATGAAGTTTGCAATTTATTTAATTTATGTTTTGAACTAGGGCATTTTGATTTTTTTTTATGTGTGTGTGTGGAGGATGGGGGTGTGTTGGTTATTTTCGAGAACTAAGAGAAAACGAGTTCAGTCAATAGTTGTGTACTTATTTATGGGATGTATCTATAGACATCGATCGATGTCGAAGGTTCGACTTTGGGGGACGTTAGAGAACTCGTGATTAAACATAACCTGAGGCTGGTAATCTATGTGGACTCTTGCAGACAAAAGACCGAAACGAATGGCGAGGGTTTTAGGAGAAGGAACTTGTGTGCACTTTTGATTTGCTGTTTGGGTCTGACGGCCTTGAGATTCTCATAATCCTGTGGATAGTTACTAGGAGAGGAATACTAAAATTGTTGTAATACTCAGGAAAAAATCAAAATGTGTACATTTAACCAAATTAACTTTTTTCCTCAAACAAAATAATGAACGCAAAAAATCGTTTGTAACGTTGATGCACGCTATTGAATATTAAAAATTAAATAAATACACTTTTTTTTTAAAAAATGATTTGGACATTTTTCTGAACATAAAGGAGACGTGATGTAGACCGAGGAAAGTTGGTTTTCTAGCTGAGTGTTATGAAAGGAAAGTTTTCTATCAATGACCCCTCGATGTCATCTAACTAGTGTCTATCAAATCAAATTTCTGCTTTTCAAGAGAACTTAAAAAACGTAATTAATGTATGCGTTCATCTTCCTCTGTTGCTGCTACTTGTGCCTGGCATCT
This sequence comes from Megaustenia siamemsis, assembly GCA_032433765.1. Classification (NCBI taxonomy): domain Eukaryota; kingdom Metazoa; phylum Mollusca; class Gastropoda; order Stylommatophora; family Ariophantidae; genus Megaustenia; species Megaustenia siamemsis. The sequence continues at coordinate 83,021,964 of JAVIAB010000047.1, read as the reverse complement.
ATCTCTTGTCTTCGTCATTCTTTAAAAGAACGTTACATAGGTGTAGATGTGCTGTAATTTACGAAAACCTGTGATTTCAATGACTTTTGGTCAAACACTTCAGCATGCATTTGTGGATACCTTTGAGTTACCTTTGCTCTCAATGACTTTTGGTCAAACACTTCAGCATGCATTTGTGGATACCTTTGAGTTACCTTTGCTTTCAATGACTTTTGGTCAAACACTTCAGCATGCATTTGTGGATACCTTTGAGTTACCTTTGCTCTCAATGACTTTTGGTCAAACACTTCAGCATGCATTTGTGGATACCTTTGAGTTACCTTTGCTTTCAATGACTTTTGGTCAAACACTTCAGCATGCATTTGTGGATACCTTTGAGTTACCTTTGCTTTCAATGCCTTTAGGTCAAACACTTCAGCATGCATTTGTGGATACCTTTGAGTTACCTTTGCTTTCAATGCCTTTAGGTCAAACACTTCCGCAGGCATTTGTGGATACCTTTGAGTTACCTTTGCTCTCAATGCCTTTAGGTCAAACACTTCAGCAGGCATTTGTGGATACCTTTGAGTTACCTTTGCTCTCAATGCCTTTAGGTCAAACACTTCAGCAGGCATTTGTATATACCTTTGAGTTACCCTTGCTTTCAATGCCCTTAGGTCAAACACTTCAGCAGGCATTTGTGGATACCTTTGAGTTACCTTTGCTCTCAATTCCTACTTACTTTGGCCAGATTTGATGGTCTGTTTCCCATAGCAGCAATGGAAAATGGGATCAAATCTTGATCATTTGTGGTTCATTTACTCAAGCAAGTGCAATAATCTATAGGTGGCAGCCCTGGTGCTATTAGGTGTTTTGTACCCGATATGTTCTTACATAAACCCTTTCCTTTCAATGACATGATTTTCTTCAACTTCTTTCTAGAAAATGCTATAGTAAAACGTATCTCTAAACTATAATAATAATAATAATAATAATAATAATAATAATAATAAATAGGGCTCTGATTTTATAGACTTAAAATAATGTCAAATGTGACGTAAAAATCATCAAAATATACTTGCATTTATTTACTAAAAAAATACAAAATGTCACCAAAAATTTAAAAAATATACATAAATATGACATAAACTAATTACTCATTTACTGTTAATAATGACGTTAAATTATCCACTTTTAGAATCGTAGAAGATAGATGTTTACAAATGTTAAAAAAATTGTCACATTATGCCGATGTGAAAAGAATAGTGTATTTCTTTATACTGGATTTCCAGTTTGATAGAAAACACTTCATCACATTTAAGCTTTCATCACATTTAAGCTTTCATCACATTTAAGCTTTCATCACATTTAAGCTTTCATTACATTTAAGCTTTCATCACATTTAAGCTTTCATCACATTTAAGCTTTCATCCCATTTAAGCTTTCATCACATTTAAGCTTTCATCACATTTAAGCTTTCATTATTTAGCTGCAACTGATAACAACATGCATTTTCAAATTTGACTGATAGCCTATTATTAAGGTGTTTCTTAGCAATACAATTACAAAGCTACATCTTTGTCCGCGCAATAAAGGATCATGTAAAGGAGAGTTGTATTGTACATAAATTGATGATAGATATTACCAAATATAATCTTAGAAATAGGCTTTTATGCCCCAATTTGGTCAAAATATGGTCTAAACCTAAATTAGATCAAAATATGCATTTATGTGACCAATAAAAACAGCGTCAGTGTGTTCAGAAAGGCATGAAACAATGTTAGAATTAACCTGGATTTCAAAAATACATGTCGGAATACATGTTTCTAATATTCCATCAATCCATCTTTTACGTGGTCGGTTCTTGAGTCTCGTGTTCTCGCGATGTGTATTGAAAGCTCTTTGTGTTTTGGTCTTTCTGTCTTATCACGTGACCAAACCATTGTATCTGTTCTTTCTTGATATATTCTATGACGGGAATTATTCCTAGCTATTTTCTCAGCTCTTCATTTCTGATCATATCTTTCAGGCTGTTTCCTGTCATTCGTCTAATACATTTCCTCTCGGTAGTGTGTTTTTCTTATTGTTCTTTTATTGTATTCTTCTTATATAATTTATTCTTATTTTATCATTGTCTAGAGTCAAAATCTGGTATTGGTAGCACAATGTTTGGATGAAGATTGTATTGTAGCATGCCAATTTTGCCTCTAGAAGTATTTCTTTGTTGGACAATAGTGGTGATAGCTGTCCAATGGTTTGACAAATTGTGTTGCACCTTGAGTCTATCTCTGCTGTTTGTGAATTGTCGTTTATCGCTAAACTTCCTAGGTATTTAAATTCCTGAACTTGTTTTAGTTGTTTGCCGTCAATTGTTATGTTTATGTTTTGTTTTTCTTTTGCGATAATTATTGCCTCTTTTTTGATGATTTTCATGTTTTATTGAGTGGCTGTGCTGTTAAATCTACTGATATTTTTTTAAGGTCTTCTATTTTCCCCTGCCCGATCGACAGCAAATATTTGCTAGTTAATTCCTTCTGTCCCCGATGGGTTTTTTAACTTACATATGCAGTCCATGTTGTAACTGACAATATTAGAGATAGTACGCTCCTTCGTCTTACTTCTATTCTAACTTTGAAGTGGTTTGTGTACCCGCCGCTGTTCTGACTGTGCAGCTGCTGTTGATATGGAGCCTTTTACCTAGGTTGTTGGTTAGATGTTGGCTTACTCCGAGTGGTGTTATTATGTCTTATAGTTGTTCTCTGTTTACTCACACAAATGCTTTTTTTTCATCTTTTAAAACTACATACAAATACGGATCATGTTTTTCTCGTCTTTCCTGCACCTGTTTTAGGTATAATACGTCAGTATAACCTCTGTTTTTTTCGGAACTCCATTTGAAAATCATGGGAGCCGCGATAGCTCAGTGGTTAGTGAACTGGACTACAAAGGACAAGGGGTAGGGTTCTATCACAACCGACGACTTCCGGGTTCACCCAACCTTAAATGGGTACCTGATTTTTTCTGGGAAAGTAAAGCAGCACGGGCGTAATACCGACCACATCACCCCAAAAATCATGTGCTGAAGGTCTGTAAAATCTATGGTCACTAACACCATATTCCCTATACGCCACTTGGCGTGACGGGGGTTCTTTACGTTTTTTATTTTAACATTTGAAAATCGCTAGTCTGTAGTTCTTTAAATGTATTGAACCTTTTTTTCTCATAATTTTGGCGTATAACTTTCCGGCATGGCTGAGAAAAAAAGAAGAAGAATTACAAAATCAGTAAAAACCTGCCGTTCTCAAAATAATGTGAACCTGGCTGCCGAGCACGATAGATAGAAGAAAATGGAAGAGCTCTGTCACGCCACGCGGCAGCGTATTGGGAATATGGTGTTAGTGACCTTTTTTTTTCTTTACAGACCTTCAGCCCATTATTTTTTTTGGTAACATAATACAATTGGGTTATTCCGGGGAAATAGATTACGATAGGGTTATTTTGGGTTATAGAATGCAATCGAGTTATTTTGAGTAAATAAGGTCCAACAACAATGGTTTCTTTCGGGATGAAAATAAAAACTCTGTCCTGAACACCTCGTGGCAAGTGCACTCTTTACTCTTCATCCTGATAGCAACCCACATCATATGTTAGAAATACGACATGTGATAAAAGTAGCAGTTAAGTTTTACAAGATGCGATAAAAGTAGCAGTTAAGTTTTACAAGATGCGATAAAAGTAGCAGTTAAGTTTTACAAGATGCGATAAAAGTAGCAGTTAAGTTTTACAAGATGCGATAAAAGTAGCAGCTAAGAATTACGAGATGCGATAAAAGTAGCAGTTAAGAATTACGAGATGTGATAATAGTAGCAGTTAAGAATTACGAGATGTGATAATAGTAGCAGTTAAGAATTACGAGATGTGATAATAGTAGCAGTTAAGAATTACGAGATGCGATAAAAGTAGCAGTTAAGAATTACGAGATGCGATAAAAGTAGCAGTTAAGAATTACGAGATGCGATAAAAGTAGCAGTTAAGTTTTACAAGATGCGATAAAAGTAGCAGTTAAGAATTACAAGATGCGATAAAAGTAGCAGTTAAGAATTACGAGATACGATAAAAGTAGCAGATAAGAATTACGAAATGCGATAAAAGTAGCAGTTAAGTTTTACAACATGCGATGAAAGTAGCAGTTAAGTTTTACATGATGCGATAAAAGTAGCAGTTAAGTTTTACAAGATGCGATAAAAGTAGCAGTTAAGTTTTACAAGATGCGATAAAAGTAGCAGTAAAGTTTTACAAGATGCGATAAAAGTAGCAGTTAAGAATTACGACTCAAATAATCAAAAGTATCACAACTCACACCTTCATAGAGCATGAACCCTGGTACTTATTCCTGGCAGCGGCTAGGTCGACTGCAGGAGTATCTTTTTTTTTTTCCAACCAGGAGTACAGTTCACGTTACTTGCTGCGGGAGTCGAGCACAGGTTATGGGCGGTAACTTGTGCGGTGGTATTGCCAACTAGGCTAAAGAGGCCTCTCTTGTGTGAAATAGTTTAAGTTCAATCTAAAATTATCATTATTTTAGAGGTTATTGTAGTGTACCGTTTTTCTAATCATTATAATTATTTGTATAAGTCTATAGTATTATCGTGTAATTTCTTTCACAGAACTACAATTATTTGTCAAACTCTAGAGTATTATCGTGTAACTTCTTTCACAGAACTATAATTATTTGTATAAGTATATAGTATTATCGTGTAACTTCTTTCACAGAACTATAATTAACAATAATTATTCTTTATAACGTAATCCTGTGCAACTTCTCTCCAAACACTTTCAATATTTATAAGAATTTAATGTTGTACAACTTCGCTCATAAAGCTTTGAGATTCTCTTGTTTCTCTTTTCATCTTATGGTCAACCTTCTCCTCTTGATTATAGATTATATTTTTTATGTTATGTCATGTCTCTTATTTCTGCACTAGACATTAAAAAAAACACTAGTTGTATTGATATCTCCTTTTCAATCGTTGAAGTTCTTTCTGACATTAACTTTGTGTGACAATCCTCCCTGTCACACGCGCATCTGAGGAAAGCCAATTCGTTTTTTTTTATTTTTTTCTTCGGCTTGAATTCCCGCTTAATGACACCAATATGATATATTCATGCACTTTTTTGTATACGTTTCAAGCTTCACAATATGCCATTTATTTATACCAGTGAAATTAATTCTAGATCTTTCGAATCATTAACAATAAGTCTATCACAACAATTGCTCTGTTCGTTTGTATCATTTACACAATGACAGTTGAGATATATTGCTTTAGTTTCCTTTCCTATAGAACAGAAATAGAAACAAGAAAAAAAGTTCTTAAATGTTATGTAGAGCCAGTCTTAACATATCGATGTGAATCATGGACAATAGGACAACAGACAAGAAAATCACTGGAATCTGTAGAAATGTGATTTTACAGAAGAATGTTGAGAATATCATGGACAGCTAAGAAGAGTAATGCAAATGTTCTGAAAGAGGTCAAAGCAAAAATAGAACTAATTTCCAATATTAGGAAGAAACAATCATCATTTTTGTGGCCATGTAATGAGAAGAGAACAACTGGAATATATTGTAACAACTGGAAAAATTGACGGACGAAGAGATAGAGGGAAGCAAAGGGAGAAAATACCAGACAGCTTAAGAGAATGGCCTGGCAGAAGGTCAACAACATAAATGATAAATAACTGTCCAGATCGAAAGTTGTGGAGAGACATGATCACTTACGCCAGCAGGCCCGGTACTTGATGATGATGATAGAACAGTAAAGAGAGAAAAATACTAGATAGCTTGGTGTCATGGCATGGAAAACAGTCAACAACAGAACTGATACGATGCACTGTAGATAGAAGATTGTGGAAGGACATGAACGCCTACGCCAACCGGTATGGCAAATGTTGATGATGATGATGATGATGATGATGTTAGAACAGTGGTAACCAAATGGCAGTTCACGAGCCAGATGCTGCCCGCTAGTCTATTTTCCTTGGCTCTTGAAGCGTCCATAGAAACTAGTATATTAAATATCTATAAATAAAAACCAAAATTCCAGTCGGTAAAAAAAAATAAAGCTGTTGATGCCGACAATAATCAAAGGCTTTATTTAAAGTTAGCGCTGGAGAGTTGCTTTTCTGACAGTGTCACGTGATAGCGTGCAAGCATTATTATTTATGACTAAATCACATCATGCCATTTTTGACGATACTCGAAGTTTGGGCCTGTGATGATTGGTCCTTGGCTATTCCAGCACACGGTCAATCTTGCCACCACCGGACTAGAACATCGTTAAGTAAGCTAGATCGATTCTCCAATTACTCTTGTTTTTGTCTTCTACTTTCCTCGAACACGACTCCATCTTCATATTTTCTCTCCATACCCACCTTCAAAAAGACGTTAGGTGGGCATAGTTGCGTTCATCATCATCATCGAGTGCCATCTCTGCAACGAAGGATGGCTATCATGGAGCGCCATTCTGCTCTGTCTCTTGCTTTGATGGTGCAGGTTGTCATAGGCTGGTTTGTCCATCTTTTCATGCTACTCGTCCATGTTAGTCTTGGTCTCCCTCTGCCTCTTTTACCTTGCATTTTTTAGTAGGCTCTTGTGTCTTTTAACATTGCCCAAAATCACATTTGTCTTGTATGAATTGTGTTTAGTAGTTCTCTTTTCATTTTTAGTTGTTGTCATTTTTAGTTTAGTTAAACGACTTCATCGTTTGTTTTCTTTTCCTTCCATCCAATTCTACCTATTATTCTATATATCCACATTTCAAAGGCTTCAATTCTCTGTTCTGTTTTCTTGTCTAATGTCCATGTTTCAGCACCATACAGGAATGTTGAGAAGACATAACATTTTGTTATTCTTAGTTTCATCCCTAGTGTTATTTGTTTTGATGTTAGTATGTTCTTCATGACATTAAAATTACTTTTTGACATTCCTATTCTTTTGTTTATTTCATTTGTATATTTTCGATCACTGGTTATAGTATGTCCATGGTAGTTGTAGTTCTGAACTGTCTCCAGGTCTATTCCTTCAATTTTGACATCCACTTGTGGGTTTTGAGCATTTTCTTTGTTTAAGATCATAGTTTTAGTCTTTTTTATATTCATATCTAGTCCATATTTTTTTGCTTGTCATGTTTATTTCATTAATTAATTGTTGTAGATGTTTAGTATTTTCTGCTAGTAATACAGTATCGTCAGCATATATTAGGTTATTGATTATCTTTCCATTAATGTTTAGGCCTGGCATCTCTATGATGTTTTTAAAGATTTGCTTAGTGTATAGACTGAACAAGCTTGGTGATAGGATACATCCCTGTCTTACTCCTCTTTTTATATCAATGGGTGTAGAGTTTTCTTTGTTATATTTTATTATTGCTGTTTGCTCCCAGTATAGATTACATATTAGTAGTATGTCCATGTCATCTAGATGTATGACTTTTAGACATGTTATAAGTTGTTTGTGGTGTACTCTATCAAAAGTTTTGGTGTTGTCTATGAAGCAGGCATATATTGGTTTGTTTACTTCTGTGTACTTTTCGATTAATGTTCTCATGCAGAATATGGCTTCTTTTGTACCGCTACTTTTCCTAAATCCAAATTGCTGCTCATCTAATTCAGTATTGATTTTATTCTGAATCCTTCCTTGTATAACTTTTAGCAAGATTTTTGTAACATGGCTCATTAGGTTTATTGTTCTAAGGTCACTGCATACAACTGCACCATTCTTTTTTGGCACTAGCTGCGTTATGTTGCAGTTTACAAAATGCTGTTATATATGCGCAATTTGACCCAATCCTTCGATTTCAACACAGTGTTTTTGTTACCGCGGTGTCTTCTCTTTTCGATCCACACTTGCTTGACCAGACTAGTCCGTTACCTGAGAAACTACAGAGAGGTGGAGCAGGAAATTGATGAGTTCTCCTTCACTGATCCTGACACAACAGTCAGCTTTGTGTCCCTGGCTTCTTTCAGTCTAGTTGCTGCTGGTTTCGCGTTGATTTCTGTACGTGTCACCATCATTGGGTGCCGTCTCCACATTGAAGGTAGGCTATCATGGAGAGCCATTTTACTTTCTCTTCTCTTGATTGTGCATTTGTCAAAGGTTCACCTGCCCGCTTCTTTTATCTCATTAGCCAACTTTAGTATTGGTCTGCCTCTGCTTCGTCTGCTGTGTACCTTCTCTTCCAAGATGACTTTTAATAGGGTATTATGTAACTTCACATGCCCCCAAAATTGTATTTGTCTCTTCACATGCCCCCAAAATTGCATTTGTCTCTTCCGAATTCTATTAACTAGTTTTTTTTTAAATTTCCAACTGATTTAGAACTTCCTTGTTTGAAGTTAGCTGTGTTTAAATAAAATTACACTTTATTTTTAATACAAAAGACCACAATACTCTATAGGCGTTCATAATCCATCAACATGTTTTCTTTCGATTTGCGTTAAAATTACATGTTATTTCGCAGTGATTTTTTGCATGCAACTTTAGAATATCAATGACACAAAAATATTATTATTCCTTATTTCACAGGTACAAACAGTTTTGTACATCGGCTAATTCATTTGATCTTCTAGACCATTGCAACTAGATTGATTCCAATTTTAGATTTTACAGTAAACATGTTAATCTCCAGTTCAGTTCATTCAGAGTTGTATCTACATAATACTTGCATATTTCAAGCAATTGTTTGTTTTCCGTTATATGTAATTGCAAACATGGCTCAAATCTGTTACATTTAGTTTTGCCCTTCGGTCACCATTAGACGCTAGGGTGTCCTAACGACACCTCAGATTGAATGATGGTAGACTCAAATTGATATGTATATATATATATATGTTTCCATTGTACATACACTTAACTATTTGCCCAACATTGTACATAAACTTAACCATTTGCCCAACATTGTACATACACTTAACCATTTGCCCAACATTGTACATACACTTAACCATTTGCCCAACATTGTACATACACTTAACCATTTGCCCAACATTGTACATACACTTAACCATTTGCTCAACATTGTACATACACTTAACCATTTGCCCAACATTGTACATACACTTAACCATTTGCCCAACATTGTACATACACTTAACCATTTGCTCAACATTGTACATACACTTAACCATTTGCCCAACATTGTACATACACTTAACCATTTGCCCAACATTGTACATACACTTAACCATTTGCTCAACATTGTACATACACTTAACCATTTGCCCAACATTGTACATACACTTAACCATTTGCCCAACATTGTACATACACTTAACCATTTGCTCAACATTGTACATACACTTAACCATTTGCCCAACATTGTACATACACTTAACCATTTGCCCAACATTGTACATACACTTAACCATTTGCTCAACATACACTTAATCATTCCTTGCTGTTATTCAGTCTATCAACAAACTATGGTCTTCATCATTCCGAATGTAACGATTCCAAGAGGTTAATAATGGTTAATGACTGGACAAATTGTGATCCATCTCGTTGCCAGTACTCGTCTTCCACCCAGAGCACATGTGCAACACACTTATTCCATAGCTGAATGTTTATACATGAGAGTGACCCACTTGTCAGAATTTCAACATCACATATTTTAAACGTCCTGTTCTGTTCTGTAACATGTTTCTTGACATTAGTCCATACAAGCTCGATTGGATTGAGGTGCCCATAATATGCAGGGAGTCACAGAGAAGTGTGGCCGCATTCCTCAATGATTTTATCAATGTGATACACATTTTTCTTATTCGTATTCCTCACAAGCTGCAACAACCAGGGTTTTAAATATGTGTTGTCGAATATGATATTTTCCTTAGCAAGCCATGTCCTCGTTTGATCTTTTGTATTTGATGCAGTTGGTAATTTGTCTTTCGCTGACACAGCATTGTTATCTTCCGCTTACACAGCATTGTGATCTTCCGCTGATACAGCATTGTGATCTTCGGCTGACACAGCATTGTTATCTTCCACTGACACAGCATTATCTTCCGCTGACACAGCATTGTTGTCTCCCGCTGACACAGCATTGTTATCTTCCGCTGACACAGCTTGTTATCTTCGGCTGACACAGCATTGTTATCTTCGGCTGACAAAGCATTGTTATCTTCGGCTGACACAGCATTGTTATCTTCCGCTGACACAGCATTGTTATCTTCGGCTGACACAGCATTGTTATCTTCGGCTGACACAGCATTGTTATCTTCGGCTGACACAGCATTATTATCTTCGGCTGACACAGCATTGTTATCTTCGGCGGACACAGCATTGTTATCTTCCGCTGACACATCATTGTTATCTTCGGCGGACACAGCATTGTTATCTTCCGCTGACACAGCATTGTTATCTTCGGCTGACACATCATTGTTATCTTCCGCTGACACATCATTGTTATCTTCGGCTGACACATCATTGTTATCTTCGGCTGACACAGCATTGTGATCGTCGGCTGACACAGCATTGTTATCTTCCGCTGACACATCATTGTTATCTTCGGCTGACACAGCATTGTTATCTTCGGCTGACACAGCATTGTTATCTTCGGCTGACACAGCATTGTTATCTTCGGCTGACACATCATTGTTATCTTCGGCTGACACATCATTGTGATCTTCGGCTGACACAGCATTGTGATCTTCGGCTGACACAGCATTGTGATCTTCGGCTGACACAGCATTGTTATCTTCCGCTGACACAGCATTGTTATCTTCCGCTGACACAGCATTGTTATCTTCGGCTGACACAGCATTATTATCTTCGGCTGACACAGCATTGTGATCTTCGGCTGACACAGAATTGTTATCTTCGGCTGACACAGCATTGTTATCTTCGGCTGACACAGCATTGTTATCTTCGGCTGACACAGCATTGTTATCTTCGGGTGACACAGCATTGTGACCTTCGGCTGACACATGATTATGATAAGATGCAGTATCCATTACTAGGCATCAAGCTCTATCCAAGAATGGAAGAAGATTATTCTCGAACCAGTGACAGACAATTTGTTTATTCATCTCTGTGTGGTAGTTCCTACCGTCGGTACTTTTTGATTGGAAAGCAAGTCCAGCGTCATGGACAATGTTGTTTTCACAGCTTCCAGCATGAGTTAGTACGATGCGCTGGACTTTGCTGCTGGGAATTGTTCCTTTCTTTTCACCGTCTACTGATTTAGCATAGGTGTGGTGAGCATTGGTCCATTATTCGTCCAAATATACAATATCATACCTTGACTCCACCGATCACGGATCTGCCTCAGGTATTTGCTTAGAGCAGCAATCAAATGTGATTTTCCACAAATAATATTCCTGCCACCTACAGTTTTCCTGAAAATGAAGCCGACGGTTCGTATAATTTTCCATAGAGTACTTTTAGAGATGTCACAAATGCAGTCTCCACGCAATATCAATTTCAATTTCCTGAGAGTAACAAGCACATTAGTAGCAAACATGTTAAATATCTCCCCTCTATGACATCTACGTCAAAGTCTTAAGCTTTCATTTTCCTTCCTTGTTTGGCATGAGTGCACATTGAGTCTTGTTTAATCCAGATCTGTCCAGAGCAAGCGACAATTGCGTTCGTCTCAGTGGATCGCGAATATCACAGTATAAGAGATTCCTTAGATTCCCTACGGAAGTGCTGGTATAGCAAAACGGTAACCATAGTTATACATTTAAATTTCAAACTCATAATGTTAATAAAAATGTCAGTTTTTAGAAGCCAGTTTTATATCACAATAGCTTCATAATAATAACAGAATAACCCTTTAGCGTGAACCGCTGCTTCGCATTATTACCTTACTGTTTGTAACTAAAGAAGAGATTAAAGCCATGGGTGATTTGGGAACAGAAATAATAACACAAATATTGAATGATATCTACAGCAGGAGATATATATACCAGACGACCTGCTCAAATCAATATATGTATAGCCCTACCAAAGAAATCTGGTGCCTTTGAATGTGATGATCATCGCACAATAAGCCTTATTAGTCACATGACACATGATTAAGATATTGTTAATAATTACATGGGTAATAATAATTATTATTTAATTAATTGGAGAGCTAATATCCCTATATTAGGAAGAAAGAATAATATTTTTTTTTGGGCCATGTAATGAGAAGGAAACAGCTGGAATATATTGTAACAACTGGGAGAATCGAGGGACGAAGAGATAGAGGGAAGGAATGAGAAAAGATACCAGAGAGCTAAAGAGAATGGCTTGGCAGAGATTCAACAACAGAAATGATCAATAAATGTCGAGATTGAAGGTTGTGGAGAGACATGATCACCTACGCCAGTAAGCATGGTACTTGGTGATGACGATGTTTACTGGTTTCAACTGAAAATCGAATTCGTGCACTGAGAAACCGAGAATTTGTATTTCTTTGGCCTGTTTCAATATGAAAAGACAACCATTTTTAGGACAACAAGACAGTACCATAGATCTGCTAACATTAGTTCCAGTTAAGTTAAACCGATTTTAATATAGCCTAAAGAGGAAATATTGCAAACTTGATCAATTGTTTAAGAGAAAAAATCTATTTATATAACGTGATGGATATTACAAGATTGGTTGTCACGTCGACCATGTTGGAAACCGTATCTGATTTGAACGAACATTAGACAAAGGGCGTTTCCGCCATCTCCCACAACACATGTTTAGCTAAACAAACAGTTTTAAACTGCTCATGAAAAGTGGGAATAATTATTTTTTTAACTCACATAATTCCCCAAATAATATTTCATTGTGAAACAAAGTAAAAATGCCAGCAGAGAAAACCATGTTATGAAATGAAAGGATTATAATTGGAGTAGAAGAGGAAGAACAATTTTTTTTTTTTTATCACGTCGCTAATTTATTTTGAAAAAATGGAAGAGACAGCGCGTAACCTGTGTGATAATGTCAGCCACAACTACTGCGGGATTCTAAACACAACACAGTTGACAGAACTGAGGATAAGTGATTTCTTTTTCTAACACCTCTGGCAAAGTCCCTAGAGACTAGCAACTGAATTTTGCGAGTTAATCCATTTTTCCCTGGCAGCCGTGTGCACAGGGGACCTCACCGCACAGGCTTCGAAGTCGAAACTCCGACTTCGAAGGTACTCATATTTTTTTTTCTGTCGATGAGTAATTGACGTTTCAAGCCGGGCCTCGCTGCTGAGACCAGAGGTGGTTACCGCAGAGAGAAATTATAAATAAAAATCCCAACTGGTTCAGTCGAGATTTGAACTCACAACCTCTGACCAACCAGTCCCCCGGGATAAGTGATGAAACAGACCGCCAGTCTATAGATGGACAGAACCCATGAGTAAGATCATAATGCACCAGCAATGCGGAAGTTAAAATCTACAGCGGCCAACTTTTACAATGAAGGTAATACTTGACTTAATCCCCTCTATCTGTACGCCAGTTGAACTTCGCAGTGATTTTTTGGTGAATTGAGGTGAAGTTATGAGTGCTTTTCTCGTCGTTCCCGAAAGGATTATAAGTTAGTGTGTTTGTTTATGGTACTTGATATCATTTCCACATTTGAGGAAGTTCGACCAATTCGATGATGAAATCGTCTAGATTTGACAGTTATGGATTTGACCTGAATGGCTGGTCAAGAATATTTGACAGGTTATGAAATTCACTTTATCTGATTGGCGGGCCAGGAATATGTGAAAATATGGGAGGAGCTTTGCTTTATCTGAAATGCTGGTCAACATTATATGACAACATTGGAGGAGCTTCACTTCATCACTTTCATTGTGTCATTTCACTTACTCCTACCTACCTATGTCTTACTGTAAAGTACAATTTCAATTCGTATTCTGTGAAGATAAGCACACATATTGTAAGCACAAATGCAACTAAACTAATAAAAAGACAAAAGAACATTACAACATTTTGGCAAAACCTTCATCAGGAATAACATACACACTATTAACATGAAACAAAGAAATCCAAGCACAAAAACGAAAGACGGTTAGTTTAGCATCCTACCGTTTTATGTTTATTTCCTATTCAGTGGTAAGTAAAATTTAATTGTTTTATAATAAAATACAATTTTACAGATTGTTGTATTGCACGTAAAATTTTACTGACTTTCCTCTTGTAACTGCCAAACACAGAAGAGAGGTCAAAAAATCAGCAAGACAGAGCTGGAAAGACAAAATAGAGAGCCTCAATCTAGACAGAAATGGACACAAACTCTGGAAACTTGCGAAAGCTCTGACGATGAAAACAACAGCCGACTTTCAATAACATTACCACACAATCAGAACATCCACACAGGCAAAAAGGGCAGCATTAATACTGATAGAAACTTACAAAAACATAAGTAGAATAAACATTCCAAAAGACTAACAGAAATCTGCAATAAAGGAAAACCGAGATGCAAAACACATGCCTTTAGCACCAGAAGAACACTAGACGACCATCTTTACACCAACAGAACTAGATGTAGCCCTCAAAGGATTGAAACTCAAGAGTTCCCGTGGAAAAGTCGGAATCACCAACGAAATACTCATAAATATGGTGCAAGAAAGCCAAGGGCCAGCTTCTAGGGATAATAAATACCAGCTGGAAGAGTGGTCAAATGCCGGCAAACTGGAAAGAAGCCATTATGGTGCCCATTCTCAAACATGGAAAAGACCCACTGGACCCAAGTACTCTACAGACCACTGAGACTACTGAGCTGCATGAACAAACTCATGGAAAGGCTGGTCAACAGAAGACTCATGTGGCATTTGGAGATAAAAATGCAACAAATCATACCACAACAAAGTGGTTTCCAACAGCACAGATCAACTGAAGACCTGATTACCTACATCGCACAGGAAATAGAGGATGTCTACAAGACAAGACACACACACTAACAGTGTGGATCGACATGGAGAAGGCTTTTGATATGATATGGAGAGAAAGATTAAAGAACAAGCTTCTCAGACTTGGCGTCCAAGGCCGTTTATTAAATTGGATATCTCAATACCTACAAGACAGAACGGCCAGAGTACAAGTATATGGACAACTAAGTAAGTTGAAACAAGATATGTCAGGCTAAAGGGTACAGATATTAAAACTGTTTTAAACCTGGGACAATGCATATACAATGCATACAAAAAAGACACTGGATTATTTTCCTTTCGGGAACGACTAGAAAAGCACTCATAACATTCACCTCAATCCACTAATTTATATATGCAGTGCTGCTTCCTTTCATCTCAAAGTGTTATTTTAGTCCAAATGTGTGAAATATTGCAGCATTTATGGATGAAAATATATCCTGAGTCTAGCTAGAACATTATTTGTTTTTTCTCTGTTGTTTATTTGTCATTTTTTCTGAGTGCTGTAACACATACCTCTTCCTTCTATAATTCCCTGAATTATCGCCTCGGAAGTTTCCCTCTATAATAATATTTATTTATTATTATTTGTCTGCAGTATATAACCACTGGAAACTACTATTCGTGCAGTTTCGTCCCATAAATGTTTGTCTGCAACACAAGTATTCAGCCCTACTGGGAGATACTTGCCTTAATAGAAAAGTACAGAAATACAATTTATTTCCGATTTGTGATCGTAACCCTATGCTATAGTCATGGGAACACATTCGCGTAAGACACTGTTCACAATAGCTATTTTTTTAGTTATCTGAGTGGCAGTGTACCGAGCGTTCGGCTTCTCGTGGCAAGGCGCAGTGCCATGGAGTACGGGTTCGATCCTGCTTCGGACCATATATTGTTCTTTGTTTTTTTCTGTTGTTGTTTATTTGTCGTTTTTTCTGAGTGTTGTAATACATACCTCTTCCTTCTATAATTCCCTGAATTATCGCCTCGGAAGTTTCCCTCTATAATAATATTTATTTATTATTATTTATCTCCGGCACCTAGCTAGAACATTACATTCGTTCTGAAAACTGATATTTGATAGAAATTATTTCACTTTGTGACCATTCACAAAACGTAATATTGTGAGCGAAAGTAAATATTTGTACATGAATGCTATTTTAGTGTTTAAGGCTAGTAGCAAAAAGGTCAAATATAGTTTCTGTGATGTAATGTTACATTTCTAACCACTAATGGTTTTAAAGGGAGAGGCATGTAAATGGCTACACAGAATAGTCAACGCTGCATGGATACAACAACAAGTCCCAGACGACTGGAAACAGTCCATTATATTTATTACCAATATGGAAAAAGAAGGGCAGCAGAAGAGACTGCAACCAATATAGAGGAATATCACTATTAAGCCACACAGGGAAGTTATATGCCAAGATAGTTGAAAAAAGATTGAGACCAATTATAGACCCACAACTAAGCGATGCTCAGATGGGCTTCAGGAGGAACAGAGGCTGCACAGATGCCCTATTTATCATAAAACAACTAGCGGAGAAAACAATAGAGCATAATAAAACACTGTATACAGCTTTTATTGACCAAGAAAAGGCGTTCGATAGGGTGGACAGGGAACAACTGTGGTCCGTATTGCCCTTGTACGGAGTGAGTCACCACCTAGTAGAGATATGCAAGAGCCTCTATGAAAGTAGTCGCACTACAGTAAGATCTTCAGCAGGTTACTCTAAACATTTCACCATTAACTCCGGAGTAAGACAAGGCTGCGTGCTTTCCCCCTTACTTTTCATCACATACGAGTATATGGACAATATATGCAAATTAGCATGCCCAATCAAAGGAAATATACCAACACGGATGATAGCAAACGATAACACAGAAGAGAACGAAATATACGTACCAGAATACAACAGAAGAGAGGAAGAAATAAATGAAATACTATTTGCAGACGACCAAGTTCTGATACATGAAACAACTGAGGACCTACAAGAACATATCAACAGGCTAAACAACACTTTGTAAACAATATAACATGAAGATCAACATAAACAAAACCGAAGTAAAGACAATAGCGAGAAAGAAAGAAAAACTAAACATCATAATAGATAATACGTCTTTGAAGCAAGTTGACAATTTTAAATATCTGGGTAGCACGTTAACACAAGACAATAACCAAGAGACAGAGATAGATATAAGGTGTAACAAAGCAAGCCAAGTTATAGGCCAAGTATCAACATTATTGAAAAACAAAGCAATAACTACGGAAGCAAAAAGGGCAATATACAAATCAATTTTCCTACCAACTCTGTGCTATCAGTGCCAGAATTGGATGCTGGACTCTAGAACAATAAGAAAGATAACGACCACAGAAATGAAATGTGTCAGAAGAATGACAGGAAACAGCTTAAGGGACACAGTAAGAAACACTGACATGGGAAGAAACTCGAAATTGAACCAACCATCGAATACATAAAGAAACAACAGATAAATTGGTTCGGCCACATAACAAGACAAAAAGAACTAACAATGAATCAAAGAGCCATAAACAAACGCTACGAAAACGCCAGATTAAGAGGAAGACCGAGAAAGAGATGGATAAAGGGAATACTAGAGTCACTAGGAGGAATAACATCAGAAGAGTCCAAAAGAAGAACAAAGAATCGCAGATTGTTTCTCCTCTCGACGCCAACGGCAGCAGAGGAAGGATAGAAGAAGAAAGAAGAAGAATGGTTTTACATTTTAAGTTATAACTTCCCCTTAATCATTTTGGATAAATAATAGAAGAATCTTAAAGCAGTCATTTTATCTTCCTGAAGAGCCATACATACAGAACAGAATAAAAAATGTACATAGCTTTCTTTGACCAGGATAAGGAATTCGACAGAGAAAACAGAGAACATTTGTGGAAGATACTAACAACATATGGAGTAAGCCAATGTCTAACCAACAACTGGTGTAAAAGTCCCCACATCTACAGCAGCTGCACAATCAGAACAGCAGTAGGCTACACAGACCCCTTCGAAGTTACAACAGCAGCTACACAATCAGAACAGCAGTAGGCTAGACAGACCACTTCGAAGTTACAACAGCAGCTGCACAGTCAGAACAGCAGTAGGCTAGACAGACCACTTCGAAGTTACATCAGGTGTAAGACAGTGGTGCGTACTATTCCCCTTTCTGTTTATTACATACATGGACCATATATGCAAGCTAGCCAACCCATCAGAGACAGAGGAGATCAACGAGCTTCAATTTCCAGAATATCAGGCAGTAGTACATGGAAAAATAGAAGACCTACACGAACGCTTAAATTTACTTAACAGTACAGGCACAAAATGCAACATGAAAATCAAAATCAACAAAACAGAAGTCGTGAATATAGCAAAAGAGAAACAGAGCATCAACCTAACTATAGAAGGCAAGCAAATAGAGGAATTCAAATACCTAGGAAGTCTAGTGACAAACGACAATTCACAAACAGCAGAGCTAGACATAAGACGCAACAGCGCTTGTCAAATAAATGATCAACTATCACCACTATTGTCCAACAAGGAAATAACTCTACAGGGAAAACGGGCATTCTATAATACAATCTTCATTCTAACGTTGTGCTACAAATGTCAGTCCCCTAGATGCAAGAACAATAAGAAAAATAACCTCTACTGAGATGAAGTGTATTAAACGAATGACAGGAAACAGTCTGTGAGATAAGATCAGAAATGAAGAACTGAGAATAAAAACCAGGTATAACACCCCCTCTCCCCCTTTTTTTTTAAACTCCCCATTAATATATAAGAAATTACTGGTAAAATGGTTTGGCCACGTGACAAGGCAAAGTGAGCAAAACACAATACAACGAGCCCTCAACAAACGTTGCAAGTACACCAAACCAAGGGTCGTCCACGAAAAAGATGAATCGATGGAATACAGTAATCCCTCAGTTATCGCTGTTAATAGGGACCAGAACCGGCCGTGATAAGTGAAAAACCGAGGAAGTAGTGTCACCCTCTCATTTTTAACATGCGTACATTTTAAGTGTATGTATAATATCAAAAAGTGTATATGAAACCATATAAGTGCATATGCTATCATTAAAACATTAAAGAATAGTTTCAAACATGTAAATAAAATATTAATAATATAAATAACATACATAAAGTAATGTTTTTTTTTTAAAATAATAATTCCTCAATTTTGAATTTTTTAACAATCCGCGGTGTACTGAGGCCAAGATAAATGAACCGCGAAGTAGCGAAGGATGACTGTATTAGAAACACTTATAAACAAACCAGCAGCCGAGGCGAACAGAAAAGCAAAAGACCGCAAATTATATCTTCCCTCGACGCTGTAAGGCAAATGAGGATGGAGAGAAGAAGAAGAAGAAAATAAGAATAAATGCCATAACTGGGCAAATCAACTAAAATATCTGTTCAAAACAACTGTGTCTAATGTACTTTTATAGTGAAGGAAGAGACGGGGTTGGAAACACATAGACTATAGCACAATATAGCATAATACAACAGACTATAGCACAATATAGCATAATACAACAGACTATAGCACAATATAGCATAATACAACAGACTATAGCACTATATAGCATAATACAACAGACTATAGCACTATATAGCATAATACAAAAGACTATAGCACAATATAGCATAATACAACCCACTATAGCACTATAAAGCATAATACAACAGACTATAGCACTATATAGCATAATACAACAGACTATAGCACAATATAGCATAATACAACCAACTATAGTGCAATATAGTATAATACAAAAGACTATAGCACAATATAGCATAATACAACAGACACTAGCACAATATAGCATAATACAACTGACTATAACACAGTATAGCATAACACAACAGACTATAGCACAATATAGCATAATACAACAGACTATAGCACAATATAGCATAATACAACAGACTATAGCACAACATAGCATAATACAATCGACTATAGTACAATATATTATAATACAACAGACTATTGCACAACTTAGCATAATACAACAGACTATAGCACAATATTGCATAATACAACATACTATAGCACAATATAGCATAATACAACAGACACTAGCACAATATAGCATAATACAACTGACTATAACACAGTATAGCATAACACAACAGACTATAGCACAATATTGCATAATACAACAGACTATAGCACAATATAGCATAATACAACAGACACTAACACAATATAGCAGAATACAACAGACTATAGCACAATATAGCATAATACAACAGACACTAACACAATATAGCAGAATACAACATACTATAGCACAATATAGCATAATACAATCGACTATAGTACAATATAGTATAATACAACAGACTATTGCACAACTTAGCATAATACAACAGACTATAGCACAATATTGCATAATACAACATACTATAGCACAATATAGCATAATACAACATACACTAGCACAATATAGCATAATACAACAGACTATAGCACAATATAGCATAATACAACAGACTATAGCACAATATAGCATAATACAACAGACTATAGCACAATATAGCATAATACAACAGACTATAACACAATATAGCATAATACAACAGACTATAGCACAATATAGCATAATACAACATACTATAACACAATATAGCATAATACAACATACACTAGCACAATATAGCATAACACAACAGACTATAGCACAATATAGCATAATACACCAAACTATAGCACAATATAGCATAACACAACAGACTATAGCACAATATAGCATAATACACCAAACTATAGCACAATATAGCATAATACAACAGACTATAGCACTATATAGCATAATACAACAGACTATAGCTGTAACAGAGTATGCTAAAGAGAGCAGATACTGAATCGTTACCGCTCTTTGAATGGACGAGAGCAGTATCATATAGTGGCGACCAGCAGATTTTAACTATGGTAATTTTCCAGGAATAACAGTTAGTCAGAGTGAGGAAGGAGAGAGGTAGAATAGAGGACGACACGATGAGAGTTAAGAGCCCATGGAATTTTCCATGCAACAGAAGATAGCGCAGTGTCTGCAGGGGTAGGGGTAGGACACCCACCAAACTAAGTTAGATGTCCATGCCAGTGTTCACAAGAGCAAAGTTGTTGGAAAGGACCAGGTATGACTAGTAACATGCAACGACCTCGTGGTGTTATTGTCAGAGCTCCACGAGTGTCCATCATGTTCACAACAACTAGTAGTTGTTATTGTGATGAGCATGCGTTGACCCCATGACTTTGGCCTGGCTGATAAATAAGTAGTCATCCAACTTCCAGGAGAGGTCATTGTCATGAGGTAACATTAGGTCACCAAGTAGGCGAAAAACAGGATGCTTTGTCCAAAAGATGGGAAAGTTCAGGTGAGTCACAGATGGTGGACACTGGACACGTAAACATTGAGTGACCAGATCACGTTGGAGTGGTCAATTTGCGATGATCTTATTGGTCACCATCTCGCAGGTAGAAGAGAGTTGAGGAGTATTTAAAGTCGAAGGAGTTAGGAGAGCGGACCAGCAGTTAAGTCAAGCCAGAGAATTAGAAGAAGTAGAATGTAGACTGAGTCAGTCAAAACGGCTTCGGCCGAACTGCTAAAGGCAGTTAGCCAGTTAACAGTTAGAGTCAGAACAGTTAGAAAGTTAAGTTGGAAGTGTAGTAATAAGTTTTGATGGAGTTAGTAAGAACAGTTAGAATCTACAAGTTACAGTCATAAGTCAGTAATAGATTATTAAGACACTAGAGAAGTTATCAGTAGAAGTTGTTTTACAAGTGTCCAAGAATTGTGTTCCATTGTGTTACATATATTCTACATGTCGTAAGTAGACTCACAAGTTGTAAGAAAATGATGAATAATGTTTGATGATCAATAAACTGAATATAATTGTGTAACAAGAGAGACTTCGTGTGCAACTCTATAACATAGCACTATATAGCATAATACAACAGACTATAGCACAATATAGCATAATACAACCCACTATAGCACTATAAAGCATAATACAACAGACTATTGCACAACTTAGCATAATACAACAGACTATAGCACAATATTGCATAATACAACAGACTATAGCACAATATAGCATAATACAACAGACACTAACACAATATAGCAGAATACAACATACTATAGCACAATATAGCATAATACAACAGACACTAACACAATATAGCAGAATACAACATACTATAGCACAATATAGCATAATACAATCGACTATAGTACAATATAGTATAATACAACAGACTATTGCACAACTTAGCATAATACAACAGACTATAGCACAATATAGCATAATACAACATACACTAGCACAATATAGCATAATACAACAGACTATAGCACAATATAGCATAATACAACAGACTATAGCACAATATAGCATAATACAACAGACTATAGCACAATATAGCATAATACAACAGACTATAACACAATATAGCATAATACAACATACTATAGCACAATATAGCATAATACAACATACTATAACACAATATAGCATAATACAACATACACTAGCACAATATAGCATAACACAACAGACTATAGCACAATATAGCATAATACACCAAACTATAGCACAATATAGCATAACACAACAGACTATAGCACAATATAGCATAATACACCAAACTATAGCACAATATAGCATAATACAACAGACTATAACACAATATCGCATAATACAACCGACTATATAATGTGCTGCTCTCGTCATCTTTCCATGTTTCTAGCTAACGGTGTTCACATAAATCTTGTGTTGTTTGGACTGAAGTATTTAAATAAAAGAACATGGAGTCTAGTTACAAGAGAGATCTTGATATCGTGTCAAATCTAGAACAAATCACGTTTCTATTTCTGTAGCTTGTTCAAAGGGACATTACAGTTTGAGAAGTAAAGCGTTGATCAGGCATAGTTAAACAAGGGCAAATAAACCAGCACAAACATTTGTAATTAGAAATGGGTTATATATATTTTTAATGTTTTCTTTTTCACTGAAGATGTTCATCGCTCTGACTGTTAGCGAAATGATTTAATGCATTATTCTACTGGCCAAAGAGTCGCGGTTTGACTTTCAGTTGTTGGTGTCTTTTTTTTTCTTTTTTCTTTTCGACACAGCTTCACAGATATCTACGAAAATGCATATCACTTAGAAGAAAAGGAAAGATGGCCTGGAGTAGTGCTGGCCACATAACCTAGAGAATCTATTTATGGTCATGGGAAAAACATATTACTTCTAACAACATTAGCTCTACACTGTTATGCAATGCTCCCTGGGGCGCCGTCAAACTTTGGCAAGAGAGCTGCCCTGAGGGTGTTGTCCTTACTCTGTGGTTAGAAATCACAAAATGGCAATAGTCTACATAGGCTTCATGTTTAATAGTATTAATTTGTATTGTTATTAATCATCTGATTTATCGTATCAGAGTTATATCGTATCATTTATACTATCAGAGTTATATTGTATCATTTATCCTGTCAGAGTTATATCGTATCATTTATCCTGTCAGAATTATATCGTATCATTTATCCTATCAGTGTTATATCGTATCATTTATACTATCAGAGTTATATCGTATCATTTAACCTATCAGAATTATATTGTATCATTTATACTATCAGAGTTATATCGTATCATTTATCCTATCAGAGTTATATCGTATCATTTATACTATCAGAGAATCAGAATTATATCGTATCATTTATACTATCAGAGTTATATCGTATCATTTATACTATCAGAGAATCAGAGTTATATCGTTTCATTTATACTATCAGAGAATCAGAGTTATATCGTATCATTTATACCATCAGAGTTGTATCGTATCATTTATCCTATCAGAGTTATATCGTATCATTTATCCTATCAGAGTTATATTGTATCATTGATCCTATCAGAGTTATATTGTATCATTTATACTATCAGAGTTATATCGTATCATTTATCCTATCAGAGTAATATCGTATCATTGATCCTATCAGAGTTATATTGTATCATTTATACCATCATAATTATATCGTATCATTTATACCATCAGAGTTATATCGTATCATTTAACCTATCAGAGTTATATCGTATCATTTATCCTATTAGAGTTATATCGTATCAATTATCCTATCAGAGTTATATCGTATCCTTTATACCATCAGAGAATCAGAGTTATATCGTATCATTTTTCCTATCAGAGTTATATTGCATCATTGATCCTATCAGAGAATCAGAGTTATATCGTATCATTTATCCTAACAGAGTTATATTGCATCATTGATCCTATCAGAGAATCAGAGTTATATCGTATCATTTATCCTATCAGAGTTATATCGTATCATGTATCCTATCAGAGTTATATTGTATCATTTATCCTATCAGAGTTATATCGTATCATTTATCCTATCAGACTTATATCGTATCATTTATCCTATCAGAGTTTTATTGTATCATTTATTATATCAGACTTAT
The DNA here is from genome assembly GCA_032433765.1 of Megaustenia siamemsis. Taxonomy (NCBI): domain Eukaryota; kingdom Metazoa; phylum Mollusca; class Gastropoda; order Stylommatophora; family Ariophantidae; genus Megaustenia; species Megaustenia siamemsis. The sequence goes on along the minus strand of JAVIAB010000047.1, from coordinate 82,997,576 downwards.
ATTGTATCATTTATACCATAAGAGTTATATCGTATCATTTATCCTATCAGAGAGATATCGTATCATTTATCCTATCAGAGTTATCTCTCTTCTCTTCTACCTTTTAGCTCCCAGTGGAGCATAGGTCTTCAACAAACACTTTCCAAGTCGTTCTGTTTTTTGCAATTCTTTTAAGATCATTCCATGTCTTCCCCATCATCTTCATCTCTGCTTCAATCTGTCTTCTCCAAGAATTCCTTGGTCTTCCTCTTTGTCTTTTCCCCTGGGGATTCCAAAAAAGGGCCTGTTGTGTAATACTCTCAGTTGGTTTCCGTAGTGTGTGTCCTATCCATCGCCATCGTCTTCGCTGTATTTCTTTATCCACTGGTATTTGACCGGTACATTTCCATAATTCCACGTTTGTGACTTTGTCCTGCCATTTCCATCCCTTTATTCTGCGCAAGCATCCATTAATGAAAGTCTGTACCTTCGTGATTGTCAATTTTGTTATTCTCCATGTTTCACAGCCATATAATAGAACCGACTTAACATTGGAGTTGAAAATTTGTATTTTTGTATTTAGCCTAATTTCTTTGGATTTCCATATGTTTCCCAGTGCAATGAAAGCTCCTCTTGCTTTTGATATCCTTATTTTGGTATCGTTTTCTGTTCCTCCCTCTTTATCTATATTACTGCCCAGATATATATAAGATTGTACGTCTAGTAGAGGTATTTCTCCTAGTTTTATTTGGTTATTGCCAACTGTAGTAATTCTCACAATGCTGGTCTTATCTCTATTAATCTTCAGTCCTAGTTGTTGTGATCTCTCATCAAGTATGCTCATTTTGTCCTGCATCTGTTGATGGTTGTGTGATAGGAGAGCTATGTCATCAGCAAAGTCTAAATCATCAAGTTGCTTGGTCAGTGACTACAGGATTCCATTTCTGTTGTTTTGAGTTATTTTCATAATCCAATCTATGGCCAGTAGAAAGAGAAATGGAGACAGAAGGCATATAACACAATATAATTCTGATAGGATAAATGATACGATATAACTCTGATAGGATAAATGATACAATATAACTCTGATTCTCTGATGGTATAAATGATACGATACAACTCTCATAGGATAAATGATACGATTTAACTCTGATTCTCTGATGTTATAAATGATACGATATAACTCTGATGGTATAAATGATGCAATATAACTCTGATAGGATAAATGATACAATATAACTCTGATTCTCTGATGGTATAAATGATACGATATAACTCTGATGGTATAAATGATGCAATTTAACTCTGATTATATTGCATCATTTATAACATCAGAGTTATATCGTATCATTTATACCATCAGAGTTATATCGTATCATTTATCCTATCAGAGTTATATCGTATCATTTATACCATCAGAGAATCAGAGTTATATTGTATCATTTATCCTATCAGACTTATATTGTATCATTTATCCTATCAGAGTTATATCGTTTCATTTATCCTATCAGAGTTATATCGTTTCATGTATCCTATCAGAGTTATATCGTATCATTTATCCTATCAGAGTTCTATCGTATCATATATCCTATCAGACTTATATTGTATCATTTATACCATAAGAGTTATATCGTATCATTTATACCATCAGAGAATCAGAGTTATATCGTATAATTTATCCTATCAGAGTTATATTGCATCATTTATACCATCAGAGTTATATCGTATCATTTATACCATCATAGAATCAGAGTTATATTGTATCATTTATTCTGTCAGAGTTATATTGCATCATTTAAAACATCAGAGTTATATCGTATCATTTATACCATCAGAGAATCAGAGTTATATTGTATCATTTATCCTATCAGAGTTATATTGCATCATTTATACCATCAGAGTTATATCGTATCATTTATACCATCACAGAATCAGAGTTATATCGTATCATTTATCCTATCAGAGTTATATCGTATAATTTATACCATCAGAGAATCAGAGTTATATTGTATCATTTATCCTATCAGAGTTATATCGTATCATTTATCCTATCAGAGTTATATCGTATCATTTATCCTATCAGAGTTATATTGTATCATTTATACTATCAGAGTTATATTGTATCTTTTATCCTATCAGACTTATATTGTATCATTTTTCCTATCAGAGTTATATCGTATCATTTATCCTATCAGACTTATATTGTATCATTAATCCTATCAGAGAATCATAGTTATATAGTATCACTGATACGATCATGAGATCACGGTTAGTATATAACCCACAGAGAAAGGGTGCCGCTGGTGTCAAAATGTTGGGTACCATTTTTGTAATGATATATTTGGTTTCTATTGACATAGAAAGCCATTCCTCAAGATATGAGAGACTCCGTGATTGTAACTCTCTACAAAAATAAAGGAAATAGAAGCGACTGCAACAACTACAGAGGCATCTCCTTACTCAGCATTGTCGGCAAGATCTTCGCCAGAGTCATCTTAGGAAGGCTACAAAAACTCGCAGAACGCGTATATCCTGAATCGCAATGCGGCTTCAGATCCGGAAGATCAACTGCAGACATGATTTTCTCCTTACGTCTACTTCAAGAAAAATCTAGAGAGCAGAAAAAGCCTCTCTTCATAGCCTTTATCGACCTTACAAAGGCATTTGACCTTGTCAGCAGAGAAAAGCCTTTTCAAAATACTTTCCAAAATAGGCTGCCCACATACTCTACTGACGCTAGTCAAATCGTTTCATGAGGACATGAAGGGTCCCCATACGACGGCAACACATTACAACCGTTCGGCATACGCAGCGGTGTCAAGCAGGGATGCGTACTTGCTCCAACTCTATTTGGAATCTTTTTCGCTGTTCTGTTAAAATATGCATTCTCACTTGCAAATGAAGGTGTCTATCTGCATACTAGATCTGATGATCGATTGTTCAATCTCTCAAGACTAAAGGCAAGGTCTAAGGTCAGACATATCTCTATTAGAGATCTGTTATTTGCTGACGACGCTGCACTTGTCACGCAAAGTCAGGAAGAACTCCAGAGCATGGTACATCGCTTTGCACATGCCTGCCGAGACTTCGGTCTAACAATAAGTTTGCAGAAAACTAACATACTCGGTCAGGACGTCGAAGCAACACCTGAAATCTATATCGACAACTATGAACTTGATATCGTGCGGCAGTATAACTACCTGGGGTCCATCATCAGCGACAGACTATTTTTAGATACAGAAATTGACACTCGTATTGGTAAAGCGGCTACCATCTTTGTCCATCTTTCTAGGCGTGTTTGGCAAAACAGCAAACTGACAATTAACACAAAAGCTGCAGTGTGCAATGTCTGCACAATTAGTATCCTCCTGCATGGCAGCCAATCTTGGACAACCTATGTAAAACAAAACAGCAAACTGACAATTAAAACAAAAGCTGCAGTGTACAATGCCTGCATAATTAGTATCCTCCTGTATGGCAGCCAAATTTGGACAAGCTATGTAAAACAAAACAACAAACTGACAATTAAAACAAAAGCTGCAGTGTACAATGCCTGCATAATTAGTATCCTCCTGTATGGCAGCCAATCTTGGACAAGCTATGTAAAACAAAACAACAAACTGATAATTAAAACAACAGCCATAGTGTACAATGCCTGCATAATTAGTCTCCTCCTGTATGGCAGCGAATCTTGGACAACCTATGTAAAGCAGGAGAGAAGGCTAAATTCATTTCATATGTGATGTCTACGCCGTATTCTTGGTATCACCTGGAAGGATAAAGTGACAAACGTGGTGGTCATGACTTGCATAGGCTACACGCTGCTCAAACAATGTAGGTTACGCTGGCTTGGCCATGTACACCGTATGAAAGATGGTCGCATACCGAAAGATATACTTTACGGACAACTGGCAGATGGTAAAAGAACTAGGGGGCGCCCAAAACCTCGATTTGTAGATGTGTGTAAACGTGACATGAAGACTCTGAACATAAACCCTGCAGCGTGGGAAGACAAAGCTGCAGACTGTAATCTCTGGAAACACACTCTAAAGGTTCACCTCAAAGAAGAAGCAGACAGATTCATGGAGAAAGAGATTACACGACGAAAGAAAAGAAAAGAAGAAATAAAATCTCTAGGGGCGCTGAAAAATCCATAGTCAACTATGACTGACGGAGTTTACTATATTGACATGGACAAAAAGACATCAAGCAAAAAATTTATCGTGCAAGGGGGAACGACGCTACATTGACAATGAACGGAATAAACAATGTACTGGAGTATTTGTCTTTAAGTTACATGAAATAGCGTCTGCTTTATTCTATGTCACGAAATATAGAGCCCAGAATTGACCGGAAGTGGTAGTTTCTGTGAAAGGAAAAAAAGTGTGGATTTATTGTCCTCAATTTCAAAGCAATCAGGAAATAGTGGTCGGAAAGTAAGCCGCTGGTCTGTGATTGGTTATATTCTGGCCACTATCAAATTTCCGGGACAGACCCTATAAGACCAGACTTATACTGGCTGTTTAACCCATATCGCCCCAAAAATTCCTTGTCTTCTACTTTCTGTCTCCTCTGCTGGTCGATACACACAATTTCCAAACAAAAAAGTTTTATTCTTGAATATACTGCACCTTTCTGTTTTGTTCGTTGAGTTACTATCACTGCAGTCGGGAATTTCCCATATCCGCTCCACTCATGTCACAGTTCCGGCCAAAGGTCGGTGGACAATTCTGTTAACCAGGTCGACTACCGTGCAGCCCTACTAGTGCGTCTGGACGAGGGACATTAGTTCGTGTTTTGCATGTCCCTAAAACAAAGATATTATATTATGTTTGTCTCATAAACTTTATTTGAAAATGTCTTAGGTAATATAAATCAATGAAGAATGTTGGGAACATCATGGACAGCTAAGAAGAGTAATGAAAATGTTCTGAAAGAGGTCAAAGCAAAAAGAGAGCTAATTTCCAATATTAGGAAGAAACAATCATCATTTGGCCATGTAATGAGAAGAGAACAACTGGAATATATTGTAACAACTGGTACAATTGAGGGATGAAGTGATAGAGGGAAGCAACAACAAAAAAATACCAGACAGCTTAAGAGAATGGCTTGGTAGAACGTCAACAACAGAAATGATAAATAACTGTCGAGATCGAAAGTTGTGGAGAGACATGATCACCCACGCCAGCAGGCCCGGTACTTGATGATGATGAATATAAATCAACAAAACCTAAAAACCTCAGGAATTATATTCCACCACTCCCCCCCCCCAAATGTGACAGAATGTAGCTGGGCCTTCTCCCATGACAGTTTATTGATAAAGAGAAACCAGTACTGCACACAAGAATTCTAGTGATGAACATGAATGCCATTAGACTAAAATGAACATCCTGGACATGATGGTGATGATTTCATCTGTTATGTTTGTATTATCATTATTTTAATTTGCCTCTTTCCTGCAACTGTTTTTAAATCATCCTTCACGAACATTGATTTTCTTCCTTCCTAATTTCCTCCTCCCATTCCAGTCATCCTTGTATCTCGCACTTCTTTTTTCGTGGCAAGGCGCTGTGCCACTGAGTACGGGTTCAATCCTGCTTCGGTCCATATATTGTTCTTTGTTTTTTTTTTCTGTTGTTGATTATTTGACATTTTTTCCGAGTGCTGTTAACATACCTCTTCCTATGAATTGATTCTCTTGTCTTAGTTTTGTCGAAAAGAGTTTATTCATCATAATCATTCATCTCTCATATGTATATCTTAACTCCTGATTCATTCATTTCCTCTTCTCCAATACTCACATTCCCCCATATTTTTATAATATTCTTGCCTCTCCTTTCCTTTACATTCATGCTCTTCACTAATTAGTTTCCTATATTTTAACCCAGAGGTGGGCAACCTACGGCCCACGGACCAGAAACGACCCGCCAAGCTATTTTGAACGGCCCGTGTGCTTGGTGTTAAAACTACTATACATTCCATTTCATGGGCTAAAAACAAATTAATAAATAGTAGCACGTAAATGGACAATCCCTAAACCTAGCCGTTAGCTTTCTATTTATAGTTTATTTTTTTAAACCCCCACCCCCTTTTGTTTCTGTCTCACCCCTCTCCCATTCCTTCCATTCTCCTTTCTGTCTTCCGCTCTCCATCGCTAAAATGATTTTTGCATTATAATCGCTTGTGAACGCAAAATAAGTAATTTATATAATTGCTTCATTAAGTGATGGTATCTGGCTCATAGTGTCTTCATAGTTTTCAGACCTGGCTCTTAGAAAACAAAAGGTTAAGCACGCCTGCTTTAAACTATTCATTTTCCTTTTAGCTATACTTAGATTACCCTTCCTTTCATTCCTACCCTTCCTTTCATTCCTACCCTTCCTTTCATTCCTACCCTTGTTTTCATTCATATCCTTCATTTCATACATTCCCTTCCTTTTATTCTTAACCTACCTTTCATACCTGCATTTCCTTTATCTGTCTCATGTGCCTTATCATTTATGCTACTTTTACATTCTTTCTTTTTTCATCTGTCAACAATTCCCTCTTTCTATCCCATCTTTCTTGTGTTATTTCCTCCCTTCACAACAACCTTCCCATCGCCCTTTTCTCTAAACTACTCTCGAAGCAATATCCCATAACTGACAAAACTCCCACAATCGTCTAGACGTAATTTAAAACATTAAAAAAATGTGTACTTGAATTACATATTAGGTCAAACCGAGACGTGAATATCTGCAACAGCATCGACAGTAAATATTGCAACGTCAAATTAAAGATGGCAATCAAACGTACTCTTTCTATTTACATTTATTTTGATTTATAATTCAGGAAGTAGCTTGTTTTTCTCCCGCCAGCCATTTTCAACATAAAAAACCCGCCTATTTTGACAGAATGTTTCAACTAATCGGGCAATATAATTAATTTTTATTTTAATAATTTCATTTTAACATCATGAAAAATAAACATGCTTCAAGATTGAAGGAATTTTCTGCCGTAATCCCGCTGAAGTATTGTACGCGAGAGGAGCATTATTAAGGCAGCACGTAGGATCAGGAGCATTATTATGATAGCGAGTTTGAGCATTATGTTAGCGAGTGTGATCAGAAGCATTATTATGATAGCGAGTTTGAGCATTATGTTAGCGAGTGTGATCAGAAGCATTATTATGGTAGCGAGTTTGAGCATTATTTCTGCAACGAGTACGATAAGGAGCATCATTAATGCAGCGAGTAGGATCAGGAGCATTATAATGATAGCGGCACCAAGATGGAAGCTTGGTCGCGTTCGAGCCATGGTGAATGGTGTAAACAATGTTGACTTTTAACATCACGCTATCTGTTATTACAACGAGTTGGTGGATTTTTAGAAATGTAATCTTGGGTTTAATAATAAATGTTTGTACACAGTTCGTTAACCATCGTTGTAGATCAAGTCTTTATTCTGCTGGGTTCGTTCGCGACATTGGAAGCTAATGACCTATCTTGTGCAGACGGTTGGTTTGGGGGAAATTGTACGTTACAATGTCACTGCTATAATGACTCAGTTTGTGACAAAACTACAGGGACATGCCCAAACAATGACAGTTGTCAGCACGAATATTTCGGACCCCAGTGTCAGTACTTGGATCTTGTTTACAGATAAGCCTAAAAATATGAACCTACTTTCCTGTTTGATAGCAACGACACCACATGTAATCCGGACACACATTCTACATCAGATGAGGCAACTCTCAACCAATCTTTGCCGTTCTCCTGGTTTAGGATTTATGTGAATGATCTAACAGATCTGGACAGTTTCACGGTAAAACTAAATGGTTCTGCCTCATGTGAAAATGAATCAAGGTTTGTAGTTAGTCCGCACGAGATTGATGTCTTTTGCTCTGGGGCTGGTCTGATCAATAAGTTACGGATTGAAGGGGCGATAGTTGCAAATATCTGTTCTATCTACATTGGCGGGGGTCGGAATGTGGCTCTCAAACAGAACACTAACCAGACCGACACATTTAATGCTTGTTATACAGGAGACGGATGTGGACCAGAGGCCGCAGTTAATGGCAAAACAAAGACCAATCTCTGTGACAATGACTGCACACACACACAATTGGGAAGTGGAACCAATTCTGTTTTCTGGTATCTGAACTTTGCCACGCCCCAGAGGACTCACACCATTCGAATCTATCATCAAGCTAGCACTATGATTCGGGTAAAGAATGCCTCTCTAAAGGTTTTCTCTGACAGTGGCGGCGTAGTGTTTCAGTATAATGATATATCATACCATAATATTTCTGTGAACACTATTGTAGTCAACACACAAGCGCCAATAGCACACATTAAGTTTGAGTTCTCACCAATCATTTCGCAGGCCGATAGTGCACTGACGGTGTGTGAGGTGCAAACATTTACAGACACCTATTGTCTGGACGAGCATTCTTGGTCGTTTTGTGCAGTGTGTACTGGGTGTAGCAAAGGCTGCAATGTCATCATCGGTACGTGTCACGGTAACTGTTCACATAGGATCTATGGATACGACTGCTCCGGGTCTTGTCCCAGTGTCTGTCCTTTCATCATCATCGTGTGCCCTCTCCGCAACGAAGGTTGGCTACCATGGATCGCCATTCTACTCGGTTTCTTGCTTTGATGGTGCAGGCTGACATAGATTGACTTGTCCATCTTTTGATGTTACTCGTCCATGTTAGTCTTGGTCTGCCTCTGCCTCTTTTGCCTTGTATTTTTCCTTCCAATATTACTTTTAGTAGGCTGTTGTGTCTTTTAACATGCCCCAAAAATTTCATTTGTCTTGTCTTAATTGTGTTCAGCAGTTCTCTTTTTATTTTCAGTTGTTTTAAAACTTCATCGTTTGTTGTCTTTTGTTTCCATCCAATTCTACCTATTCTTCTATAAATCCACATTTCAAAGGCTTCAATTTTCTGTTCTGTTTTCTTGTCAAATGTACATGTTTCTGCACCATACATGAATATTGAGAAGATGTAACATTTTGCCATTCTTAGTTTCAGCCCTGCTGATATTTGTTTTGTTGTTAGTATATTTTTCATGGCATTAAAATTACTTCTTGCCATACCTATTCTTTTGTTTATTTCAGTTTTGCATTTTCCATCATTGGTTATAGTATGTCCTAGGTAGTTGTAACTCTGGACTGTCTCCAGATGTATTCCCTCAACTGTGATATTTAATTGTAGGTCTTTAGAATTTTCTTTGTTTATGATCATAGTTTTAGTCTTTTTGATATTCATTTCTAGTCCATATTTTTTGCTTGTTGTGTTTATCACATTAAGTAATTGTTGTAGGTCTTTAGGATTTTCTGCTAGTAGAACAGTATCATCAGCATATCTCAGGTTGTTGATTATCTTTCCATTAATGTTTAGGCCTGGTATCTCTGAGATGTTTTTAAAGATTTGCTCAGTGTATAGATTGAACAAGCTTGGTGATAGGATGCATCCTTGTCTTGCTCCTCTTTTTATGTCCATGGGTGTAGAGTTCTCCTTGTTATATCTTATTATTGCTGTTTGCTCCCAGTACAAATTACATATTAGTCGTATGTCTGCGTCGTCTAGGTTTATATCCTTTAGGCAGTCTATAAGTTGGTTATGGTGTATTCTATCGAAAGCTTTGGTGTAGTCTATAAAGCAGGCATATATTGGTTTGTTTACCTCTGTGTACTTTTCAATCAATGTTCTCATGCTGAATATGTATTCTTTTGTCCCACTGTTTTTCTTGAATCCAAATTGTTGCTCCTCTAATTCAGTATTTATTTTATTCTGAATCCTTCCCTGTATAACTTTTAGTAAAATTTGTGTTACCTGGCTCATTAGGCTTATTGTTCTGAAGTCACTGCATTCAACTGCACCATTCTTTTTAGGCAATGCAATGAAGGTTGATGTTTTTAGATCGTTTGGTATGTATCCTGTATGGTATATGTCATTGCATATGTATGTGATCACTTCGACGCCAAACTCTTCTAGAGCCTGTATCATCTCTATCAGTATATTGTCAGGCCCTGCTTCTTTTCCCTTTTTCATTGTTTTTATCGCTTTTTCTACTTCGGATTTCAGGATTTTATAGTTGTATGTACATTTTATGTCTGGCTTTTTGTCCCTTTCGTCATTAAATAATTCTGTTATATATTCTTGCCATCTATCTATTATATCTTTGTTGTCTGATAGCATTCTTCCCTCTTTGTTTGCTATACATCCGATTCCTGTAGCTTTTTTGTCTTTATTCGTCATTCTCTTTATTTCTGTGTGCATCTCTCTTAGGTTTTGTTTACTTTCCATAGTTTCGATTTCTAGACATCTTTGGTTGAGCCAGCCTTCTTTTTTTTTTTGCCTTTTTGCACATTCTCCGTATTTCATTGTCTATATCCTTGTATCTGGCAGTGTTTTTCGCTTGTCTTCTTTCTTCCATTTTTTTCTAATATTTTGTATGTTATCCATTTTTGATTTTTGTTACTTTCCTTTTTGGGCAAGGTGTTGCAGGATTCTTGCATGCTGTTTTTTTATGCATTGCCATTTTGTTGTGACTTTTTCCTCAGGATTTTCTCTTCTGTACTGCTCAATCCCCTCTTCTAGTAGCTTCTGATATGTGTTCTTTACTTGTACAGTATACGTTTCTTGTACATCTTTCTGGTTTAATGCTGTTATATCTATTGGTGTTGCTGCATTAGTTTTTTGTTTGTTTCTCTTTAATTTGATTTTCATTTTTATCGTTACAGGATTGTGGTCTGAATTAATATCTGCTCCTGGGTAGGTTTTGACTTTCTTGACGCTGTTCCTGAATCTGTCTTTTATCATTATGTAATCTATTTGATTTCTCTTCTTGTCTCCAGGGCTTTTCCATGTGTATAATTTCCTTTTCTCTTGCTCAAAGAAGGTGTTGCATACTATCAGTCTGTTTTCTTCGCAAAATTGTATTAATCTTTCTCCTCTGTTATTTCTTTTTCCTAGACCATGATTTCCTATTATGGTTTTATATTTACCTTTTCCTACTTTAGCGTTCATATCACCCATTATAATCAAGATGTCTGATGATTTCACTTGCTTCATAACTGTGTTTAGATCTTCATAGTATGCCTCTATTTGTTCGTCTGTATAGTCTTGAGTAGGTGCGTATGTCTGTAATATTGCTATGTCGTATGGTTTTGCCTTCATTTTTATTAGTATATTCCTATCATTATATGTCAATTGAGTATTTATATATTTTTGTAGTTCTCGTTTTATTAGAATGCCTACTCCTCTTTTAGTCTGTCCATTCATGTGAGGGAAAATCCGGAAAATACCTACAATGTAAACATCCTGGCTATACCTGTAATGACACTTGTCCCGATGGTAATTTTGGGCTAGTGCGAACAGACGTGTTCTGATGGCTGTGTCATCATATGTGACCCGGACTGTACGAGCAAGGAAACGTACTACGGGTCAGAATGCACTCTCAAATGTCCGGACAACTGTTCGAACGAAACCTGTGAACAGTTAATCGGGGCCTGCGACTCGTATGTCGATGATTTCCACGTTAAGAAGAGTCTGCCGACTACAACAAACTCAAGCATATGGATACCTTAATGTGTTTCTGTGCTGGACATGGTTCATTTCTTGGTGATTTTCCGTGAAGCCATGGCTCATATCTTGATGTATTTCTGTGCTAGCCATGGCTCATATCTTGGCTTATGAGTGTGTGTGTGTGTGTGTGTGCTGCCATGGCTCATATCTTGGTGTGTGTCATGTTAGTCATATCTCATATCTTGGTGTGTCCGTGTTAATCATGTCTCATATCTTTGTGTGTGTGTGTTTAGTCATAGCTCATATCTTAATGTGTGTCTGTGTTAGTCATATCTTTGTGTGTGCATGTCTGGGTTAGTGATATCTCATATCTTTGTGTGCATGTTAATGTTAGTCATATCTCATATCTTTGTGTGTACATGTCTGTTTTAGTAACATCTCATATCCTTGTGTGTGCATGTCTATGTTAGGCATGCGTCATATCTTTGTGTGTGCAAGTCTATGTCAGTCATATCTCATATCTTAATGTGCATGTTTATGTTAGTCATGTGTCATATATCTTGATGTGTGTCAGTGTTAGTCATGCCTCGTTTCGCTGTGTGCATGTCTGTGTTAGTCACAGCTCATATCTTTGTGTGTGCATGTCTGTGTTAGTCACCTCTAGTGACTCGGGCAAATGGTGCTCGTAAACCTGGGAGGGCCGACCATCTAAGGGCAGAATCCCCCTACAGAAAAGACAATCTGCTGCCTTGCAGGAAGATTGGGGACAATCAAAGGCTAAGGAAAGCAAACCTGAATAAAATGCTGGCTGAAATCGGATGCACTGGGCCACTGGCGCAGAACACAGTGCAACGTATTAACGGGTGTTCCATCAGAGTGGATCTGGCAGACTCTAATTGTGATGTTCTGTCTGTGGGGGCGATCAACACACTTAACCTGACAGCTGACTTCATGTGAGAGTCTGGAATCCTACTCTGATTGAATCCTGTTCGCAGAGAGAGATTATGATAGCGAGTTTGAGCATTATTTCTGCAGCGAGTATGATAAGGCGCATTATTATGATAGCGAGTTTGAGCATTATTTCTGCTGCGAGTATAATAAGGAGCATTATTATGATAGCGAGTTTGAGCATTATTTCTGCAGCGAGTATGATAAGGAGCATTATTATGATAGCGAGTTTGAGCATTATTTCTGCAGCGAGTATAATAAGGAGCATTATTATGATAGCGAGTTTGAGCATTATTTCCGCAGCGAGTATAATAAGGAGCATCATTAATGCAGCGAGTAGGATCAGGAGCATTATTATGTCAGCGAGTATGATCAAGAACATCAATATGGCAGCGAGTAGGATCAGGAGTCTTATTATGGTAGCTAGTAGGAACATTATTCTGCCAGCCAGTATGATCAGAAGTATTATTATGGTCGCTACTAGGAACATTATTCTGCCAGCCAGTATGATCAGAAGCATTATTATGGTAGCGAAGTAAGGATGACCTAAGCTTTTACTGTGAAGCTTATAACAGCTAGTAAGAGCACTGGCTCCCTCATTTTAATATAATGTGTTTAATTGACACTCCGCTACAACATCATATGTGACGGTACATCGATTACTTTTGCTGAAAGGGTTTTGGGATTTCCATGTTATATGAATGGCAACCTAATCGATTTCTTTGTCTTTTCTTGTATTCATCCAAGGGATTTCTGTAAAACAGAAGTTGGTGGTCTACTGCAGGACAACAGGTCAAGTTTCATCTCTGTCGACGGCTCCTACGTCCAATCATCCTAAACGGGTGCCATATATGTTGTGTATATGTATAGGAAAGAACATAATATGACGTTGTGCTGACCACTTGACTTAACAATGTGTGCCGAAAGTTGTGGGAACTAACACCCTTAGACCTTATTATGTAAACCCATATAGTGGCGGTCTTCTCTTTCCTTCTTCGTCTAAGTAGAAAATATAACATCCATCGAAAATGAATATTTTGGTAAACTTTTTTTCTTTATTTTCTTTTCTCTTTCTCACTGATACCGAAAAATGTGTCGTGGTTATATTATTTGTCGTTCCTGAGCTGCTCGAACTGTCTGAGTGATTTTCCCTTGTTGTTACATTTCTCTATCACTGCATCTATCCATCTTCTCCGAGGCCTTCTTCCTGGTCTTTTTCCATGCATTCTCGAAAAGAACGCCCTTGATGGTGATTGGTGAGGATTCATTCTGACCAGGTGGCTCAACCATTTAAGTTGTTGTTGCTCTATATGTTCTGGGCAGGGTTTTATTCCTACCATTTTTCTTATGGTCTCATTTGATATTCTACCTCTTCTTGTGTCGTTTGTTACTTTTTTCAAACACCGCACACATCACATTTTGGTAAACAACGCGTATAAATTATTTTTGTTGATAATAGATTGCAGCAGCAAGTCTTAAACATCTACAACAATTACTTAGTAAAATAAATACGATAAGCAACAAATATGGTTATATTTGAACATATAAAGGATTAAAACTATGATCATAAACAAATATAATGCTTAAAACCTATAAGTAGATATCAAAATTTAAGGAATAGACCTGGAGACAGTTCAGAACTCAAGAACCTTGGACATACTCTAGACATGTGATGGAAAATGTACAACTGAAATAAACAAAAGAATAGGAATGGCAAAAAGTAATTTTAATGGCATGAAGAACATACTAACATCAAAGCAAACAACACCAGGGCTAAAACTAAGAATAGCAAAATGTTATATCTTCTCAATATTTCTGTATGGTGAAGAAACATGGACATTAGACAAGAAAACAGAAACGAAATTTGAAGCCTTTGAAAAGTGGATTTGTAGAAGAATAGGTAGAATTGGATGGAAAGAAACGAAAAATAAACGAAAGTCTTAAAACAACTAAAAATGAAAAGAGAACTTCTAAAAACACTTCAAGCAAGACAACTCCGATTTTTAGGACATGTTATAAAACACAAAAGCCTACTAAAAGTAATCTTGGAAGGAACGATACAAGGTAAAAGAGGCAGAGGCAGACCAAGATTGACAAGGAGAGTAACATCAAAAGATGGACAAGTCAGCCTATGACAACCTGCACCATCAAAAGATGGACAAGTCAGCCTTTGACAACCTGCACCATCAAAAGATGGACAAGTCAGCCTATGACAACCTGCACCATCAAAAGATGGACAAGTCAGCCTATGACAACCTGCACCATCAAAAGATGGACAAGTCAGCCTATGACAACCTGCACCATCAAAAGATGGACAAGTCAGCCTATGACAACCTGCACCATCAAAAGATGGACAAGTCAGCCTATGACAACCTGCACCATCAAAAGATGGACAAGTCAGCCTATGACAACCTGCACCATCAAAAGATGGACAAGTCAGCCTATGACAACCTGCACCATCAAAAGATGGACAAGTCAGCCTATGACAACCTGCACCATCAAAAGATGGACAAGTCAGCCTATGACAACCTGCACCATCAAAAGATGGACAAGTCAGCCTATGACAACCTGCACCATCAAAAGATGGACAAGTCAGCCTATGACAACCTGCACCATCAAAAGATGGACAAGTCAGCCTATGACAACCTGCACCATCAAAAGATGGACAAGTCAGCCTGTGACAACCTGCACCATCAAAAGATGGACAAGTCAGCCTATGACAACCTGCACCATCAAAAGATGGACAAGTCAGCCTATGACAACCTGCACCATCAAAAGATGGACAAGTCAGCCTATGACAACCTGCACCATCAAAAGATGGACAAGTCAGCCTATGACAACCTGCACCATAAAAAGCAAGGAATAGAACGGAATGACGATTTACGGTAGCCAACCTTCGATACGGAGACGGTACTCAGTGATGGTGAATAGCTTGCATTTGTCGGAATATTGATTGATTAGTGAGTGCGTGAGCGAGTGAAAGACAAGGTGTAAGTGATAGAGAGACACATCGGTTAGAACAACAAACACAAATCTCTGAGTAGCAGTTTGAGAACACAGAAACAACAACAAGAAACACAAGCAATAATAGACATCTAGTGCGGCGTCGATCTTGGTCCAGGCTGTGTTGTTTTCTCAGTTATTCGTTGTTGTTTATCTAGTACAAGCTCATGCATATTTATTTGTTTAACGTCAGTGTGTGTCTGACCTCGAAGTCTCCAACAAAAAAATAATAAATATTTATTTTATTACTTTCACTCAGCCAAATTGCATTACCATCAGCTTGCTCAGACAAGAACATTCAAATAAAGGAAAGAAGCGCCAGACTTAAATAAACAAATGTCAACTGACTTAAAATTTTAATTTTTCAATCAGTTTTATGGAGCAGTGCACAACGTAATCTTTCTTAAATATTAAACTCAGTACCTATTTTTAATCTAACATTTCATTCTTTTAAATTCCCAATATAAGTACTTGTGCAATGTTTCGCGGTAAAATATTTCAAATCAGTCATGTTAACAATTTGATTAAGTCACTTTGTTGATCATCTAATACATTTTATAAATACATATTGACGTTGCAATCAACACAGAAATTACAATCTTAGCCACAGAATAAACAAAAGTGTGACAACTCCAGTGAGTCTAATGTAAATGTATTTGGTCGGCCTATATCGCACTTTGTGATGTTGATAAACAATGTGTTTACATTTAGATGTACATCGATTTATTTCGAAACTGATGAAACATTTTTTTTTATTTCTGGCATAAATGTTCTAGGACAGAACAACAGGATTCTCACACTTGTAATTAGAACGAAAGTTCCTGAAAGAAATAGCAGTGTAAATTGCTGATGATATTTTCTTAGTTTTATTTATGTATGGTCAAATTAGAATTGTTTTTTTTTATATATAAATAAATGAATGAGGTTATAAACAGTTTAAGTGGAGGTCAGCATAGATATAAATATAAAACATATTGGTCAGACCTCTACATGACGTCACTTTAAAATACACTTTACTTTCCTACCTCTGTTGCTTTGAAGTTTTCACTAAAAATAAAATGTTCATGTCATTGCTATTCGTGTAATATTATCGAATAATTAGCACTATCATGTGCTAATCTATTTGTCTGAGTGACATATGGCACTGATCTATTGTCTGATTAGTATATAGTGTTTATAGTTTTGTCTAGAACGTATACTGTGCTCATTTGTTTTCTGGTTGGTTTATGGTGCTCATTTGTTTTCTGGTTGGTGTATGGTGCTCATTTGTTTTCTGGTTGGTGTATGGTGCCCATTTGTTTTCTGGTTGGTGTATGGTGCTCATTTGTTTTCTGGTTGGTGTATGGTGCTCATTTGTTTTCTGGTTGGTGTATGGTACTCATTTGTTTTCTGGTTGGTGTATGGTGCCCATTTGTTTTCTGGTTGGTGTATGGTGCTCATTTGTATTCTGGTTGGTATATGGGGCTCATTTATTTTCTGGTTGGTGTATGGTGATCATTTGTTTTCTGGTTGGTGTATGAGGTTCATTTGTTTTCTGGTTGGTGTATGGTGATCATTTGTTTTCTGGTTGGTGTATGGTGCCCATTTGTTTTCTGGTTGGTGTATGGTGCTCATTTGTTTTCTGGTTGGTGTATGGTGCTCATTTGTTTTCTGGTTGGTGTATGGTGCTTATTTGTTTTCTGGTTGGTGTATGGTGCCCATTTGTTTTCTGGTTGGTGTATGGTGCCCATTTGTTTTCTGGTGGTGTATGGTGCCCATTTGTTTTCTGGTTGGTTTATGGTGCCCATTTGTTTTCTGGTTGGTGTATGGGTCCCATTTGTTTTCTGGTTGGTGTATGCGGCTCATTTGTTTTCTGGTTGGTGTATGATGATCATTTGTTTTCTGGTTGGTGTATGGTGATCATTTATTTTCTGGTTGGTATATGGGGCTCATTTATTTTCTGGTTGGTATATGGGGCTCATTTATTTTCTGGTTGGTGTATGGGGCTCATTTATTTTCTGGTTGATGTATGGTAAAAAAAAAGTAAAGTACCCCCGTCACGCCAAGTGGCGTATATGGAAATATGGTGTTAGTGACCTTATATTTTACAGACCTTCAGCACATGATTTTTTGGGTAATGTGGTCAGTATTACGCCCGTGCTGCTTTACTTTCCCAGAAAAAATCCGGTACCCATTTAAGGCTGGGTGAACCCGGAAGCCGTCTTTTGGGATCGAACCCTACCCCTTGTCCGTGGTAGTCCAGTTCACTAAACACTGAGCAATCGCGGCTCCTTGGTGTATGGTGCTCATTTATTTTCTGGTTGGCATATGGTGCTCATTTGTTTTCTGGTTAGTGTATGGTGCTCATTTGTTTTCTGGTTGGTGTGTGGTGCTCATTTGTTTTCTGGTTGGTATGTTGTTAATCTATGTGTATGATGGTATATGGTGCTGTAGAAGTGAAGTTATACCCCAGAACATGACAGTTGCCACAATTGTGACGTTACGAGATAAGCTGATCGATACAATAAGTATGGTTACAATAATGCCACTGGTCAATCACGTTTTAATAAATAAAATCATTACTGACAATGTCAGGAAAACCCACACAATTTTGGACGGCCACCTGGACGGTTCTTGACACGCCCTCAGATTTTGAAAGAAAAGTGGTTGCGCTCTACAATAACTCGGCACACTCTGGGGTTAATTTATTTTCTTACTTTTTAATCATGACTGTCTCAGCAAGTCGGCGACCGGCTTATACTGTTCAAAGAAACAAGTTAGAATGCACTTTCTAAATATCCGACTAGAAAAAAGTGAATGTGATGTACTTTATATGTTTAACTGAGATGTATCTAATATCCAATTCACAGGGATCAAGTGAATGGAGAGGCAAAATCGTATAAATGTTTGTATTTAACAGCAGGATCCAGAAACAATGGATGTAGTACTAGAGTATGGATTTTATAAGAGCATGTCTTTTCTCTATTTAAGTGGGTCTATAATCGAGAACTTTTCTCAAATTCAGTTCATTTTCATTCTGACTAGTGTTTATTTCCTGATTACAGAATAGAGTTTATTGTCTGATTTCATACTAGTGTTTATTTGTCTGATTTCATACGAGTGTTTATTTGTCTGATTTCAGACTAGACAAGAGTTTATTGTCCAATTTTAGACTAACATTTACTACTTAATTTCAAATTAGAGTTTATTGCGTGATTTCAGATTAGAGTTTACTGCATTTTTTCAGACTAGTATATTTTGCTTGATTTCAGGCTGGAGTTTATTGCTTGATTTCAGACTATAGTTTATCGTCTCATTTCCCGCTAGTGTTTATGCACAACTGAAGACCTACAAGAACACAGCAACTCAACAGCACAGGCACAAAATACAACATGAAAATCAACATCAACAAAACAGAAGTCATGACTGTCGCCAAAAAAATCAGAACATCAACATAACTATAAAAGGCAGGCAACTAAAACAAGTAGATAATTTCAAATACCATGAAGTTTAGTGACAACGTATAATTCACAAACAACAGAGATAGAATCAAGATGCAACAAAGCTTCTCAAATCATTGAACAGTTATCACCACTATTGTCCAACAAGGAAATAACTCTTTGAGGCAAAACGGGCACTATGCAATACAATCTTCATCCTAGCCAGAGCTGGACCCTAGATGCAAGAACAATAAGAAAATAACCTCTACTGAGATTAAATGTGTCAGACAAATGACTGGAAAGAGTCTGAGAGATAAGATCAGAAATGAAGAACTGAGAGAAAAGCTAGGAAGAGCCCCCGCCATAGAATATATCAAGAAACAACAGATAAAATGGTTTGGCCACGTGACAAGACAGAAAGATCAAAACACAACAGAACGAGGCTTCAATAAACGTTGTAGAAATACCAGACCCAAGGGTCGAACACGAAAAGGATGGATCGATGGGATATTAGAAACACTAGGAAACATACCAGCACCAGAGGCGAACAGAAGAGCAAAAGACCGCAAATTATATCTCCCCTCGACGTTGAAAGGCAAATGAGGAAGGAAAGAAGAAGAAGAAGTTTATTGCATGCCTCCATCTCGGTCTGTCTTTAGCAAACCCTTCCGAGTCCTACCCAATAGTTTTCTGATATTGTTGAGTTTATAATCAGCAGATTCTATGGTAAGTTGGTTCATGTTGGAAGGTTATTTATTGGTTAAGTTGCGTTGATTTTGTTATACTATTTACGTGTGTGTGTGTTAAAGATCGAATATATTGGTGAAACGCATGATTTTTTTATATTTCTGGGTGTGTGTGTTTAAGGTTAGATTTTCTAATAAAAACTACTACATTTATATAGTTCTGTATATGTTGTGTGCGTGTATATATGTGTATACGTACCGTATGTTAACTTATTATTATCTATGTAAGTTGATTATATGTGGTTATAAAAGCTCCGTAGGTCGTTCTCAAACATACTCATACAAGTTTAATGTGATTGACATCTCTCAACGATGCTTAACAGTAAAAAAAAAACAAAAGTAAAGTACCCCCGTCACGCCAAGTGGCGTATAGGGAATATGCTGTTAGTGACCATAAATCTTACAGGTCCTCGGCACATGATTTCTGGGGTAATGTGGTCGGTAGTGCGCCCGTGCCGCTTTACTTTCCCAGAAAAAAAATCCGGTACCCATTTAAGGCTGGGTGAACCCGGAAGCCGTCGGTTGGCATCGAACCCCATCTCTTGTCCTTTGTAGTCCAGTTCACTAACCACTGAGCTATTGCAGCTCCCTGATGCTTCACAGTACCAGTCGTAAAAGATGATGGATGTAAACATAAATAAATAATGGGCTAGAGGCCAAGCAAAATAAACGTCAAAGAGAGCCATTGTATTTTGAGACGAACTTGGTTTCCGATTTTAATCTGGATACAGACACGTACCGGACATCTAATAAATGGAGTACCTGGCTAGCGATGTACATCTCATTCACAGATGGTGTGGGCCAATGTTGTGATTCGCCTTTCATTTCTTTGGAAATGTATGATATTGAAATGCCTATACAATTTTACTCTGAAGCATTAAACCAACACATGCACAACAGTACATTCACACCATTCATCTTTCACTGCATTACATACATCAAATACGCTCAAGATAATGGGGATTCCCTCTACACTTGTTTCTCTTAACAAAAGAGTAAATACAAAACTTATACAATTGTCCCCATTAACTCCGATTTAGAAATAGCCAAAGACGAAATCATTACTTTGTCAAATAACAACAAGAACATTATCGTTTTGAAGTGCTGATTTTATTGTGTAACGTACTTTATGAAAAGTAAACTTAGAGAAGGCATAAAGAAAGTTGTTGACATCGAAAAGGGGAAATCTTATTATATCTTACAATTTACTTTCAATTTTTACGGTTTCATGTGAGAGTGATGTAGGGACAGTTTAAGCTCCAGAAATGACAAGTCTAGCAAGGGTGAAACAGAGAGACCAAGGAAGTGATCTTTATATGTGGAGAGTCAGCTTGATAATTCTTTTTAGAAAAAAATAAAATTCTTCATCTCTTTTCTCTCCTCGTTTTTGCTGTGAGCGTCGAGGGGAGTTACAGCTTGTGGCTTTTGACAAGCCTGCCAGAACGTCCATTACCTATTGTAAACACAAGCTTTAGAAAGCCTGTCAGAACGTCCATTACCTATTGTACTCACGTGCTTTAGCAAGCCTGTCAGAACGTCCATTACCTATTGTACTCACGTGCTTTAGCAAGCCTGTCAGAACGTCAATTACCTATTGTACTCACGTGCTTTAGCAAGCCTGTCAGAACGCCCATTACCTATTGTACTCACGTGCTTTAGCAAGCCTGTCAGAACGTCCATTACCTATTGTACTCACGTGCTTTAGCAAGCCTGTCAGAACGTCAATTACCTATTGTACTCACGTGCTTTAGCAAGCCTGTCAGAACGCCCATTACCTATTGTACTCACGTGCTTTAGCAAGCCTGTCAGAACGTCCATTACCTATTGTACTCACGTGCTTTAGCAAGCCTGTCAGAACGTCAATTACCTATTGTACTCACGTGCTTTAGCAAGCCTGTCAGAACGCCCATTACCTATTGTACTCACGTGCTTTAGCAAGCCTGTCAGAACGTCAATTACCTATTGTACTCACGTGCTTTAACAAGCCTGTCAAAACGTCCATTACCTATTGTACTCACGTGCTTTAGCAAGCCTGCCAGAACGTCCATTACTTATTGTACTCACGTTCTTTAGTAAACCTGTCAGAACGTCCATTACCTATTGTACTCACGTGCTTTTTAGCAAACCTGTCAGAACGCCCATTACCTATTGTACTCACGTTCTTTAGCAAACCTGTCAGAACGTCCATTACCTATTGTACTCACGTTCTTTAGTAAACCTGTCAGAACGTCCATTACCTATTGTACTCACGTGCTTTAGCAAACCTGTCAGAACGTCCATTACCTATTGTACTCACGTGCTTTTTAGCAAACCTGTCAGAACGCCCATTACCTATTGTACTCACGTTCTTTAGCAAACCTGTCAGAACGTCCATTACCTATTGTACTCACGTGCTTTAGTAAACCTGTAAGAACGTCCATTACCTATTGTACTCACGTGCTTTAGCAAACCTGTCAGAACGTCCATTACCTATTGTATTCACGTGCTTTAGCAAACCTGTCAGAACGTCCATTACCTATTGTACTCACGTGCTTTAGCAAACCTGTCAGAACGTCCATTACCTATTGTACTCACGTGCTTTAGCAAACCTGTCAGAACGCCCATTACCTATTGTACTCACGTGCTTTAGCAAACCTGTCAGAACGTCCATTACCTATTGTACTCACGTGCTTTAGCAAACCTGTCAGAACGTCCATTACCTATTGTACTCACGTGCTTTAGCAAACCTGTCAGAACGTCCATTAC
Source organism: Megaustenia siamemsis (assembly GCA_032433765.1). Classification (NCBI taxonomy): domain Eukaryota; kingdom Metazoa; phylum Mollusca; class Gastropoda; order Stylommatophora; family Ariophantidae; genus Megaustenia; species Megaustenia siamemsis. The sequence goes on along the minus strand of JAVIAB010000047.1, from coordinate 82,975,221 downwards.
CTATTGTACTCACGTGCTTTAGCAAACCTGTCAGAACGTCCATTACCTATTGTACTCACGTGCTTTAGCAAACCTGTCAGTACGTCCATTACCTATTGTACTCACGTGCTTTAGCAAACCTGTCAGAACGTCCATTACCTATTGTACTCACGCGCTTTAGCAAACCTGTCAGAACGTCCATTACCTATTGTACTCACGTGCTTTAGCAAACCTGTCAGAACGTCCATTACCTATTGTACTCACGTGCTTTTTAGCAAACCTGTCAGAACGTCCATTACCTATTGTACTCACGTGCTTTAGCAAACCTGTCAGAACGTCCATTACCTATTGTACTCACGTACTTTTTAGCAAACCTGTCAGAACGTCCATTACCTAGTCCATGATTCACTTCCGTATATTAGAACATATGTTATTTCCAATCCAAAATCACCCATGGCTTCAATCTCTTCTTTAGTTTTATTATCTGGTCCAGAAGGTTTTCCTGCTTTCATACTGCGCAAGGCCTCTTCCACTTCTTCTTTGTGTATTTCTGGTCCTTCTCCATTATCCTTAATATTTAGTACTGTTCGTTTATCACCATAAAGATCTTTAATGTATTCTGTCCATCGTTCCCTTATGTTTTCTTTGTTCAATCAACTGTTCTCCTTCCTTTGATCTTAAATATCCAGTTTTTGATTGTGTTTTTCTTCCTGTTAATTCTTCAATTTCTTTGTATATAGCTTTAGCATCTCCTTTTTGTTGCATTTCAATCTCTTTGCATCTCTCTTTTAGCCATGCTTCTTTTGCTTCATTGCATTTTATTACAGTTTTATTATTCCGTCTCTTATACTCATCTTTATTTTCTTTCTTTCTTGTTCTTGTATCCATTAGCTACAAAATGTCATCCGTCTTTCCATTTCTTTCTTGAATTTGTCCTCACTGAAGGTATGAACTCTTTTAATGTTTATTGCATTGATTCTTTTTGCATTTTCAACTGTTCATCAATGCTTTGTATCTTTTCTATTACATTGTATCGATTCTGAATTTTGATGTTATATTTGTCTTGCACTTCTTGTCTGATTTGAATAAATCTAAATTTAACTTGATGTTAATTGAGGTTCGTTTTGTTGTTTTTAATTTTACTCTAAGCTTTCCCACAACTGGTACATGATCGCTATTGCAATCTGCCCCTGGTCTTGTTTTCACACACACCAGACTGTTTCTAAATCTATAGCTTATCATTATATAATCAATTTGATTACGTGCGTTGTCCCCTGGGCTTTTCCATGTCCACAGACGTCTTGGATGTTGCTTAAACCAGGTGTTTCCTATCATCATGGTGTGTGTTCTTGCCCAGTCAATAAGTTTCTCACCTCTTTCATTCCTCTCGCCTAAGCCGTACTGACCAACTACTTCCTCAACTCTTTCCTTTCATACTTTTGCATTAAGATCCCCTAGAACTATGATGTTTTCATGTGGTTTGCATTCACGAAGTGCCTTATTTAACTCGCCGTAAAATTTATCAATTTCTCCTGGCATGACAGTCGACCTTGTTTAACTGTTCGTCAACACGCTTTGGTTGGAGCCGTGCCATGACTGAACCGGATATGGGTAATTCCCGACTGCAGTGAAACTTATCCCATGACCTGAAAAGAACACTTTGTAAAGGCGCTAAATGAGTTATAATTTTGTTTTAAACGAATTATTTTAAGTGCATCAACATTCTTTGGGAAAAGTCCTATTTTAGGGACATAAATAATTTGATAATAACAGAATAACGTAATCTTAAATAACACTCTGCGTTATTCAGTGGTTCTCTGAAACACTCTAACCCTAAACCTTAACCCTAAACCCAACCCTAACCCTAGAAATCAACCCTAAACCTAAACCAAACTCTAACCCTAATCCTAAACCCTAACCATAAACCCAAAATCCCTATCCGGAAGCCAACTGAGAGTGTTACAAAGACATACCTTTTTTTGCAACTTCCAAGCAAAAAGACAAAGTAGAAGATCAGCATGTTCTTGAAGAAGACATATAAAAGCAGAGATGAAGATGATGGGAAAGACATGGAATGATCTTAAAAGAATGGCAAGAAACAGAACAGCTTGGAAAGTCTTTGTTGAAGACCTATGCTCCACAGGGAGCTGAAAAGTAGAAGAAGAACCCTAAACTCAAACTCTAACCCTAAACTCAACCCTGACCATAAAACCAACCCTAACCCTAAACCCATCCCTAGTCCTAAACCCAAACCCGAACCCCAAAATAAAATGAATTTCGTTAGTGATGAGCATTGATGAACATATAGATAATATTTTGTATTTGTGAACTACTGCAGTTTTACTGTAGAGCCAACTAAGGAGAGATCACTGTAATTTATGTCCCTAAAATAGGATTTTACCATTCTTTGAACCTTCTAGTACAATCTCGTTTAGTTTCCCCATCTTCTACACAGTCTATCAGTGAGTGACGTGCATCACAAAGAGCCACAACCATCAATAGTTTCACTAGTGCCTGCAGGCTGAGAGGGACATCCCGGAATCACCTAAAGTTTCTAACGTCTTCAGCTATGTGAGCTATACACTTTTGACATTATTTTACCCACAACCGTTCTACTAGCAATGCTGGAAACGTCACAAACAATGGGTGATGCATGTCAGCTCTCTGACCTTATTAATAATATAGATGGCAGTGCAAAGAGCAGTCATTGATGATTTTTTTTTTTTTTTGGGGGGGGGAGGGGAAATGAAAGCGTCACAAATATTTATAAACATTTAAGGCAGATATGTAGATAAAATAGAGAAAGGGCAGTTGATACGGACATTATCAGTCGTTGGGTTAACCGTTTGTTATCAACAGAAGGTCGAAGCAGTCAGTCTGACCGACCACACACGAGGCTGCCATTAACAGGAGTGACAAAGCTGTAATGTTCTGTAACCTTATTAAGAACGAATGGAGAATAAAAACAAATAAATCTCCTGCTCAATTTGACATCTCCCTGCTAAATTTAATTAAATAAACCCAGAACGTTTTTACACACACACATACACACAGCACACACATCACACGCACACACACACACAGCACACACACACACACACACAGATGAGTTTAATTACTTATTGAACTTTAATCGTAGTAACTATAGTTTAGCTTCAGAAATAATAAATGATTTAAACAAGAACATTGTAAATAGTATACTCACTTTAGTCAGAATGCTTTATAGCCCCAGTAAAGTTGACAAATATTACATTTATATTTTATTTTAGAATTGTTCTCCCAAAAAAGCTCTAGGATCTTACTCAGTGTATTAATTGTTCTAATGCTCCATTACTCAATGTATTAATTGTTCTAATGCTGCATTACTCAATGTATTAATTGTTCTAATGCTCCATTACTCAATGTATTAATTGTTCTAAGGCTCCATTACTCAATGTATTAATTGTTCTAAGGCTCCATTACTTAATGTATTAATTGTTCTAAGGCTGCATTACTCAATGTATTAATTGTTCTAATGCTCCATTACTCAATGTATTAACTTTTCCAAGGGCTCCATGATCTCAACCACACTTTTTAGAATTGTTCTAAGGCCGCTAGGATCTCACTCATACATTTTTTAAAAATGTGTTCCATGTAGAGTAGTCGTCTGTGTCACTGTTATGTCTCGCGAGACTAAACGACTGGGACACAGAAATGATTTCTGCATCAGAATAAGATAAAACACGCTGCAGAATTAAGGTTGACATAAGTGTATATGGATAAACATTTTGTTATTTTTGTTCGTCTTTTTTAATCTACCGTTCTTGCCAGTTAAGCTACCTCGCTCATTTCGTGGCAAGGCGCTGCGTCAATCAAGTGGTTCTATATACAAATAAAGAGGCGAAGGCGAGCCTCACAGCACCAGAGCTAGAAATTGTCAGCGACCCACAGCTGATGGCTTGTGCCAGGATCGGTGAAACAGAACCATCCAAACCCTGCTCCACCTCTCCATGGTGCCTCTAGTAACAGACTAACCTGTCTAGTCTGGCCAAGTGAGTAGGCATCGAAGAGGGAAGACAACCCGGTACTCAAAAATAACATGCTGAAGTAGGATGTGTTTGGCCGAAAGGCGCAAATATCACAGTTATACTGCAAACCATAACACAATGCAGACACGTCCACTTAACGTCCTTATAAGGGCGGATGATGAAGAGGTACACTCCTTTAGTCATCGGGCGAACGCAAGCAAGCAAGCATATACATATAATTAGGTATGTGTGTGTGCTTTATTTGTAGCCTTGTCCTAATTTAAATGTTTGATGTCTGTTTCAAACACTTCTAAGTCTTAGAGCTTTGCTTAAGGTGTATTCAATATTTCGAACAATAACATCCACGTGACCTCAGCCAATAACGCTAACAAAACCTCAGCCAATAACACTAACAAAACCTGTCAATAGCAACGCCCGAACCCTTTAAAGACGTTCACACAACCACTGATTTGGGACGGGAAAAAAAAAACACTTGGAAAAGGGAGAGAATTGATTAAACTCCTATACAGACACAAGGGACATTAAAGTGGAGATAATATTGGCACTTCAGTTTTAAAATGATTGTTTACAGCAATGTCCGGAAGCTCATTTCTGGCACCCTCTGGGAGTGAGCTTAATGGAAGAGATGTTCTAAGGAAGTAATGGCTACCAGGAGACAAAAGGATGCAAACGGGTATACAGTGGCGTCTTTCTTAAATAGACGCAAGATGCTGGGATGGGTGACGCTTCAGACAATATGATGCGTGAGTAGCCGTAATTATGATTCTGTGAGGCATTCACAACAATACGTAGAAAGCATACGTGGGGCAGACAGTAAATTTCAGTGATATAATACGTACCAAAACAGCATAATTGGAGCTGTGAGACAATCACAGCTCTAAGTTGCTTTTAGCAACATGTTCGTGGTACTGGGGAAGATTTCTGTTTTGTGTTGCTTAAATAAATATCAGTTATCGTTTAGAGAAACAATAACCACTTTTCTGTGTTTAGCTATCATTTGTCTTATAGAGAGACAATCTTAGCGTGTGCATGTTTAAATAAGTATCACTTGTCTCACCAAGAGACAATCTTAGCGTTTTCATGTTTAAATAAGTATCACTTGTGTTGCAGAGACAATCTTAGCGTTTTCATGTTTAAATAAGTATCACTTGTGTTGCAGAGAGACAATCTTAGCGTTTTCATGTTTAAATAAGTATCACTTGTGTTACACAGAGACAATCACAACACTTTCGTGTTGAACTATTTATCACTTGTGATAAATGCAGTAAATAATAAATGCGCTATCACGATTAATTGTCATTTGTTTTACGAAGGGATTATCCCAAACATTTATAATCGCCCTCATGACGTAATGTTTTTCTACTATGAATGGATGACGTAATTCTTAAAATAACGTCATGTCCGACCTTGTTTATTTGCATTTACTTTTCGAAGTAAGAAATGCACTCACTCACCAAGTGTGTAAATGATATATAACGTAGCACATCTAACTAAACAAAGCTTAAAAGATGACCAGTAATTCGTATCTTCTCTTATACTGAATGCAATTATTTTATTTTAATCTTAAAAAAACACAATTCAGTTTTTTTCACTAATAAACATAAACGAATTTCTTCTTACTAATAATAAACGTAATTTAGTTTCTCCTTACAAATAAACGTAATTTATTTTCTCCTAACAAATAAGCATAACTTAGTTTCCCCTTACAAAAAAACGTAACTCACTTTCTCCTTACAAATAAACGTAACTTAGTTTCTCCTAACAAATAAACGACACTCACTTTCTCTTTACAAATAAACGTAACTTAGTTTCTCCTTACTAATAAACGTAACTTAGTTTCTCCTTAAAAATAAACGTAACTCACTTTCTCCTTACAAATAAACGTAACTTAGTTTCTCCTTACAAATAAACGTAACTCACTTTCTCCTTACAAATAAACGTAACTTAGTTTCTCCTTACAAATAAACGACACTCACTTTCTCCTTACAAATAAACGTAACTTAGTTTCTCCTTACTAATAAACGTAACTTAGTTTCTCCTTACAAATAAACGTAACTCACTTTCTCCTTACAAATAAACGTAACTAAGTTTCTCCTTACAAATAAACGACACTCACTTTCTCCTTACAAATAAACGTAACTTAGTTTCTCCTTACTAATAAACGTAACTTAGTTTCTCCTTACAAATAAAAGTAACTCACTTTCTCCTTACAAATAAGCGTAACTTAGTTTCTCCTTACAAATAAACGTAACTCACTTTCTCCTTACAAATAAACGTAACTCACTTTCTCCTTACAAATAAACGTAACTTAGTTTCTCCTTACAAATAAACGTAACTTAGTTTCTCCTTACAAATAAACGTAACTCACTTTCTCCTTACAAATAAGCGTAACTTAGTTTCTCCTTACAAATAAACGTAACTCACTTTCTCCTTACAAATAAACGTAACTCACTTTCTCCTCACAAATAAACGTAACTTAGTTTCTCCTTACAAATAAACGTAACTTAGTTTCTCCTTACAAATAAACGTAACTCACTTTCTCCTTACAAATAAACGTAACTTAGTTTCTCCTTACTAATAAACGTAATTCACATTCTACTCAACAATCAAAGTAACATTTTTTCTCACTAATAAACATAACTCACTTTCTTCATATTAGTAAACGTAACTTAGTTTCTTCTCACTAATAAACGTAACTATTTATTCTCACTAATAAACGTAACTTTGTTTCTTCTCACTAATAAACGTAACTTAGTTTCTTCTCACTAATAAACGCAACTATTTCTTCTCATTAATAAATGTAACTATTTCCTATCACTAATAAACGAAATACAAAGTGAAAGAGCAGATGCAGATCAAGACTAATATGGACGAGTAATATCAAAAGATGGACATGTCAACCTATGACAACCTGCACTATCAAAGCAAGAGACAGATTGAAACAGCGCACAATGGTAGCCAACATTCGATGTGGAGAAGACATTCAAAGATGATGAATAAACGTGACTCACTTTCTCCTCACTAATATATATATATAGTTCACGTTCTTCTAATAAACGTAGTTCATATTCATTTCACTGATAAACGTAACTCAAGTATAAACGTAAAATGTATTTCACTGCACAGATTAGTGATGTTAGGATGTATTACGAGCCTCCTTAATTGTTCTGCTTCTTTCATGTCCTATAACAACATATATTATATATATATATATATATATATATATATATATATATATATATATATATATATATATATAGAACAACAATAACTTAAATGGTTTGGTCACCTGGTCAGAATGAATCCTTATCAATCATCATCTAGGGTGTTCTTCTCGAGGATGCATGGAAAAAGACCAAGAGGAAGACCCAGAAGAAGATGGATAGATGCAGTGACAGAGACATGTAACAACAAAGGAAAGTCACTAATTCAGACAGTTCGAGCAGCTCAAGAACGACAAATGATATAACCACGACACCTTTTAGGTATCAGTGAAAAGAGAAAAGAAGAAAAACAACATTTCAATTGTGGTTAAAACATTTCGCTTATTTTTCTGCTAGTTTTTATGCGCTCGCCAGCTTTTACCTCTGAAGAAGTCCCTAGAGACTAGGAACTGAATTCTGCGTGCTCACCCGTTTTTCCCTGGCAGCCGCGTGCCAAGGGGTCCCTCGCCGCACAGGCAGATAGCTTCGACTTCGGAGGTACTCATATATATTTTTTTTCCAACCATGAATAATTGACGTTTCAAGCCGGGCCTCGCTGCCGAGACCAGGGTTGATTTGCCGCAGAGAGAAATCTTAAATGAAACCTCTTTGTCTTGAGGCCGGCGTCTTACCTCGAGACCTACAAGTACCCTTTCTGCTAGTTTGTGGTAATGTTTCCTTCTTGTAGGCTTGATAGAGTCATTTATTACAACTTTAACTCATACCTGGTTTACTTATTAAATGGATTCAATTTGTTTCGATCTTCAAAGTTGTTTATATTTTTTCCCACACTTCAATTCCCCTTAAATGCACTTTTCAGTTTTTTCACGAAAATATAACGCCTTGTCTTGGAAATATATCTATTCAACCTTAGCTGGGAAGCCAATCCTTCTGCTCGTTGATACAATCTGACTGAGCTAAATGAGGTAGAAACCATTCCAATTTTGTCATCTGGGTGGATATGACTGTTAGGCATATATTGAAGCCACCCACACTTTACGGTTAATGTGTTAGTGTGGTGGTTAATTGAATGATTTAACCAATACACTACCGATGGCTCGAATCAATAAAATATTGGTGGCTTTAAACAATACACTGTTGATGGCTCTAATCAATAAAATGTTGGTGGCTTTAACAAATACACTGCCAATGGCTCTAATCAATAAAATATTGGTGGCTTTAACCAATACACTGTCGATGGCTCTAATCAATAAAATACGTGTGGTTTTAATTAATAAATATTGGTGCGTTTAACCAAGACAATGTCGATGGTTTTTTTTAGAAATTACATTTAAAGGCAGGTAACTAAATACCATTTTCAATAATTTTTTTTTTCCTTATGAAAAATTACGTCCACAAGGCGTTTGTAGGAATGCACGTTTAATTAGTTATACTGTATTCATGCTGTCAACGCATTAAAGGAGAACAGAGATAATAACACTCCCAGAAAACGACACACCATACCTATCAAATATACACACGATTAACGTCAAACCAGTATCAAGAAAAAAATGATATGCCGAACAATATTTGTGTTACAATAAATAGACAATATAGACAGAGCAGCAGGGAATCCTTGGGCGAAGCCGGGTGTAGCAGGAAACAGCATGAACAAAATGAAATATATGACAGAGATAGGCCTTGTAATATGTGACAGAACGGTCAAGTTTGGAGGCGGAAGTCACAGAGCGGGCAACTTAACGACGGCTGCAGACAATTTCATTGGATGCAGGTATTCCGCATGCAAAGTAATGTTTGGGTATTTAAGCTTCGACACAAGAGGTTTTCGGGAGCCGCTATAGCTCTGTAGTTAGTGAAAATGACTGCAAAGGACAATGGGTAGGGTTCGATCCCAAACGACGGCTGCCGGGTTCACCCAGCCTTAAATGGTTACCTGCTTTTTTTCTGGGAAAGTAAAGCGGCACGGGCGTAATACCGATCACATTACCCAAAAAATCATGCGCTGAATGTCTGTAAAATTTATGGTCACTAACACCATATTCCTTATACGCCACTTGAAGTGACGGGGGCACTTTACTTTAGTTAGGAATGCAATTCAGAACAGACAGTTAGTTTGGAATACAAGCCAAGTTACATAGTTAGCAGTTTTCAGTTTTAAGTTAGTTGAGAAGTTATTAAGGAACAGACTAGAGAGTAGTAAGAAACAGAATCATAAATGTGAACTAGTCAAGCTTAGAGTAGAGAGCATAGGAAAAGATAGCAGTAACTTAGGTAAAGGTTGAGCAGTAGACAGAACCAGAACAAGTGAATTAGAACATAATGAACATTTAGTTGTGGAAGTGCTTTTGTTAAGAGTGTTTCCAAAGTTGTGCTTCAGAGAACAAAGTCGTAAGTAAGTTGTGAGAGAGATTAATATACAATATGTACTTGAGGACAGTTCAATAAATATTCGGTGATAACCACCTGAAAGCCCAGAATTAAAGATCATTAATGCTAAGAGAACTGCTTCCACTATTATGTATCACATGCCAAGTTAAAGATCACTAAATTTGATGATGTATTATGACTGATATAGTCCGTGATGATGAACGTTGTTGACTATAAATGTGCTGTGATGTGAACATTGAACATTAATATAAATAACATCAAGATAAATAATTGAGCACGCTATTACACACACTGTGAGCTGTAATTCTCATCCGGTTCGTGGTTCGATATTCCGATTGCTTACGATGAATGACGAAGGACAGTTCGACTTCGTTTACTTTCGGTCCGGCTTTGCCTTATAGTCTTCTTGTGTGTGCTGTGGCTACTAAAATGTGGACTGCGTTTGCCTTTCTTTGGTTGGATCCTGATGTGAGACAAGATGTTAATTAGGATGATTCCACTGACACGGGCGGTAGAGCAATTATGGATTTTAATTCGTTTGCAGTGATAAAGGAACCTTCGAAAAACATCAGAAAGAAACAATCAAAATCGCTCGGGCACATGAGAAGAGCAAGGATGGAGTACTTGATTACAACTAACAAAAATACTGGGAAACCGAGATCGCGGAACACCCAGAAAGAGAAGACGCTAGATAGCTTGGTGTCATGTCTTAGAAAACAGTCAACAAGTGATACGATGTACTGTGGATACAAAAATTGGGGAAAGACACGATCGTCTACGCCAAACGGTATGGTACATGATGATGATTAATGTCCTCTGAGAGATGCTGGCTGGTGGTGATCGTGACACATAGTGAGTTTGGTTGGACCAGTCGATTCCCAATCAGCTGGACACGGTTTCGATCTCCGGTAGAGTCATTGGTTTTCACTATTCAGAAATGATCAGAAACCCTATACTGTAAGTACATAGTATTTACACTGTCTATTGCTTTATTCCGTTTCCTTGCTCTTTGCAGACCATGACAACAGTGTTATTTCGTAACAGAAAGTTGAATTAAAAAGTATATATATATTATATTGTATTTTGTTTAATGCTACTGACATGGGTTACTTCGAATTTTACGAATTATGTTTAAAATAATGTTTACATTAAATAACGATCAGATATATAAAAATGGAAACAGCGCACACATATAATAGTTTTCGTTATAAAAATAAACTTCAATTATTTTCATTTTGTATAAGAAACGTAATTTGTTTCATACCCATTCTCAATTTTTTTTTAAAGCAGTGTTCTGGAGAATGTGTTAACTTAAACCGCTGAATAATATCACTTTTTAGAGAAAAAAAACGTTGGTAAAACTTGTAGGCGTAAAAAATGATGTGATTACACCAAGGAGGAGTCACGTGTTTCAGTTTCTGAAAGTAGATGGAGACAAATGTGCACACTGATGGCGTTATATTGATCCCTGTCTACGTTTACATCACTTTCAGGCGCAAAGTTAGTCGGGTATTTCTGTCCCTATTTTTAACTCCACCTCCTATCCATCGATATCATAATTATTGCTTCTGTACACAAAAGATGTCATTACAACATCTTGCTCCTTCATTTCAGTATATCTGTTTTACAGCTTTCAAAATATACCATAACCATTTTTTGGTCGTAAAATTTACGATAATATATTTACAGATTTATAAGCAAAATTAGAAGTAACGGATTGATTTTTTTTTTTTTTTTATGGTTGGGATCACCCCCGCGAAAGAAAAAAAAATATAAATAGAATAAAAAATAAAATGAAATGATCAGACAAAAACAAGCAACAACGAAAAAACAGTTACCGATAAACATAACAAAAACAAGCAATAACGATGAAACAGTTACCAATAAGTATAACAAAAACAAGCAAAAACTATAAAACAGTTACCGATAAACATAATAAAAACAACAAACTAAAGACCGTCTCGATAAAAGTGCGAACACTTAAGTACATTCGGATTTGTGATAAAGGAAGACACCAGTGCAAGAGGAAACTAGCTATTCCGCCCTGCTGAACGTACATGACAGATGTCCTCTGACACATGATATTATGTCCTCTTATCTCCCTCATTATCACCTACAGAACTGTGCCAACGTGCACACGCTCAACACAGCTAGTTTCATTTGTCAAGTACCACACTATTAAAATGTCCGCCAGTGTCACTGACTTTCTTGTAACGTCACTTAGACGTAATTTACGCTTGTTTGTGCCAGTCTTGTGTCCCACGGTGTAATTTACCTACTTTTAGACTAAGTCCAGATCCAGATGACCAGTTATTCGCATTTTGTTGTTTTGTGCTATGTCCATTTTGAGCAACATACCGTATAAAATATTCATCATCCACAACCAGTTCATGAACATTGCATCGCTCTATATTATTGTCTTGGATTTAAATATCTGGGAACAATGTTAACCTCAGATGGTAGATGTACAACATAGATGAGATGAAGAATGGCTCAGACAAAAGCAGCCTTTACAAAAAATGAGGAAGTTACTGTACAATCTAATTTGATAATAGAATCAAGAAAAAGAGATCTTACATACTATATAGAGACAGTCTTATCATATGGATGTGAATCATGGACAACAGGACTACAGACAAGATAATCACTGGAGGCTATAGAATATACATGCCCGCGACGGCCTTTAAAGCGACCCGCTTTAAAAATGAATTTTTTCCAAAACCTAAAACGTTCACTAGGACGGTCTATCGAACGAATATTGTTTTGGTCCTATAATGAGAAGGGAATAGTTAGAATAAATGAGGACAATAGAAAAACCGACGGTGGAAAGATAGAGAAAGAAATAAAAACAGAGAAGACAAATATCAGGCAATGTAAAGAGAAAGGTTTAGAGGAAAGTCAACAACATAACCGATAAATAAATGCAGAGAGTTGTGGAGAGACATGATCACCTCTGACGGCAGCTGGTACTACTAATAGTACCAATAATATAATACTAGTGGTTGATGTTGATGAAGATGATTATATCACACATAACTGGAAATAGCGCAGCACGTGAGCTGGCGATATCAGATTAAAGATGCACCTATTCTGACACCTCTCCCAATGATATACACACAGTGATAACAGACAGAAGATGGAGATAGATAAGTCACGCTGTCAGAAGAGATCCACAAACAATCACAAGAATTGCTAAGTAGCTGACTCTGGAGAAAGGACGAAAGAGGAGCAGAAGGGCAAGAACGATATGGAGAAAGGGCAGTAAAAACAGATAAACCGTGTGGGCCAGACCTGAGAACTTAGGGAAATATGTCACAGATCGCGTGAAGTGAAGAATTACTATTGCCCTACAAGAAGCCACAAAGCGTTGTTACCACAGACGTATAGATCTGTGACTAAGAGAGAAGAAGCCACAAAGCGTTGTTACCACAGACGTTTAGATCTGTGACTAAGAGAGAAGAAGCCACAAAGCGTTGTTACCACAGACGTTTAGATCTGTGACTAAGAGAGAAGAAGCCACAAAGCGTTGTTACCACAGACGTATAGATCTGTGACTAAGAGAGAAGAAGCCACAAAGCGTTGTTACCACAGACGTTTAGATCTGTGACTAAGAGAGAAGAAGCCACAAAGCGTTGTTACCACAGACGTATCGAGATGTGACCAAGTGAGTAGAAGCCACAAAGCGTTGTTACCACAGACGTATCGAGATGTGACTAAGTGAGTAGAAGCTACAAAGCGTTATTACCACAGACGTATCGGTATGTGACTAAGTGAGTAGAAGCCACAAAGCGTTATTACCACAGACGTATCGATATGTGACTAAGTGAGTAGAAGCCACAAAGCGTTGTTACCACAGACGTATCGATATGTGACTAAGTGAGTAGAAGCCACAAAGCGTTATTACCACAGACGTATCGATATGTGACTAAGTGAGTAGAAGTCACAAAGCGTTATTACCACATACGTATCGTTCTGTAACCAAGTGACAAGAAGCCACAAAGCGTTGTTACCACAGACGTATCGATATGTGACTAAGTGAGTAGAAGCCACAAAGCGTTATTACCACAGACGTATCGATATGTGACTAAGTGAGTAGAAGCCACAAAGCGTTATTACCACAGACGTATTGTTCTGTGACCAAGTGAGTAGAAGCCACAAAGCGTTGTTACCACAGACGTATCGATATGTGACTAAGTGAGTAGAAGCCACAAAGCGTTATTACCACAGACGTATCGATATGTGACTAAGTGAGTAGAAGCCACAAAGCGTTATTACCACAGACGTATCGATATGTGACTAAGTGAGTAGAAGCCACAAAGCGTTGTTACCACAGACGTATCGATATGTGACCAAGTGAGAAGAAGAGGTGAACAAACAGTCTCTTGTAAATAAAGAAACTGTTTTTTTTTTAAACAGAAAAGAAATAATTAAGAAAGTATCCTGAATGTGACAAAAGGAAACAATTACAAATGAGAATTACTGCCATTTCTTTATACACATCGCCATGTAAAATCTGAGACGCTTTCATTTTCCGTCAAAATAAATGATATCTTAAGAAACATTAAGAACGACAACAAATAATATAATCACCACCAGACATAATCCATGAGAGAGACCTAACACTCAGATACAACGGATAGAGAGGGAAAGGTAGACCTATAGAACAATGGATTCATGAAGTACATGCAGCAGAGATCACGATGAGTACCATGCATGAGACACACTATAGAGCATTGGACTGAACATTCTTATATCGGCGCTGAAATGCAACGGAGGCAGAGAGAAGTCATTAACGAATTAAGTGGATAATAACCTACACAACATTACTAAAGTATTCAGACATAACATTTTGTGGCAGCATTTGTCCTTAAATTAAGAACATGGATAAAATAAAGGATATTTAAATAGACGAGTTGAGCAAAACAGTCATCTATCACAGTCTTGAGATATTCATTCATTCTCCTCTAGTGCCGTAGACGGCACAAGGGGTTGGGGGAAAAGGGATAAGTCATAATTTTCCAAGTTATAAATTTGTTGCTGTTCTTGTAGTCTTTGTTGTTTCTTAGTCCCATGGTTGAGTCTTCCCTGGTAATTTATCTGCTTATTGATTGTCTGCTTTGTTTTCTATTCCTGAGACATAACACAAATAATTGTGAAATAGATATCATTTTAAATTCAATTAATTCTATAAAAAGTACAAAGTAAAGAGCCCCAGTCAAGCCAAGTGACGTATAGGAAATATGGTGTTAGTGTCCATCAATTTTACAGTACATGATTTTTGGGGTAATGTGTTCGGTATTACGCCCGTGCCGCTTTATTTCTCCAGAAAAAAATCCAGTACCTTTTAAAGGCTGGGTGAACCTGGAAGCCGTCGGTTGGGATCAAACCCTACCTCTTGTCCTTTGTAGTCCAGTTCACTAACCACTGAGCTATCGCGGCTCCCAATTAATTCTATAGCAAGTCTAGTAATTAGAAAATTATATGGCAGTAAGATAAGGTAATGTATATATGTTAATACTGACTAATTCAGATGGCTCAAGTATGACATTGACATGTCAGCAAACACTGATGCCGTTAATCTCATCAACGTGGCCTATTTTACATTATCATCAAGTGTCATCTGGCCGGCGTAAGTGATCATGTCTCTCTACGACTATCATCGTTTAGCGATGTTAATTAATTCTAACGATTGCAACTGCAATGCTGAAATGTAAGTAATGGAAAAATGTTTACTGTTTTCCGTTAATTCTTTGGTTAATAGTGTCAAGTGTCACTACTTCTTCCAGTTTTCAAATAGAATGAGAAAATCTAACTAATAAAGAGACTGCCTAGTTTAAAGTGTCTTCATGTGTACGTTTCTTATTTTTGGACCTCTCTCAATTGGCCACGGACCGATGAAGTCCTCGGTGACTAACGAAGCTTGTAACTTAACTAACTGTAAAGCAGCAACGAAACCGCTTCATTTTTGGTTATCCGCCATAGAGTATCACAGGTCTGGCACATCCTGTTCATGTCTGCTTCTACTGTTCTATGGCAGGGTTTTTCTGGTCTCTCCATTTTTCACTTTACCCATAAGTCCATTGTATGGCAGCGCTTATGATTGGTTCCGATACCGCAGCGTGCTTGTTCACTTGGTTGCATCTGGTGAGAAGTTCTTGACTGGAGATTTTGTGCCAATTTGTATTTGCTTTAACCCAGAAACATTTACATCGGTACTATTTTACTATTATTTTCTTTTCTCGTTATTCTAAATTCACATGAAAGTAGAGAAAGTATTATTATATGTTTAATATTTCTTTATGTTTATATTCTGCTCTTGGTGGACATATAAACGTGCAGATCGGTCGAAATCTTCAATCGTTAGTCTAAACTGATTCCAAATTAAACTATATATTGTAGATTTCATTTTTTTTTAAGAAAATATAAAAATGTGTATTATTCACGAACATATATATATAAAAGAGAAACATTTAAGGTATTATTTTTATTTATATATATATATATCAGCATTGGTCTGTGTTCCATATATAGTGCATACCGGAATTAAGAGAAGTATTTATTTGTACAGGTCTTAGTATGCTATTTCAAATACAGTTAACATGTTGTGCTTTTCTCTGTATTTATTAATTTCTGTCAAATCTTTACACTTCCTATTTGCGTATCATTGACATGTTCTCTATATACAGATATAATCTTGACTTCTTTACGTTTTTCTGACAACTCTTTTATAAAACAAATTACTTCGGAACCTGTAAATGTTTACCAATCATTGTATGAAAATGCCCTTAATCTAAAGTTAACTTACTTCCATGTAGTTGTTACCTCCCTTTGTAATTTCAACTTATGATGTTTCCCTGAGAAAGGTTTCCAAATTGCTCAAATTTCATTTACGCTTTTTTAATTTGGGAGCCGCGACAGCTCAGTGGTTGATGAACTGAACTACAAGAGAGAGAGAGAGAGAGAGAGAGAGAGAGAGAGAGAGAGAGAGAGAGACATGAGGGATGTCTGAGAGTAAGAGAACGTGATGAAGATGAAAGAGAGGGACATGGAGGAATGAAATTGAGGGTAAGAGTAGATGATGAATGAGAACTAGAGATAAAGAAAGAGAAAGATTGAAGGTATTGATTGAAGCTGGTAAAAGAGAGTGATTGGAGAAATAACGGGTAATATTGACGATGATAGTATTGATAATGACAGTGGGATGATTGTGAACAATAAAGTTCTTGAAAGAGATTGGAACGATTCTGTAAGCAAAAGAAAAGGAACACAATAATTAAATGAATAAGTTATGTTAAGGAAACCAAAATGAAGAGATAACAATGAACATCAGTTAATGGAAGCAGAATGGAAGGATTATTAGTAATGGAGGTGCTTGAAGTAGAATGGCAGGATTGTAAGAGAGGTGATGGAAGCAGAATGAAAGGGTTGTTAGTAATAGAGGTGATGGAAGTAGAATGAAAGGATTGTTAGTAATAGAGGTGATGGAAGTAGAATGAAAGGATTGTCAGTAATAGAGGTGATGGAAGTAGTATGAAAGGATTGTTAGTAATAGAGGTGATGGAAGTAGAATGAAAGGATTGTTAGTAATAGAGGTGATAGAAGTAGAATGAAAGGATTGTTAGTAATAGAGGTGATGGAAGTAGAATGAAAGGATTGTTAGTAATAGAGGTGATGGAAGTAGAATGAAAGGATTGTTAGTAATAGAGGTGATGGAAGTAGAATGAAAGGATTGTTAGTAATAGAGGTGATGGAAGTAGAATGAAAGGATTGTTAGTAATAGAGGTGATGGAAGCAGAATGAAAGGATTGTTAGTAATAGAGGTGATGGAAGCAGAATGAAAGGATTGTTAGTAATAGTGGTGATGGAAGCAGAATGAAAGGATTGTTGGTAATAGAGGTGATGGACGTAGAATGAAAGGATTGTTAGTAATAGAGGTGATGGAAGCAGAATGAAAGGATTGTTAGTAATAGAGGTGATGGAAGTAGAATGAAAGGATTGTTAGTAATAGAGGTGATGGAAGTAGTATGAAAGGATTGTTAGTAATAGAGGTGATGGAAGTAGAATGAAAGGATTGTTGGTAATAGAGGTGATGGAAGTAGTATGAAAGGATTGTTAGTAATAGAGGTGATAGAAGTAGAATGAAAAGATTGTTAGTAATAGAGGTGATAGAAGTAGAATGAAAGGATTGTTAGTAATAGAGATGATGGAAGCAGAATGAAAGGATTGTAAGAGAGATTCTGGAAACAAAATGAAATGATTGTAAAAGAGGCGCTGGAAAGAAAATGAAATGATTGTAAAAGAGGCGCTGGAAACAAATTGAAATGATTGTAAAAGAGGCGCTGGAAACAAAATGAAATGATTGTGAGTTGATGGAAGCAGAATGAAAGGATTGTTAGTAATAGAGGTGATGGAAGCAGAATGAAAGGATTGTTAGTAATAGAGGTGATGAAAGCAGAATGAAAGGATTGTTAGTAATAGAGGTGATGGAAGCAGAATGAAAGGATTGTTAGTAATAGAGGTGATGGAAGCAGAATGAAAGGATTGTTAGTAATAGAGGTGATGGAAGCAGAATGAAAGGATTGTTAGTAATAGAGGTGATGGAAGCAGAATGAAAGGATTGTTAGTAATAGAGGTGATAGAAGTAGAATGAAAGGATTGTAAAAGAGATTCTGGAAGCAAAATGAAATGATTGTTAAAGAGGCGCTGGAAACAAAATGAAATGATTGTAAAAGAGGCGCTGGAAAAAAAATGAAATGATTGTAAAAGAGGCGCTGGAAACAAAATGAAATGATTGTGAGTTGATGGAAGCAGAATGAAAGGATTGTTAGTAATAGAGGTGATAGAAGTAGAATGAAAGGATTGTTAGTAATAGAGGTGATAGAAGTAGAATGAAAGGATTGTTAGTAATAGAGGTGATGGAAGCAGAATGAAAGGATTGTTAGTAATAGAGGTGATGGAAGCAGAATGAAGGGATTGTTAGTAATAGAGGTGATGGAAGCAGAATGAAAGGATTGTTGGTAATAGAGGTGATGGAAGCAGAATGAAAGGATTGTAAGAGAGATTCTGGAAACAAAATGAAATGATTGTAAAAGAGGCGCTGGAAACAAAATGAAATGATTGTAAAAGAGGCGCTGGAAACAAATTGAAATGATTGTAAAAGAGGCGCTGGAAACAAAATGAAATGATTGTGAGTTGATGGTAGCAGAATGAAAGGATTGTTAGTAATAGAGGTGATGGAAGCAGAATGAAAGGATTGTTAGTAATAGAGGTGATGAAAGCAGAATGAAAGGATTGTTAGTAATAGAGGTGATGGAAGCAGAATGAAAGGATTGTTAGTAATAGAGGTGATGGAAGCAGAATGAAAGGATTGTTAGTAATAGAGGTGATGGAAGCAGAATGAAAGGATTGTTAGTAATAGAGGTGATGGAAGCAGAATGAAAGGATTGTTAGTAATAGAGGTGATAGAAGTAGAATGAAAGGATTGTAAAAGAGATTCTGGAAGCAAAATGAAATGATTGTAAAAGAGGCGCTGGAAACAAAATGAAATGATTGTAAAAGAGGCGCTGGAAAAAAATGAAATGATTGTAAAAGAGGCGCTGGAAACAAAATGAAATGATTGTGAGTTGATGGAAGCAGAATGAAAGGATTATTAGTAATAGAGGTGATAGAAGTAGAATGAAAGGATTGTTAGTAATAGAGGTGATAGAAGTAGAATGAAAGGATTGTTAGTAATAGAGGTGATGGAAGCAGAATGAAAGGATTGTTAGTAATAGAGGTGATGGAAGCAGAATGAAGGGATTGTTAGTAATAGAGGTGATGGAAGCAGAATGAAAGGATTGTTAGTAATAGAGGTGATGGAAGCAGAATGAAAGGATTGTTAGTAATAGAGGTGATGGAAGCAGAATGAAAGGATTGTTAGTAATAGAGGTGATGGAAGCAGAATGAAAGGATTGTTAGTAATAGAGGTGATGGAAGCAGAATGAAAGGCTTGTTAGTAATATAAGTGATGGAAGCAGAATTAAAGGATTGTTAGTAATAGAGATGTTGGAAGCAGAATGAAAGGATTGTTAGTAATAGAGGTGATAGAAGTAGAATGAAAGGATTGTAAGAGAGATTCTGGAAACAAAATGAAATGATTGTAAAAGAGGCGCTGGAAACAAAATGAAATGATTGTAAAAGAGGCGCTGGAAACAAAATGAAATGATTGTAAAAGAGGCGCTGGAAACAAAATGAAATGATTGTAAAAGAGGCGCTGGAAACAAAATGAAATGATTGTGAGTTGATGGAAGCAGAATGAAAGGATTGTTAGTAATAGAGGTGATAGAAGTAGAATGAAAGGATTGTTAGTAATAGAGGTGATAGAAGTAGAATGAAAGGATTGTTAGTAATAGAGGTGATGGAAGTAGAATGAAAGGATTGTTAGTAATAGAGGTGATAGAAGTAGAATGAAACGATTGTTAGTAATAGAGATGATGGAAGTAGAATGAAAGGATTGTTAGTAATAGAGGTGATAGAAGTAGAATGAAAGGATTGTTAGTAATAGAGGTGATGGAAGTCGAATGAAAGGATTGTTAGTAATAGAGGTGATAGAAGTAGAATGAAAGGATTGTTAGTAATAGAGGTGATAGAAGTAGAATGAAACGATTGTTAGTAATAGAGATGATGGAAGTAGAATGAAAGGATTGTTAGTAATAGAGGTGATAGAAGTAGAATGAAAGGATTGTTAGTAATAGAGGTGATGGAAGTAGATTGAAAGGATTGTTAGTAATAGAGGTGATGGAAGTAGAATGAAAGGATTGTTAGTAATAGAGGTGATGGAAGCAGAATGAAAGGATTGTTAGTAATAGAGGTGATGGAAGCAGAATGAAAGGATTGTTAGTAATAAAGGTGATGGAAGCAGATTGAAAGGATTGTTAGTAATAGAGATGATAGAAGTAGAATGAAAGGATTGTTAGTAATAGAGGTGATGGAAGTAGTATGAAAGGATTGTTAGTAATAGAGGTGATGGAAGCAGAATGAAAGGATTGTTAGTAATAGAGGTGATGGAAGCAGAATGAAAGGATTGTTAGTAATAAAGGTGATGGAAGCAGATTGAAAGGATTGTTAGTAATAGAGATGATAGAAGTAGAATGAAAGGATTGTTAGTAATAGAGGTGATGGAAGTAGAATGAAAGGATTGTTAGTAATAGAAGTGATGGAAACGGAATGAAAGGATTGTAAGAGAGATTCTGGAAACAAAATGAAATGATTGTAAAGAGGCGCTGGAAACAAAATGAAATGATTGTAAAAGAGGCGCTGGAAACAAAATGAAATGATTGTAAAAGAGGCGCTGGAAACAAAATGAAATGATTGTGAGTTGCTGGAAGAAGAGTTTTGTCAAATATCTTCGAGAGAATGATATTCCTCTTTTCTTTTTCATCTTTTTACCGCTTCGGGTGTCGAGAGAGATATAAAGTTCTGATTCTCGCTCTTCTAACAATTTCTGCTAACGGCACTTGATGCTGTTGTAGAGTTTCCCTGTCTGATGCTGTCTACAAATTAACCTGACTTTGTTACACCGTCTGTCTATCTGTCTGCCTGTCTGTCTCTCTATTTGTATATTTAAAACAAAAAGTAAAGTGCCCCGTCACGCCAAGTGGCGTATAGGGAATATGGTGTTAGTGACCGTAATTTTTACCGACTTTCAACACTTAATTTTGGGGATAATGTGGTCGTTATTACGCCCGTGCCGCTTTACTTTCACAGAAAAAAAATCATGTACCCATTTAAGGGTAGATGAACCCAGAATCCCTCGATCACAATCGAACCCAACATTTGTCCTATATGCCCTCTATTCCTCACTTTGTCTGACATTCCAAGGCTGCATAAATAAACACATACAAATGGAAGCTGAAGCTAAGTTATATATAATAATTAAACTATAATTATAACTCTTGAGGCGCTTTAAAAAAAATATTAAAAACATGTAATAAATCATAACAGTATAATTTAAAGTAAATTATAAACAAATATATTAATAACGTTATTAAAAACATGCAGTAAAAGCAATTCGTTTCTTCAAGTGCCAACTGAATGGTGTGTCTAAGTGTGTGCTAAATCACAAATGAAAAATATTTAAAATGTAGACCAGGTAAATCAAAATTTAAAAAAACTAAAGGTCACAGGTGATGTGGTTGGGAAAAAAATGATAAGGTAGAGGTGGGTAACACTTAGGAATACCTGAAGAGCAGAGGCGTAGCTGGGGATTTTAACGCCTGGGGACAAAAATCAGTTTTTGATTCCCATCCTGGCCCCCTTTGTAACAAGGTGTGAGCCAGAAGGGGGTCAGTCATGCTTACTGGGTATTTTTGAGTTTTATAGCATGATAATATGCGTTTCTTACCTAAGTTTTAGTACATGACGAGAATGGAAAAGTTAAATAATTATGGCAGCAATGGTCAATTTGGCGCTCCCAGATGCTGCGCTCAGAGACAGATGTCCCCACTTGCCCATCTCTCCCACTCCCCTTAGCTACGCCACCGCCGAGGAGATGTAAAGAACTAGAGTGTTTGGCGAACGTGGAACAGGATTTTATTATTTAGGTTTATTTTAATTCATGGGCGTGTTTTCTCTCTCTCTCTCTCTCTCTCTCTCTCTCTCTCTCTCTCTCTCTGTCTCTTTATTACTCTATCTCTCTTCTTATTCCTTTTTCTCTTTCTCTCTTTCTTTATATATCGCTCAGTTAGAACTTTAATTAATAAACCTTTAATTAAAACATATATCAACAGATTGATGAGGCCATATTGACACGTACATGGGAATTATTACCAGCATCATAAGCTGGAGAATTGTATCAAATAACAAGAGACACGGGAGAAGGAGGAAAGAGAAAGTCGATGTCGACAGATGAAAGATAAGTATAACTACGATCCAGAGATCTAGGAGAACAGTAGCCAATATCAGTAGATCCAGGAGAATGGTAGCCAATATCACTAGATTCAGGAGAATGGTAGCCAATATCACTAGATTCAGGAGAATGGTAGCCAATATCACTAGATTCAGGAGAATGGTAGCCAATATCAACAGACCGAAGTGAATGGTAGTCATTGTCATTGGACGGAGGAGAATGGTAGTGATCGTCATTGGACGGAGGAGAATGGTAGTCATTGCCAATAGACGGAGAAGAATGGTAGTCATTGTCAATAGATGGAGGAGAATGGTAGTAATTGTCAATAGATGGAGGAGAATAGTAGTCATTGTCAATAGATGGAGGAGAATGGTAGTCATTATCAATAGATGGAGGAGAATGGTAGTAATTGTCAATAGATGGAGGAGAATAGTAGTCATTGTCAATAGATGGAGGAGAATGGTAGTCATTGCCAATAGATGGAGGAGAATGGTAGTAATTGTCAATAGATGGAGGAGAATAGTAGTCATTGTCAATAGATGGAGGAGAATGGTAGTCATTGCCAATAGATGGAGGAGAATGGTAGTAATTGTCAATAGATGGAGGAGAATAGTAGTCATTGTCAATAGATGGAGGAGAATGGTAGTAATTGTCAATAGATGGAGGAGAATAGTAGTCATTGTCAATAGATGGAGGAGAATGGTAGTCATTATCAATAGATGGAGGAGAATGGTAGTCATTGTCAATAGATGGAGGAGAATGGTAGTCATTGTCAATAGATGGAGGAGAATGATAGTCATTGTCAATAGATGGAGGAGAATGGTAGTCATTATCAATAGGTGGAGGAGAATGGTAGTCATTGTCAATAGATGGAGGAGAATGGTTGTCATTGTCAATAGACGGAGGAGAATGGTAGTCATTATCAATAGATGGAGGAGAATGGTAGTAATTGTCAATAAATGGAGGAGAATGGTAGTCATTGTCAATAGATGGAGGAGAATAGTAGTCATTGTCAATAGATGGAGGAGAATGGTAGTCATTGTCAATAGATGGAGGAGAATGGTTGTCATTGTCAATAGACGGAGGAGAATGGTAGTCATTGTCAATAGATGGAGGAGAATGGTAGTCATTATCAACAGATGGAGGAGAATGGTAGTCATTGTCAATAGACGGAGGAGAATGGTAGTCATTATCAATAGACGGAGGAGAATGGTTGCCAACATGAATAAACCGAAGCGACTCACATAATTGGAAAAGACTAATATAAACCCCCTCCTGCGATTAGACTCACTTAATCGAAAAAGACTAATATAAACCCCCTCCTGCGATTAGACTCACTTAATTGGAAAAGACAAATTTAAACCCCCTCTTTTGATTACAATCACTTAATTGGAAAAGACTAGTTTAAACCCCCTCATTTGAATAGACTCATTCTAACCTCTGTTTTGGAACAGATTAATTTAAACTCCCTATTTTGAATAAACTCACTGAAATCCATCTTTTTATTGCACTCACTTAAACCTCTCTTTTGATTAAACTCACTTAAACCTCTCTTCGATTAAGCTCACTTAAACCTCTCTTCTGATTAGACTCACTTAAGCCTCTCTTTTGATTAGACTCACTTAAACCTCTCTTCTGATTAGACTCACTTAAACCAATCTTTTGATTAGATTCACTTAAACCTCTCATTTTGATTAAACTCACCTAAACCTCTCTTTTGATTAGACTCACTTAAACCCATGTTTTGTTTAGACTAACTTAAACCTCTCTTTTGATTAACCTAACATAAACCTCTCTTTTGATTGGACTCGCTTAAACCCATATTTTGATTAGACTCACTTAAACCCATTTTTTTTTTAGACTCACTTAAACCTCTCTTTTGATTAGACTCAATTAAACCCATCTTTTGTTTAGACTCACTTAAACCCATTTTTTGTTTAGACTCACTTAAACCCATATTTTGATAAGACTCACTTAAACCCATCTTTTGTTTAGACTCACTTAAACCTCTCTTTTGATTAGACTCACTTAAATCACCTGTTATAAATAGGGTCCCTTAAATCCCCTCTTTGTAACACTGACTTAAAACTCACTTCTGATAAGACTTACTTAAGCCCTTCTTTGTAACATACTGACTTAACGCTTGTTTGAAAAAGACTATAGCCAGCCGTATATTGCTTAAAAGAAACAAATTAACATAATAATGATAAAACGGACAAGTTACTGAGGCAACACCTGCACAATGAAGTTAGTGAAACAGAAGAACACAGAATCCTTCATAAAATACGATACGTTTGTTACTCTCAAACAACTCGCTGGTTGCCTGGAGTCTTAACTAACATTGCAGACCAAGAACAAATAATTCACAACAAAACAAAGCAGGTGTCGCTGATTGTGTTTACTGATCGTGGCACTTTGTCTACATGGCACGTATCACTTGCTCCCGATCAGGCCCGTCATTAAAGAACATAACCTGCTCAACCAGTCAATGCTGCCATCAAATCTATTGGTATTGGCAATTGATGGAATTTCCAAGGAGATCAATAGGCTAAACTAGTAAAACAATTCGAGAGAAATCGTTGAAAATGACCTAGAATGAGGAACTGCTAAATGTTTTTTAGGTAAAAAGTCTAAACTGTGTTACATACATATCAACGACTGAATGGACGTTTGGTCTCATAGAAAGGTTCTGACAGGTTAATAGGGAATAGCGTGAAGGATTAACGAACTTGAGTGGTTTTATTTATGGGGGGATTTTTAGAGCTGAGCAGAAGAGGGAGACGGGCACGGCGTAACTGTAATCATCATCATCATCATGTGCCATACCGGTTGGCGTAGGTGATCATGTCCCTCCACAATCTTCTATCCACAGTGCATCGTATCAGTTCTGCTGTTGACTGTTTTCCATGCCATGACACCAAGCTATCCAGTATTTTCTCTCTTTGTCGCCCGCGATCTCTCTTTCCTTTTATTTTGCCAGTTGTAACCAGGTATTCCAACTTTCCTCTTCTCATGATGTGCCCGAATAATGTTGATTGCTTCTTTTTGATGTTTTTAAGAGCTCTCTTTTTGTGTTGGCCTCTTTGAGAACTTCCTCATTGGTCTTTTTAGCTGTCCAGGGAAACTTCAACATTCTTCTGAGAAATCCCATCTCTGTGGATAACTGTAATAGATAGTTTATAAATGGGTTGTGGAATAGGGGAGACGGGCACGCAGTAACTGTAATAGATAGTTTATAAAAGGGTTGTGGAATAGGGGAGGCGGACACGCAGTAACTGTAATAGATAGTTTATAAAAGGGTTGTGGAATAGGGGAGGCGGACACGCAGTAACTGTAATAGATAGTTTATAAAGGGTTGTGGAATAGGGGAGACGGGCACGCCGTAACTGTAATAGATAGTTTATAAAGGGTTGTGGAATAGGGGAGACGGGCACGCCGTAACTGTAATAGATAGTTTATAAAGGGTTGTGGAATAGGGGAGACGGGCACGCTGTAACTGTAATAGATAGTTTATAAAGGGTTGTGGAATAGGGGAGACGGGCACGCTGTAACTGTAATATATAGTTTATAAAGGGTTGTGGAAAAGAGGAGACGGGCTCGCTGTAACTGTAATAGATAGTTTATAAAGGGTTGTGGAATAGGGAGACGGGCTCGCTGTAACTGTAATAGATAGTTTATAAAGGGTTGTGGAATAGGGGAGACGGGCACGCCGTAACTGTAATAGATAGTTTATAAAGGGTTGTGGAATAGGGGAGACGGGCACGCCGTAACTGTAATAGATAGTTTATAAAGGGTTGTGGAATAGGGGAGACGGGCACGCCGTAACTGTAATAGATAGTTTATAAAGGGTTGTGGAATAGGGGAGACGGGCACGCTGTAACTGTAATAGATAATTTATAAAGGGTTGTGGAATAGGGGAGACGGGCAGTCTGTAACTGTAATAGATAGTTTATAAAGGGTTGTGGAATAGGGGAGACTGAGTGCGGGTTAAGAGTGTGAGTATGAGTGGTTGGAATAGGAGGGTCAGTAGTTAGTGTGGGAGGGTGGGTGCTTGGAGTAGGAGGAAGAGTGCTTGGAGTTTGTGGGTGTGTGGTTGGAGTAGGTGGGTGAGTGGTTGGAGTATGTGGGTGGTATGAGTGGTCGGAATAGGTGGGTGGAATGAGTTTGAGATGAGTAGGTAAATGGGTAAGCGAATGTGTGAATTGTGTGTGTTTGTGTAAGTGAGTAGGCGGATGAGTAATTGAGAACATGAATTGTATATGAATTGGTGTAAAGGAAATAGGTAATGTATCAACTGATAATATGACTGAGAGTGTGAGAGATTGGGTGAATGAATGATGTAGTGAATGAGCGAATTTTCAACATGACAATGTCAATCAATACAGTAAATCAAACGAAGAGAATTATCCCAGTGGTTGGTTGAAGTATTTGGCTGAAGTATTTGGTTGAAATCTCAAAAATCATGTGCTGAAGGTCTGTAAAATGTATGGTCACTCACACCATATTCCCTATAATTCACTTAGTGTGACGGGACTCTTTACTTTTTTACTATTTGGTTGAAGTATTTAATTCAAGTATATGATTGATGTTTTTGATTGAAGTATTTGATTGAAGTATTTTGTTGAGGTGTTTGGTTAAAGTATTTGATTGAAGTATTTGATTGAAATATTTGATTGAAGTATTTGGTTGGTGTATTTTGTTGAGGTGTTTCGTTAAAGAATTTGATTGAAGTATTTGGTTGGTGTATTTCTCCTCATCTATCCTAGGACCAGACCTAGCTTCCACAAATTTTAAACTCCGGTCTCAGTAACAAATTGCAGGAAGACGATCACACAAAACGAGAATGGCCTGAAAACAGAAGTGCGCTGATGGAAGCCTCATGAAACCATATGTTCGACCTCTACTTATTGAAGAGCAATGTTGCTGTTTCATAACTGTTGCACTTCTGTACAGCAGACTGACGATTATGTTAGAATTATAAATGCACAACATGTTCATACAATTAATTTATGTCTCAACTCTACAAACATTGTTTCGTGCATTTACAAACGATCATTCTCAAACAGCAAAGAAAGAATCAATATGCAACAAAGCTTGTCAAATCATTGGACAGTTATCACAATTATTGTCAACAAGGAAATAACTCTCGAGGCAAAACGAGCACTATACAATACAATCTTCATCCCTACGTTGTGCTACCAATGCCTGACCTGGACCCTAGATGCAAGATCGATAATAAAAATAACCTCTACAGAGATGAAATGTGTTAGATGAATGACAGGAAACAGTCTGAGAGATAAGATCAGAAATGAAGAACGGAGAAAAAATCTAGGAATAGCCCCCGTCATAAAATATACAAGGA
This sequence comes from Megaustenia siamemsis, assembly GCA_032433765.1. Taxonomy (NCBI): domain Eukaryota; kingdom Metazoa; phylum Mollusca; class Gastropoda; order Stylommatophora; family Ariophantidae; genus Megaustenia; species Megaustenia siamemsis. The sequence goes on along the minus strand of JAVIAB010000047.1, from coordinate 82,947,414 downwards.
AACAACATATAAAATGGTTTGGACACGTGACAAGGCAGAAAGATCAAAACACATCACAACGAGCCTTCAACAAATGTTGTGAGGAACACCAGACCCAAGGGTCGACCACGAAAAAGATGGATCAATGGAATATTAGAAGCACTAGGAAACATAGCAGCCATAGAGCAAAAGACCGCAAATTATATCTTCCCTCGACGCTGAAAGGCAGATGAGAAAAGAAAGAAGAAGAAGACAAATGAATGCACTTAATTGCTTCTAATGTTTACTTAGTATTTGTCTTAAAATGCACAAAATAAATAAACAAAGATATAACGATATTACTGTCAATGAGGCTCTTCATTTACAACAAATGAGATGTTGAATAACAAATAAGAGAGACAATGAGAGCGTCTATTGCATAGTGATTACACACTGGCTCAATAATAAATTGAATGCAGGTTCGATTCAGTTTGTGAAGGTTTTGCGGCTTAATTTTTTACAATACAGGACACCCAGTTCCATGCCCAACTTTCCTCAGTCGCCTCTTACGAACAAGCCTGGGAGGGGACAGCGCTATAATTCTTTACTCCCCTTTCGAGCTACGGCAGCGCTCGGGCGTTTGAAATACGGACAGAAGTAAGGCAGGGATGCCTTTTATCTCCATTTCGTTTTCTACTGGCCATAGTAGAGATCATGGGATTTGAACTCACAACCTCTCTGTCCCGAGACCGGCGTCTTACCTAGAGACTAACCAGTCCTCCGAATGGTAAATTTAAGACTTCTTTACGCATCTGCTTTACACAATTATTTCCTCTTAAAAACAAAAACAAATATCTTAATGTTATAAGTAAGGACATACAATGGAACTGAAATAACATTACAGTTATTTAACTCTAGCTCATGTTATGGTAATCCAATGCTTTATTACATGTCATCTTTGGCAGTTACATACCAGTGGATAAACAACCTGTAATAAATACACCATACACCGTTTCGTAGGGAAGCAACCTTTCTCTGATTATGTTGAATACACACTCATGATTTCATTAAAAACCTAAAAGATTAATCTTGATACATAGGAACATGATGTGACACAAGAATGAACTATTCGGCGCTCGTCTTTTCATCATAGGATTAACGTTTCTGAGATATCCAGAAGAGCAGCAGTCGAACAAAGGAAACAGGCTAGAAAAGTGTGGGCAATAAATCCACCACCGTCAGCAACAATTACGTGGCAATATTTACACCGTATAGGGTTTAATGGCCAGACTCGCACATACAGACTCAACCAACAACTAAAGGAATGAGGGGGTCTTCCAGACTTGCACATACAGACTCAACTAACAACTAAAGGAATGAGGGGGACTTCCAGACTTGCACATACAGACTTAACTAACAACTAAAGGAATGAGGGGGTCTTCCAGACTCGCACATACAGACTCAACCAAGAACTAAAAGAATGAGGGGGTCTTCCAGACTCACACATACAGACTCAACCAAGAACTAAAGGGATGAGGGGGTCTTCCAGACTCGCACATACAGACTCAACCAAGAACTAAAGGAATGAGGGGGTCTTCATCGCCTGCAATGAAAATGAATGCACGCCGCTAGGTATCAATATGTCCTCTTTCACGGCTTCATGTTTGTGTTCATGATTTAATTAAAAGAGTGTATCGGAGTTGGTTGTTAATATATATATATGATTTCCTCCTTTGGTAGTTTATATATATAACTTCCTCCGTGATCTAAAATAATAATAGAACAATTGTTGGAGCAGTGATTAGTTGGCTCAGACTAATCAGCTTCAAATCATCAAACTCTTGACAAAAAATTTCTATATCCATCATTTTAAGACTGGCCTTCCTAATATCTTCTACTATTTCCCTGCTCATTCTCTCTCTCTCTCTCTCTCTCTCACACACACACACACACACACACACACACACACACACACACACACACACACACACACACACACACACACACACACACACACACACACCATATCTTACATTCTTGTATGCTACGTCATCGTAATGGCTCATCGTACATCCCTAGACCGGCCGTACGCTAATCTTACGGTCTGTTGTTTGATGTGCAACGAGGATAATTTTACGACTAACTGTATGTCTATATATTCGGAATTGGAGTCAACAACTATGGCCTAACATCATCAAGCGCTATACATAAAAAAAAATACGACGATCATCATTTTCAAGAGGACGTGAACTTCCAGTATATGGTGGATAGGCGGCGGGAACAATTGAAGGCTATGCATGAAAAGTGTTCCTTGTTGCAGTTTCCTCATATTCCAAGTCCGGCTTGTTGCAGGAGCTACTGAGTTAAGTGCTCTGTGCACACCGTGAGCTGTGTGTCTCATCCGTTTTGATCATGTTTCTATATTCCAATTGTTTACGATGAATGATGATATCGTATGCCAGGGAACAGTTGGCTGTGTTCACTTTCTTTGCGGTGTCGCCTTATATCTTTTGGCGTGTGCTGAGACTGCCACGAAGGGGATTACAGTTATCTTTCTTTGTTTGGGAGATGAGATATTAATTCGGATGATTACGCTGGCACGGGCGGTTGAACAATTATTATGGATTTTAATTCGTGTGCAGTGATACCGGGGTCTTCCATAACCAAATAACCAAATCGTACATTTTTTTTCTTTATCTCTCTATTATTCGGCTCCTTCTTTCACTCTCTCACTTTGATCTCCAATTTACCTATCTTATATGCCATATCTCATTTGTCATATCCTATCTGTCATATCTTATATGCCATATCTCATTTGTCATATCTTATCTGTCATATCTTATCTCTTATATCTTATCTGTCATATCGTATCTGTCATATGTATTACTTCAACTGTTTTTTTCTTTTCTATTCTGCCGTTATTCTTCATGTTACACACTCATTCTTTCCCTTTCAATATTTTCTTCGTGCTAGTCCCTCTTCTGCCTTACCTTTCTCTTTCAATAAACTTTCCTGTCCCCTTTGTTGTTTAACTCGACCACTCTGTTTATCAAAATTTTACTTTCTTACTCACGAAATCACTCTCAACATCAAAAGCACATTCACTTGTATTCCCTCTAATCTGCTTCAATCTGTTAGTTGTCCTCCCAATGCTGTCGAGTGATTGTACGTTGCTAAGCAAGCAGCACGCACGTTTTTGGAGCCATAGATATAGTCTTCCACAATGCAAATCTCCATGTTGATCATTTCCGTTTGATTCCAACAGAAGGCATGACAAATGACTCTCTCTGGGCGATAACTGGGCCGTCTCTACAAGGACTCATAGCTTGGATGGTGGCCAGTGGCTTTCTCCATTGCATGGTGATGGAACAAGAGTTGGATAATTTGGCGCGAGTATGTGAATACAAATAAGATGGTATAAATATGACATATAATAAAAGTGAAGATAAATTATGAAGTTTTGTTGACCATTTCAAAAACTTAAAATGTGCTAGAACTACCAACTGGTTATGCAAATGCAACTTATATTTTCACTTGTCACTACCATAAGTGGTTTATTTCGAGTTTATGTTTGTTGTGTTTTCAATCAATAAGAGAATGGTACACAGGCCTCCCACACAGACTTTTACCTCCGTGCACATTCGCTGTGACTCAATGAATGTGCTTGGAAAGATATATATTGGCTAGACAGTGGTTGAAGTCTCTGAATAGGTCAAGACTGACAAAATCTGATTCATCTGTATCCCAGGGGATTCGAGTGCAAGAGGAAATGAACGTGGAAACAGGCCTATTGTCATCGCAAGTGAAAGGAATGGAGGAGTGATTGACACGGTTGACATTCTAAATGCTCTGACGGAGGCAGGAAGAATAAATTACTGCAGCCAAAAATATGAATGTACATTAATGAACAGGCTTGCACTAGGTGAGAAACCAATGACGGTTGATATAAGCACCACAAAACGGCGGTCACCAGTCGCTAGACACGGAGGGACATAATGAGGAGAAGTTCAGAGTACTTCTGGAGGTGTATGAGGAGAGATGATGATCTGTCGACTAATTAACTGACTAACTAACTAACCTTTCAACTAATTATCTAACTGCCTAAGTAACTAACTAACCTATCAACTATCTAACTGCCTAAGTAACTAACTAACTGTCTTGCGATTTAACTAACTAATTAACTAACTAATTAACTAACTAACTAGCAATTTGTTATCTATTCGTTGGGGAAATGAAGCTTTTGTTTGTTAATTATAAAATGTGGAGATAATTTAAGATGTTCTTTATTTTCTGCATCTGCATTTTTTCCTTCTTCTTCTTCCCTTCCTGTTATATAAACCATTTTGGATTTTGAGCGACATACACATTTCTAGCTCTTGTTCCTTTAATAACCTAAACCATTGCATTTGCATGTTGTTCTTAGACATATTGATGTTTTGTATTATTCTGGGTCTGCCTCGAGTTCTTTCATAATGTGTGTGCGTGTGTTGATTGTATTTTTATTGTCAGTGTATGGAAATGAAGGCTGGTTTCTTGCCTATTCCTATTATTTGGTTTCATATACAATTTTCTCACTTTAGCCATTATCCGTAAGCATCTTATTTATGTGGTAATGTCTGCTTCTTATATTGTCGAGTGTCCACATTTAACACTGGTAACATAGGACGGGCATACAAATATTTTGCACAAGACGTTTACAGTATGCTGTTTGCTTAAGACAAGCTTGGCAGTAAAATGTGTTGTAATAAGTTGTTTGTAACGCCGAAAGTGCCACAGTCCTCTCAAATATGCAGGCAGATGAGACAAAATGTCACCGTGTAAACGAGTTCACATGATACATATTAAGTTAAGTGCATTTTATTTAAACGTTGATTTATTGTACTATTTAATTTTAAACTGCATCCCAGCTGTCATTATTTCTATCTTTTCTCCATACTATTTGCTTATCTGTCAGTCTGTCTGCTTGTCACTCCATCCGTCTGCCCCTCCGTCCGTCCACACACCCAAACTATCTATCCATCCATCCATCCATCCATCCATCCATCCATCCATCCATCCATCCATCCATCCATCCATCCATGACGAGGACTTGAAAACACTGCCCAAAGAATTTAATGAGAGTATTCAGAGTGGCCAGAAAGAGGAGTGGCCACTCATTAGTATACACGCCTGCCACCTTGAACACATACGCGCATTCCCATCCACACTCGGGGGTTATAGATATAACAAAGAGACATTCTCCAATGTGGCAGTCGACCACGTGATAACAAAATCCTGGAAAGGATTATTCGCCTTGAAGATCATGGCAGCTGCTAACATCGAGCAGAGGCTACTTACCTTTCTATTCCAGGGACTGGTCCTCACACCAATCGAGTATGCCCTAGAAATTCTTACTGTCAGTAAGACGCAATTTTACAGGCTGGGGAAAAAAAACCAGAATCAAACTATGCGCATTATCTTGGGGAGTACACTCCCTGTGTAGCAATGATGAATCTTCTTAACTTTCCAACCATGGATGACAGAATCATGATTTGGAGGGCACGAGCATACCTGAAGATTAGTACAGATACAGAGCATCTATTGCACCGACAGGCTAAAAAGAGGCAAATCATGGGTGGGCCGAGCAGAAGATGTCAACAAACAAGTCTGTGGGCTTACCAATATCAACGCTGGTGAGGATTGGATACTGGTGACTACGTTATTCAGGGACACATTCTCGTGTATTATCACACTGGACCGGAAATGTAGGGAAGAAAACTCAGTCGTGGTCGATGCGGAAGTCAACGATCTCATCTGGGATAACACCGACGAGGAAAATGCAGTCATCTCTACAGACGGATCTGTAATACGACACCAAAGGAGTGTATTTACAGCACGTTCGTTTGGCAGAATAGCCAAAGAAAACGGTGGTGTATACGTTATGACCACGAATAGCATGACGATGGAGGTGGTGGCAGTGACGAGAGCTTCCATTGCTTATAGTCACAAGACTACACCTACTCCTGCATACTAAATGATTCGGTGAGCATGATAAGAAAAGTTGAGGCGGGCTCTGTACGTTGAAGACGGTCAGCCAATGGATGGAAGGAACATCATCAATACCCTCCGACCAATATGTGGGAAGGACACAAGACTTCGACAACCATGAGTCCACGTCACTCCTTCAGATTATCCAACAATCTATCTATTGACCTTTCGAGCCGTAACCGGCCCATAGGGCGTAGACCAAGATACACCTTCTCCTATATTAATTTTTGTTCTAGCAGTTTTCTTTTAAAGATATTTTATCAAATCTCGCCATCTGTCTCTGTTCTGTGCAAGCAGTTCTATCTCATTGAGGGAGCCGATTCCTGCTGCTCTTGCCTCTCTCATCAATGTTCTTCTCAGTGTCTCCCTGGGTCTTCCTCTTTTTCTTTTACCTGTTGTTTCCCATATGAGGGCTTGCTTTGCTATTCGATTATTATCTCTTCTCATCACATGTCCAACGTATGACCATCGTCTTTTCTTTATTACTGAAGATATTAGTGGTTGATTGGCGATTTCTCTAATTTCCTCGTTTGTTTTGAATTCGTTCCATTCTATACCAAGTATTTTCCTTAGACATTTATTTTCGAATGCGTTCAACTTTGTTTCTATATCTCTTGTTGTTTTCCAGCTTTCACACGCATACGTAAGGGTTGATAGTACATTTGATTTGAATAGCCTAAGTTTTGTGTTTGTGCTAATGAGTTTTGATTTCCACAACTTTTCAAGGCTTCTGAAAGACATTGCTGCTTTAGCCAGTCTGATTCTAATTTCTTTGCTCGTATCCCCTTCTCGATCAATGTGACTTCCAAGATAGATAAAGTGATCGATCTCTTCTACTGGTTTGTTTTCCATGTATATTTTGTCACTTGTTGAAATTAAACTTTTCATGACTTTAGTCTTTTCATGATTGACCTCAAGCCCAATTTTGCTGGCTATTGATGATAGTTCATTTGTGTTTTCCTGCATCGTTTTTATCTGACTGCTGATGAGAACTATGTCATCAGCAAAGTCGAGGTCCTCCAAATGGTCTCCTTGTATCCATTCGATGCCTTTATTACCAGTGCAGCATTTCTTCATTATGAAGTCCATAACAATTCCAAATAACAAGGGCGATAAAATATATCCAACAATAGATGCACCAATATTGATTTATTCTAAAGAACTCAGCCAGAACGTACGAACACCTTTGTTGCGAAGAATTCGTAAAGCATAACCTTTGGCTGACTTGGCAAAACGTAATACACGAAAGTGTTGAAAGTAAACGGCGCCGAATAAATGTAACATCGGTTATTGAACCGCTCTCAATGTCGTGACGTAAAACGCACATCGCCTTCACGTCGGGGTAAGGTCGTACTCAAACCAGCTCATTCGCCAATAAAGGTATGCTGCCAGACGCACACACTCCAAAGCACCATCGGGATAAGTGGAACAATCGGTTGACTTTAACTTAGTGATCTACATTAGAGTGCTGAAATTAATCAATCTGATGATCAGCAGAAACATAGAGCTAACAAAGTATGTGGATCCTGTAGCTTCTTGTCAATCTGCATGTTCAGCAACATTCAGCGACAGACGACTTCACCCTGTGTTGGTCGATACGCCCTCTTAAACGCACACTAAGTCCATCCTTTATGGATGTACCCATCTTTACTCTCATATCTTTCATGCGCAGGAGTCTTATGGATTCATAGTTACCAAAAACTGTGCCCTTCCCTCATCTCGGAGGCTGTTAATGCAAGCAATTTCTATACAAGTTTATGTCAGTTATTCCTTGTTTGATTCATCTTGATGCTGTCTTTATTATTGGTTGTTGCTGTGTCAGTAACACAAAAAGCTAGGACAACAACTCCGTGAAAATGTCTGCTCTAGTCCAATGTTCTGGATCATAAAATGTAAACACAGAGAAACACACACAGAAAATTTACAAATAAAGAAGAAACAATTGATGTCGAGTTCACATTTATTTTCACCGGCACCATCAACTGCAAAGATAGATTTACAATATTTAAGCTGTGATATTTGAGTGCGAGGGTTGAGATGTTACCATAAACAAGTTCAGAATGCGAACGAGTTCGACACGGTGTGTTGTGACATCTTCGCATAGAAGAACAATACAAACTGGTCCAACTATTTACAACTGTTACAAAAACACTATATCCAACTTGTTCTCTACTCAACAGCTTTACAGTAACACTACAGTTGTTTGCCTATTCCCTTCCTCGAAATTCTAAAAGACATTGTTAGAAGTAATGATGTTCATACGATATTGCGATACTGACAGTATCATTAACAATTTATACTATTATTTTTATTATTCACTTTGTTAGATTCACTTGCTAAGTGAGTTGACATTTTTTTTCTTCTAAATCTCCATCTTGTGTTATAAGAACTCAAGTCTTCAGCCTTCAAACTCGAAGATAAGAAGAAGGAACACCTCGTAATCTCAAAGTGGAAACGGTTTGGAGGATATGAAATCTTGAAATTGACAGCAGACTTAGATATTTTGGAAACCTAAGCTCTTTAAGTGATGATCGCAAAATAGAGTGTCTATCTATCTAATGACATTTCGAGCTGTAGCCGGCCCATAGGGCGTAGACCAAGATACTCCTTCTCTTATCTACATTTTTGTTCTAGCAGTTTTCAATTCTTTTAAAGATATTTTATAAAATTTCGCCATTTGTCTCTATTCTGTATAAGCAGCTCAATCTCAGTGAGGGAACCGATTCCTGCTGCTCTTACCTCTCTCATCAATGTTCTTCTCCGTGTCTCTCTGGGTCTTCCTCTTTTCCTATTACCTGTTGTCTCCCACATGAGGGCTTGCTTTGCTATTCGGTTATTATCTCTTCTCATCACATGTCCAACATATGACCATCGTCTTTTCTTTATTACTGAATATATTAGTGGCTGATTGGCGATTTCTCTAATTCCCTTGTTTGTTTTGAATTCGTTCCATGCTATACCAAGTATTTTCCTTAGATATTTATTTTCGAATGCGTTCAACTTTGTTAGAACGACAGAATTTAGAATCAGAAAAACATGCTATCTGACACCCATTTTTTTTAGTTGCTTTGATCGTTGACTCATTTTAGAAATATAACAATTATTGTTTTATTTGTTTATGTCATGCGAATTAACTAGAGAAAGGAGTGGCTTAAACTGAATTGATTTATGATCCTTCCACTTCCACTGGACATCTGCACAGGACCATTATTGTTGTTTTTGTGTCATCTATTTCTAATCTAACGAGATACTTGATCTTATCCAATGAGTCTATGCCTGCCAACTTTGCTTCTCTTATATGTGTTCTCTTAGTGTCTCTCAAGATCTTCCCCTTTCTCTTAATCCTGTTGTTGCCCATAGAAAAGCTGTTTTGAAATTCTCATGTCTGTTCTCAACACATACCCGACATATGTTCATATTCTCTTCTTAATTGTAGATGGGATCGTTGGTTGCGTGGCCATTTTTCTTATCTCTGTTTTATTCTTGAATTCATTTCATTGTTTACTTAGTATTTTTCGCTAAATTTGCTACACTAACTTGTATACTTCAATTGTGTCTAAGATAGATCTCTCTTTTTACGCCATTTACTGGCATATAGAACTTGTGTCTAAGATAGATATCTGTTTTACACCATTTACTAGCATATAGCACTTGTGTCTAAGTTAGATCTCTGTTTTACACCATTTACTCGCATATAAAACTTGTGTCTAAGAAAGATATGTTTTACACCATTTACTCGCATATAGCACTTGTGTCTAAGTTAGATCTCTGTTTTACACCATTTACTGGCATATAGCACTTGTGTCTAAGTTAGATCTCTGTTTTACACCATTTACTCGCATATAGCACTTGTGTCTAAGTTAGATCTCTGTTTTACACCATTTACCGGCATATAGCACTTGTGTCTAAGTTAGATCTCTGTTTTACACCATTTACCGGCATATAGCACTTGTGTCTAAGTTAGATCTCTGTTTTACACCATTTACTCGCATATAGCACTTGTGTCTAAGTTAGATCTCTGTTTTACGAAATTTACTGGCACATTCACTTGTTTATAAGCTAGATTTCTGTTTTACACCATTTACTGGCATATACTATTTGTGTGTAAAGATAGATCTTTGTTGCAGGAGCTACTGAGTTAAGTGCTCTGTGCACACCGTGAGCTGTGTGTCTCATCCGTTTTGATCCTGCTTCGATATCCCACTTGTTTACGATGAATGATGATATCGTATGACAGGGAACAGTTGGCTGTGTTCACTTTCTGCGCGGTTTCGCCTTATGTCTTTTGGCATGTGCTGAGACTGCTACGATGGGGACTACAGTTACCTTTCTTTGTTTGGGAGATGAGTTAGTAATTTGGATGATTCCACTGGCACGGGTGGTTGAGCAATTATGGATTTTAAGTCGTTTGCTGTGAGACCGAGGCCTTTTATAGCCAATAACAATAACAATAATAGATCTCTGTTGTACACCATTTACTGGAATATGTCACTAGTGCTCACATCAAAACTCGACGACAGTCGGTTACTTTATTAAGCACAGAAAAATGTTCATGTGTCCACCTCGGCCTCTTAATTGAGCAACAGATTATGAATAGAAATAAAATTGTGTTGGACACACACTAAGAAAACATGATGCCAACATAGCAAGACAGGCGCTGCCATTGACACTGAAGGTGGAGGGAACGCCTGGAAGATCCAGACATAGACAGAGAGAAGCCATAGAAACCAGCGGTGATTGGCCGTGACTAGAAAGATGTAGAGAAAATGACCAAAAATACGGATGATTGGAAATACCTCGTCCGTGTCGATACTCCAAAAATAGGTCTAAAGGGTTTTGATTGATCAAGCAGGGTTCAGTTTGTTGAACCGACGTCCTATGACATTTGTAATCATTTTCATCTATGACGTTAACTTTGAGAATCTGCAAAAATCTCTGACATTGCCTGAACATTCGTATTGAAGAACACACATTTACATGTACTTAACAAGTCCAGTACTGCACAGTCGCTATGGAAACGTACATACTCGTTAAATAAGCTTACACGGTTGTCATGGAAACGTGTTCAGTTTATCCACGCTAAGCGCAGATTCTAGTTTGGGACAAAATCCAGAATACAATTCCTAATCCGGAAACTTGTTTACAAAACTTTCACAGTTTGTGTTATTTCGTTCCACTTTGTGTAAGACTTGTTTTGAAATATCTTGACTTATCCAATTATCTGAAAGCATTGCCAGCATAAATGTTTATCGCTGCTTCATCAAATTACGTGTTAATTATATATGACAGCTAAATCAGATTTTGATGCCTTGTTGCCACAGACGACTATTAGATTGCGAACGTTGTTTATACATTTAGTTGAACTTTATGTTGGAATGATATATTTTATATCTTAGACACGATACATCATAAACATCATAAACGTCATAAATCAATTATTATTTATTGTCTCGGCGATTTCCTATAGATTACAATTTTACAAAACACCGTGTATACGATGCTGACATTTTTGTCATCGTGTGCCTTGTCGATTAGCTGAAAAGATTATAAAACTCCTAAACGGTCTGGCCCCTTCTCCTCTCCCGTGTTTATTTATAAATTATGTTATTTTGATTGTCAAGTTATTGGATGATACAAAGTGTTTATTCTCTAAGGCAGTGCATTTTTCTCTCTGTAGTGACGACATAATGTCCAGTATGTTCTTTGTTTATCGTTTCTTTCTCGTCACAATGATGTCATCACCAATAAATTTCTACTTTGAAATCCTGTCGTTTTAATTTGTCTGCCATGATGTTAGAAATGCCCAATTATATTTATTTATGTCGTCCCCTGTATTTTCTTGTTTTAAAACTGTCGCAATGTTATAACGTTATGTATTATCACTCTTTGATTTTATCAGCCTCCTAACCTTGTGTATGTTATCACAACTTGTCCAAACATATTCTATATATAGCGAGTGATCGAGAAGATGATTGTTTCCTTCTAGTATATGTTCTCACAGCAGAGCTACATAAGAAAATACAAGCTATAGACATGACATTTTGTCATACGGTTTTGACCATCTCTTCTTTAGATCGCATAACAAATTAAAACATTAGGAAAAAGGATACAAGTAACGTATACATGCGGGCAGGTTGACTAGCTGCGCTACCGTTGAGGACGGTCAACCAATAGATCGGGCGGACATCATCAATGCCCTCCGAAATGTGGGAAGAGCACATGACTTCGACAACCATGAGTCCTCGTCACTCATTTGGATGAAAGAGATGGGAGTTATGATGGCACAGCCAGAAACGATAAACTTAGTGGGCGTATAAGAAGACTTATCAACCAACACAGAACTGGAGTCTATCCGCTGGATACTGCAGGACTTGCTGATGAAGGGATCTGAGCACCTATGGCATGTTCGGAGTGCAATGATGATGACCCACAAGTAACTCAAAAACTCCAATAACTCATCCTGGTATATGTTAACTCTGTGTCTAACATTTGTTGATTGTGGTCCTATTATTTATTAACTATGTTACTTGTATTTGATAATATTGTTTCTGTATGTGTTCGCTTTGTTCTTGTTGTTTGTTAGCTCAGTTCCTTGTATTTGGTGGATGAGTCCCTGGCTTGGCTGGCTCTGTACCTTGTATTTATTGTATTTGTTCATAATATTTATTGAATCTTTTCTGGGTATCTATTGCCTCTGTTCCTGACATTTGTTTGCTCAGGTCCTAGTATTTGTTTTATTTTCCCTGTTCCTGGTACTTTCCTTCTCTATTCTTGATATTTGTTGGCGCTGTTTCTGGTATATACTAGGTATATTCCTGGTATTTGTTGTTTCTATTCCTAGTGTTTACTAGGTATATTCCTGGTATTTGTTGTTTCTATTCCTAGTGTTTACTAGGTATATTCCTGGTATTTGTTGTTTCTATTCCTAGTGTTTACTAGGTATATTCCTGGTATTTGTTGTTTCTATTCCTAGTGTTTACTAGGTATATTCCTGGTATTTGTTGTTTCTATTCCTAGTGTTTACTAGGTATATTCCTGGTATTTGTTGCTTCTATTCCTAGTGTTTACTAGGTATATTCCTGGTATTTGTTGTTTCTATTCCTAGTGTTTACTAGGTATATTCCTGGTATTTGTTTTTTCTATTCCTAGTGTTTACTAGTTATATTCCTGGTATTGTTGTTTCTGTTCCTAGTATTTACTAGGTATATTCCTGGTATTTGTTGTTTCTATTCCTAGTATTTACTAGGTATATTCCTGGTATTTGTTGTTTCTATTCCTAGTATTTACTAGGTATATTCCTGGTATTTGTTGTTTCTATTCCTAGTATTTACTAGGTATATTCCTGGTATTTGTTGTTTCTATTCCTAGTATTTACTAGGTATATTCCTGGTATTTGTTGTTTCTATTCCTAGTATTTACTAGGTATATTCCTGGTATTTGTTGTTTCTATTCCTAGTATTTACTAAGTATGTTCCTGGTATTTGTTGTTTCTATTCCTAGTATTAGCTAGGTATGTTCTGGTATTTGTTGTTTCTATTCCTAGTATTACCTAGGTATGTTCCTGGTATTTGTTATTTCTATTCCTAGTATTAGCTAGGTATGTTCTTGGTATTTGTTTTTTCTATTTCTAGTATAAACTAGGTATGTTCCTGGTATTTGTTTTTTTTCTATTTCTAGTATAAACTAGGTATGTTCCTGGTATTTGTTTTTTCTATTCCTGGTATTTACTAGGTATGTTCCTGGTATTTTCTTTCTCTATTCGAGTTATTTATGGCTCTATTCCTGATATTTTATATTGTTGGCACTGTCTTTTTTTTATTTGCTATGTTTCTGGTATTTATTGTTTCTATTCCTAGTTTTTGCTAGGTATTTTCACTGGTAATTGTCGTATTTATTTCTGATATTTGCTAGGTATGTTCTTGGTATTTGTCCTTTCAATTTCTGGTATTTTCTAGGTATGTTCTTCGTATTTGTCGTCTCTATTCCCGGTATTTGCTAGGTATGTCCCTGGTAATTGTCCTTTCAATTTCTGGTATTTTCTAGGTATGTTCCTGGCGTTTGTTGTTTCCATTCATAATATTTCCTAAATATGTTCCTGGTATTTCTTGTGTGTGTTCCTTATATTTATTGGTTCTACTCCTGGTATTTATTGGCTATGTTCCTGGTATTTGATGGATCTACTCCTAGTATTTGTTAGCAGTACTCCAGGTATTTGTTGTTTCTCTCCAGGTATTTGTTGTTTCTCTCCAGGTATTTGTTGTTTCTCTCCAGGTATTTGCTGTTTCTCTCCAGGTATTTGTTGTTTCTCTCCAGGTATTTGTTGTTTCTACTCTTAATATTTCTTACCTCTACTCCAGGTATTTATTGTTTCTACTCCTAGTATTTGTTGTTTCTCTCCAGGTATTTGTTGTTTCTCTCCAGGTATTTGTTGTTTCTACTCCTAGTATTTGTTAGCAGTACTCAAGGTATTTGTTGTTTCTCTCCAGGTATTTGTTGTTTCTCTCCAGGTATTTGTTGTTTCTACTCCTAGTATTTGTTGTTTCTCTCCAGGTATTTGTTGTTTCTCACCAGGTATTCCTTGTTTCTCTCCAGGTTTTTGTTGATTCTACTCCTAGTATTTGTTGTTTCTCTCCAGGTATTTGTTGTTTCTCTCCAGGTATTTGTTGTTTCTCTCCAGGTATTTGTTGTTTCTACTCCTAGTATTTGTTGTTTCTCTCCAGGTATTTGTTGTTTCTCTCCAGGTATTTGTTGTTTTTCTCCAGGTATTTGTTGTTTCTCTCCAGGTATTTGTTGTTTCTACTCCTAGTATTTGTTGTTTCTCTCCAGGTATTTGTTGTTTCTCTCCAGGTATTTGTTGTTTCTCTCCAGGTATTTGTTGTTTCTACTCCTAGTATTTGTGTTTCTCTCCAGGTATTTGTTGTTTCTCTCCAGGTATTTGTTGTTTCTCTCCAGGTATTTGTTGTTTCTCTCCAGGTATTTGTTGTTTCTACTCCATGTATTTGTTGTTTCTCTCCAGGTATTTGTTGTTTCTCTCCAGGTATTTGTTGTTTCTCTTCAGGTATTTGTTGTTTCTCTCCAGGTATTTGTTGTTTCTCACCAGGTATTCCTTGTTTCTCTCCAGGTTTTTGTTGATTCTACTCCTAGTATTTGTTGTTTCTCTCCACGTATTTGTTGTTTCTCTCCAGGTATTTGTTGTTTCTACTCCTAGTATGTGTTGTTTCTCTCCAGGTATTTGTTGTTTCTCTCCAGGTATTTGTTGTTTTTCTCCAGGTATTTGTTGTTTCTACTCCTAGTATTTGTTGTTTCTCTCCAGGTATTTGTTGTTTCTCTCCAGGTATTTGTTGTTTCTCTCCAGGTATTTTTTGTTTCTACTCCTAGTATTTGTTGTTTCTCTCCAGGTATTTGTTGTTTCTCTCCAGGTATTTGTTGTTTCTCTCCAGGTATTTGTTGTTTCTCTCCAGGTATTTGTTGTTTCTCTCCAGGTATTTGTTGTTTCTACTCCTAGTATTTGTTGTTTCTCTCCAGGTATTTGTTAGCTCTACTCCAGGTATTTGTTGTTTCTCTCCAGGTATTTGTTGTTCCTCTCCAGGTATTTGTTGTTTTTCTCCAGATATTTGTTGTTTCTATTCCTGGTATTTGTTGTTTCTCACCAGGTATTTGTTGTTTTTCTCCTGGTATTTGTTGTTTCTACTCCTAGTATTTGTTGTTTCTCTCCAGGTATTTGTTGTTTTTCTCCAGGTATTTGTTGTTTCTACTCCTAGTATTTGTTGTTTCTCTCCAGGTATTTGTTGTTTTTCTCCAGGTATTTGTTGTTTCTACTCCTGGTATTTGTTTTTTCTCACCAGGTATTTGTTGTTTTTCTCCAGGTATTTGTTGTTTCTACTCCTGTTATTTGTTGTTTCTCTCCAGGTATTTGTTGTTTCTTTCCAGGTATTTGTTGTTTTTCTCCAAGTATTTGTTGTTTTTCTCCTGGTATTTGTTGTTTCTATTCCTGGTATTTGTTGTTTCTCACCAGGTATTTGTTGTTTTTCTCCAGGTATTTGTTGTTTCTACTCCTAGTATTTGTTGTTTCTCTCCAGGTACTTGTTGTTCCTCTCCGGGTATTTGTTGTTTTTCTCCAGGTATTTGTTGTTTCTACTCCTTGTATTTGTTGGCTCTGACCCTTGGTATTTGTTTTTTCTACTCTTGGTATTTGTTGTTTCTGCTCCTAGTATTTGCTGGCTATGTTCTAGTATTTGTTGGCTATGTTCCAGGCATTTGCTGGCTGTATATCTAATATTTTTCATCACATTATTAATAAACTGTATGTCCATGAGTCTCTTAACATTTTTCTACATTTTGAAAAAAAAACGTACATTTACATGATTCATTGTAACATTTTCTTGAATCTCAAAGATTAACTGTTCAGGCTATATAACACACGAGAGTACGGTGGCATTGTGGCTAGGGCACTAGCCTGCCGACCTGATGGCTCAAGTTGCAGTTGAGAAATTTTTTTTTTTAAACTAAAAGGCGCTTAGAGACAGACGAGCCACTTAAAATAGGCCGTCAGATATGTTTTTTTTTTTCTGGGAAGGACAGACAGGCAGCGAGAGATGGAATTGGTCATACACCTCATCAACATGAGTACAATGAAGCAAGTCTTACACTTTTTTATCCACGGCAGTTGCTATGGGACTCCTCTTTCTGCTACACGCGTAATGTTTGAGTGTTTAAAATATCCGAGTACTGTTGTTTCTTACATAAACATTACTTTTATGACGTAGTTTAGCGGACTGCTATTCATTATCCAGGCCGCTGTACAAGATTTGGGAGCGCGCGATAGCTCAGTTATTAGTGAACTGGACTACAAAGGACAAGAGGTAGGGTTCGATCCCAACCCAGCCTTTAATGGGTACCGGATTTTTTTATGGGATAGTAAAGCAGCACGAGCGTAATACCGACCACATTACCCCAAAAATCATGTGCCGAAGGTCTGTAAACTTTATAGTCACTAACACCATATTCCCTATACGCCACTTGACGTGACGGGAGTATTTTACTTTACTTTACTTTTACTGTACAAGATTTGCCAGTGCACCCCATGATCCTTTAGTTAAACCGTCCATCTGATATCGTTATTGTTTCCAGATATTCATGAGAACAATCGTATCAGTGGGTCCCCACTTATACTGGCATTGTACAGTGTGTAGTAGAAGATTTCTTCTTCAGAGATAAGCATAGGCAGGAGAAAATTATCTACGATGTCAATCCGTTGACATTTCTATGAACATCATTAGCACCCGTGGAGAGAATTAATTGTCCAAAATGATAATTGTAGCATTCTTTCCTCGAGCCAGTTTGATTGACAAGTCGCACAAAAAGCTGATTAAAGTTTGTCCTGGCATTTACAACGTGTAAACTGTGAAATGTGTAAAATGTGGAAAAAAAGTGGAGGCGGGCTCTGTGCGCATGCAACCAGAAGAGTCATTGCATAAGTCCAAAATACGTAAGGTCACCTTTGTTTATGTCCCTGGACATGCGGGAGTACGGGGAAATGAAAGAACTGACAGGTTGGCTAGCTGCGCTGTCGTTGAGGACGGGCAACCAATGGATCGGGCGGACATCATCAATGTCCTCCGAGACGTGGGAAGAAAACATGACTTCGACAAACACAGATCCACGTCAGTTCTTTGGATGATGGAGATTGGAGTTAAGATGGGCACAGCCAGAAATGAGAAACTTAGTGCCCGTGTAAGAAGACTTATCAACCAACATAGAACTGGAGTCGTCAGTCGCTGGACACTGCGGGATTTGCTATGGAGGGCATCTGAGCACCTATGGACATGTTCGAAGTGCAATGATGATGACCCGCAAATAACTCAATAACTCAATAACTCAATAACTCAATAACTCAATAACTCAATAACTCAATAACTCAATAACTCAATAACTCAAACTGTGAGAGCCTTGTGTATTTTTGTTGCAGAAAGGACGTCACAAAAACTAAAATCTGGTTAACCGGTACTGGTACATTTACAGACTGGATGTTAATTAATTTATTTGTATTATGCCCCGAAAGTAATAACATAGTTCTGCTTTAATATAACAAACAATGCATAAAGTAGGTAAAGAGCACCGTCACGCCAAGTGGCGTATGGGAATATGGTGTTAGTGACCATAATTTTTACAGACCTTCAGTACATAATTTTTGGAGTAATGTGGTCAGTATTACGCCCGTGCCGCTTTACTTTCCCAGAAAAAAAAATCCGGTACCCATTTAAGGCTGGGTGAACCTAGAGGCCGTCGATCAGGATCCAACGCGACTTCTTTGTCCTTTGTAGTCCAGTTCACTAACTGAACTATCGCGGCTCTCATCAAACAAAGTGCAAGATACAAAATTTAACTTCTTTTTTTGAGTGTTAATTTTGGCAAAACCATAACAAATAAGCGAACATGACAAAATGCATGAAGCTGTGTATACGGCATTAAAGATGGTTAAAAAAAAAAGATAATGTGTCAGAAATGAAAGATAAGAAAAGGAAAGGAACGCATGAAAAGTAGGCCGATATGATAAGATTGTTACAGATGTCAGAGCGGTGTCTAAAAATAAAAAGGGAGTGAGGACAAAGAAACGGAAGGGTGGCTGATTGAGGTTCATGTTTTTCTTTTAGAGAGGCATAATTCATTCATTCAGATGAAGCCTCTGGGGCATTTGGGATCGAAAATATTAAAAAGTGAAACTGTGGTAGGTGCTGCCAGGCAGCGTAAGAGAACTGTTAGGTAGGAGGCCTACAAACTAAAACTGTGGTAGGTGCTGCCAGGCAGCGTAAGAGAACTGTTAGGTAGGAGGCCTACAAACTAAAACTGTGGTAGGTGCTGCCAGGCAGGGTAAGAGAACTGTTAGGTAGGAGGCCTACAAACTAAAACTGTGGTAGGTGCTGCCAGGCAGGGTAAGAGAACTGTTAGGTAGGAGGCCTACAAACTAAAACTGTGGTAGGTGCTGCCAGGCAGTGTAAGAGAGCTGTTAGGTAGGAGGCCTACAAGCTGAAACTGTGGTAGGTGCTGCCAGGCAACGTAATAGAACTGTTAGGTAGGAGGCCTACAAACTGAAACTGTGGTAGGTGCTGCCAGGCAGTGTAAGAGAACTGTTAAGTAGGAGGCCTACAAACTAAAACTGTGGTAGGTGCTGCCAGGCAGTGTAAGAGAGCTGTTAGCTAGGAGGCCTACAAGCTGAAACTGTGGTAGGTGCTGCCAGGCAACGTAAGAGAACTGTTAGGTAGGAGGCCTACAAACTGAAACTGTGGTAGGTGCTGCCAGGCAGGGTAAGAGAACTGTTAGGTAGGAGGCCTACAAACTAAAACTGTGGTAGGTGCTGCCAGGCAGTGTAAGAGAGCTGTTAGGTAGGAGGCCTACAAACTAAAACTGTTATAGGTGCTGCCAGGCAGTGTAAGAGAGCTGTTAGGTAGGAGGCCTACAAACTAAAACTGTGGTAAGTGCTGCCAGGCAGCGTAAGAGAACTGTTAGGTAGGAGGCCTACAAACTGAAACTGTGGTAGGTGCTGCCAGGCAGCGTAAGAGAGCTGTTAGGTAGGAGGCCTACAAACTGAAAGAACATCAATGATTGTAGAGATAGAAATGTGTGGACTGAAACAATCATCTATTCCAGCATGAACGGTACTTGATGATGAGATGACGATGTTGACGACGATGATGATGAGATGACGATGTCGACGACGATGATGATGATGAGATGACGATGTTGATGATGTTGACGATGATGATGATGATGTTGATGGAAGCAGTAAGTAAACTTCCTTTTGATAATTTTTGTTTGGTGTTGGCCGGACGGAGATCCCTTCATCTGTTTGGCCTCTCACTTCTGCACGAATCTCCATGTCTATCGATGTGAAAACTGTGCTGCTCCTACTGACAATTTATGTCGATCACAAGATCAAATATGCCCTGGACTGTGACATTTTAAACCCTGGCAGTGATAGGTCACTACATTTGCAAGTTAAGGAACCAGTGATCTCCCTTAACTGTGAATGCATTCACCAAGATACGACTCAAGTTATCCATTCTTTCTCGGCCCGTTTGATTGGAGTGTCAGGCCTGGATTGCAATGACCCGAGTCAATGACGTAACCACGAATCTACTGGCGCTTTTTTAACATTTTCGGACAAATTTACAAATTGATCCTAACAGGGAGTAATTATCGTCGTCCAACTTGTCCCTGATGGAACTTGGCTTTCAAAAGAGCCACTTCAAGCTTACTCTGTACTTCGTTGATGTACAACGTCTGCGGCAGTCAATCCCAAGACGTTTGTGATATATGGCACCAATCTTCTTCGATGTTTTCCTCTCCTCTCTCTCTCCCTCACTCCTACATGGAACTATGTCTTCAATGGTTATCATCACCTGTCCATTTTGACGTTTTTACAATACAATCATATTTATTTGTCCCCTTAATTATCTAGTATTTTCATAAAAGAATTAGAGAATTAATATATGCATTATCCAAACAGACAAGTAAATAATGCTTCAATATATTGATACATCATCAACATTGAGTGCCGTCTCCGCATCGAAAGTTGGCTACCATGGAGCGCCATACCGCTATGTCTCTTGCTTTGATAATACAGGTTGCCATAGGGTGAGTTGTCCATCTTTTGAAGTTATTCATCTATGTTAGTCCTGGTCTGCTTCTGCCTCCTTCAACTTGTACTTTCCCTTTCAAAATTACTTTTATTAAGCTTCTGTGTCTATTAACAAGCCCTAAAAATATAATTTGTCTTGTTTGAATTGCGTTTAGTAGTTCTCCTTTCGGTTTTAATTGTTTTAAGACTTCATCATTTGTTTTCTTTTCTTGGCATCAAATTCTTCCTATTCATCCATGAATCCACATTTCAAAAGCTTTAATTTTTTGTTCTGTTTTCTTGTCTAATGTCCATGTCTCCGCACCAATACAAGAATGTTGAGAAAATATAAGTTTGCTGTTAGTTTTAGCCCTGGTGTTACTTGTTTTGCTGTTTGAATATTTTTCATGGCATTAAAATTACTTGTTTGTTATTTACATTCCCTTGTTTATTTCAGTTTTACATTTCCCATCACTGATTATACGCTCGTAGTAAGTCCAAGGTAGCTGTAGCTGTGAACTGTCTCCAGGTCCATTCCTTCAACATTAATTTTCACTTGTAGGTTTTGAGTATTTTCTTTGTTTGTAATGATAGTTTTAGTCTATTTGATATTCATATCTAATCCATATTTTTTGTTTGGTTGTCATGTTTATTTCACTAAATAATTGTTGTAGATCTTTATGATTTTCTGCTAGTAATACAGTATTATCAGCATATCTTAGGATATAGTAATGCAGCATTTATGTATTAAATATGTATATTGTGTACTGCAGTTTTAATGTTTTAAAACATATACCGTTACAATATTTTTCGCTTAGGAAATTGCATAAAGAATTATGAATAGAAAATATGCAAGGTTATCACAATTAATTTTTAATTTCTAATAGCAGTTTTCAGAGTCCGAGTCAACCCCGACGCAATGTCGATTCGAAGAAAAACTCGTTGTTTCTAAGAACTGGACCCGGAACATTTTGGTCAATTCTCCTCCATTAGCACTGACTACAAAGCTGCTGAAGCTTGAAACAACATGTAAGTTTCAATATAATCTTACTTCTCTGCTGACGGCGGGGCTAATCTTCAATGTAACCTGAAACTATTTCGCACTGTCTCATATCACATATCACATATTCCATTGTCCACATTGTGACTATCCTTGATCTGTGACTATTACAATTCCGTACGCACAGCAAATTAAAAAAAAACTTGGTCTTTTCCGGAATACTTCTATATATTTTGACCATAATTTACACGCCTGACACCTATTTGCTAAAGAATCATTAAAAATCTCAATAAACCTACGTTATATATGTCTCCATCGTTCAGCACGATCAGACCGAAATAGCAATATAACTAAAACATAACAGTGCAAAGAAACAAGTACCCAAATACTCTGTTTTGATGCGTTACATGACGTTCAATTGGTTTATGTTATCCCGTTCTCCTAATTACTTGAAACTTTCACCCAGCTGCAAGTGAACACTATAAACATGAACCCGCAACAAAATGACGCTAAACACTCAACAAAATGACACTGAACACTCAACAAAGATGACATTATATCGGTCCCAAAGCCTCGCTCAAAATCCAGGTAACATCGCCATAGAATGTCGTCAATATGACGCAGTTTCACAACAATTGTTCTCCCGATTTTCCAACAAAAAAGTCTCTGCGACGATTTGGCTTCATCCAAGCTTGCACTATAACGGAGATTACAATCACTAATCTGCCCATGTTTGTTGACAAATTACCAGTTCTGGGATAGTGGCGATAAAACAAATATATTTGATCACGTCATGTTTACATAGTGCTCCGACGATAAACACCAACTTATCTGTGTTGCGTGGAGCTATCGTTATTGTGTAACGAGTCTAGTAGTGTTTTTTTTTTTTTTGTTTAGAAATAGTTACAATTTATAGTAAAGTTATATTTATGTGCCTCCAAATTAGTGTGTTTGATGGCACAGGATTACATCATTTTTACTTGTTTGTTTGATGCTGAGAAAATCATGAGAAATGTCTGGAATGCTGAGAACATCATGGGAAATGTCTAGAATGCTGAGAACATCATGGGAAATGTCTAGAATGCTGAGAACATTATGGGAAATGTCCAGAATGCCGAGAACATCATGGGGAATGTCTAGAATGCTGAGAACATCATGGGAAATGTCTAGAATGCTGAGAACATCATGGGAAATGTCTGGAATGCTGAGAATATCATGGGAAATGTCTAGAATGCTGAGAACATCATGGGAAATGTCTGGAATGCTGAAAATTGGGTGAATTTCGACCCTTCCACAATAAATGGTAACATAATTATAAATTAAAACTCAGATACGCTGATGATACAGTCATCCTGTCAGATAGTGCAAAGGGAGCAAAGGGATTAAAATAATTAATGGAGCGTGATAAAAAAAAATACAGGGAAAGACGAAAGCTATATCTAAATATATGAAAAAAAAAATAGATAATGTTCATTGACAAAGCAATTAGTAAATCCAAAGTTATCAACAACGAAGAACTTGAAATTGTAATAAGCTATGAATATCTGCGATTTGTAGCAACTAACAATGGAGGCTGCCAGAAGAAGATCAACAGAAGATCAACAATTGCAACACACAAATTAAAAACCTTAATTAATATGTAGCACATATACCAACAAGGAAATACTAATAAAACTAATGAGGGCATATATCTTTCTAAAAGCAATATATGATTGTGAATCATGGACAATGTCGAAAACAGCAAGATGAAAATTAGTTCATTCGAAACAAACTACAATAAAAAATCCCACATTACCTAGGACAATGAAAGTAGAGCAATGAAGGCATATTACAAGACCTAAACACTGAAAAAAGACTGGCTTGTAACCAACACAATACAGATTAAATGAAAATACTACTGATACATCAAAAGACACAGTCGGCAGGACAGAACAATAATGGGAGACATGGTTCCAGGAAGACGTGACAGGTGTAGACTAAGAAGAATATGGTTTCAAGACATCAAGAAACTTTACAAAAAATTATCCAGCTAGAGATAACGATTATTTCCGACAGGCTGTGATGAATATACTGTTCTGTAAAGGACATTAAACCCAATGATTGTTTGTTTGTGTTTATGTTTGTTTACATGCATTGTATGTATGTTTTTATTCATATGCATTTAGTGCGTGCGTATATGTGTGCGTGAAAGGAGAGATAATAGGGTGATGTACCAATTCATCTAGCGATGGAGAAGAATAAAAACGATTATGTACAGAAGTCTCTTCATTGATGTTAAAATCGTTTACTTATCCCAGTCTATGAGAAATTTGGAGTAGAGAAAATGATGTCGAGATGGAAATAGAGAAATTGGTGTCGAGATGGAAATAGAGAAATTGGTGTCGAGATGGAAATAAAGAAATTGGTGTCGAGATGGAA
Source organism: Megaustenia siamemsis (assembly GCA_032433765.1). Classification (NCBI taxonomy): domain Eukaryota; kingdom Metazoa; phylum Mollusca; class Gastropoda; order Stylommatophora; family Ariophantidae; genus Megaustenia; species Megaustenia siamemsis. Next base: position 82,923,394 of record JAVIAB010000047.1, on the reverse strand, counting down.
ATAGAGAAACAACTGTCGAGATGGAAATAGAGAAATAGGTGTCGAGGTGGAAATAGAGAAACAACTGTCGAGATGGAAATAGAGAAACAACTGTCGAGATGGAAATAGAGAAACAACTGTCGAGATGGAAATAGAGAAATAGGTGCCGAGATGGAAATAGAGAAATATGTGTTTAGAAGGAAATATATACATAGGTGTGAAAAAGGAAATATAGGTCGAGAAGAAAGATTAAGTGCAAAAGGGGATTAGGAGAAATGTAAAGAAAAACAAAGAACAAGAGAGGGATCTCGAGTCGAGTGTATGAGAAATACAGTGTCTGACAATATTTCCCACTGTCAAGCAAAATTCTGTTTTATTCTATCCGTGTCTGTCCTCGTATAAGGACATACGCCATTAACAAAAGCTATCTAATCACTTCTGCCTACGGCTGTCTCTTCCAGATTCTCCAGGTGTCATTTATCTCTTTGGTTTCTGTCTCATATGTCGTGCCCGCGTGTATAGAAGACTTTTCTGTTTCCCGTTCGCACGTGAGTTTAATGTGACCGTTTGCCTGGTAAATGATTGTAGCCTTCTGAAGCGTGTGTTCCATCCATTGCTATAGTACTTCATCATACCATCCACTGAAGGTTAGACGAGAGCTTGAACTAATTAGGAAGTCACAAGTAAGAAGTGAAATATTTATCTATGAATGGATTTACGTTCAGTGAGTAGATTAAGTTAAACATGCCCAGGAATGAGAAAGTTTTTAAAGATATAACAACATAGTAGTACTATATTTTGTTTTATGCCCACATAAACTCATAACCTCTGCCAACCTATATCCTTCTTCTTCTTCTTCTTCTACCTTTCAGGTCCCTGTGGAGCATAGGTCTTCAACAAACACTTTCCAAGTCGTTCTGTTTCATGTCATTCTTTTAAGATCATTCTATGTCTACCCCATCCTCTTCATCTCCGCTTATATATGTTTTCTCCAAGAATCCTTTGGTCTTTCTCTTTGTTTTTTCCCCTGGGGATTCCAAAAAAAGGGCCTGTTGTGTAATACTCTAAGTTGGCTTCCGCAGTGTTTGTCCAATCCAGCGCCATCGTCTTCGCTATACCTCTTTATCCACTGGTATTTGACTGGTACATTTCCATAATTCTATGTTAGTGATTTTGCCCTGCCATTTCCATCCTTTTATTCTGCGTAAGCATCCATTAATGAAAGTCTGTATCTTCGTGATTGTCAATTTTGTTGTTCTCCATGTTTCACAGCCATATAATAGGACTGACTTAACATTGGAATTGAAAATTTTTATTTTTGTATTTAAACTAATTTCTTTGGACTTCCATTTGTTTCCCAGTGCAACAAAAGCTCCTCTTGCTTTTGATATCCTTATTTTGGTATCATTTTATGTTCCTCCCTCGTTATCTATATTACTATATAACCAACCTATATAAACATCCTTATTGTAATGATGTTTGCTTTTGTGAACTCAGCTCAGGCAATACCGGCTCCCAGGCGTGAGGAAACAGTAGTAATGTCACGCGGGAGTTCGTGACAACGAAAGAAATAATGGGCTAACTGACTTCTGGTGTCACTTTGTTGGAGATAATAGTCACGCAATAGAGGGGCGTCTTCAAGAAATGTCGCAACAACAAAAAAACGTTGGAGATCGATACTTCATTGCTGTTAGTGAAGATGCAGTTCTGATTTGGAATGCAACGTCCAGTAAGTTAAAATGATAGACTACTAGATGTGCATAAAAAGCGAGCTACTATCATCAACAATATGCTCACATTTCGTCATCTGCTGGAAATGATTTCGCATCTATTGATTTTTTTTTTTCCGGAGTGTTGTGACGTCATTTCTACCGGCAATATTCAGATGAATGAGCTTCTTGTGGGAGCAACAATATAGCTTGCGAGACGCGCTCTAACATGCTTCCTTTCAACTCCCTGTGGAGCATAGGTCTTCAGCAAACATTTCCAATCCCTCATGTTTGATGTCATTCTCACGCACCATATCTTTCCTATCTTCGTTCATCTTTTATCAATTTGTCTATTTTAATATAAGTATATTTTGCCCTTCTCATTTATCTCTTTTCCTCGAGATTACAAAAAACACTGTCTGCCGTATAATAAATAAACTCAGCCGACTTCCAGGTATGTTCTATCTACATCGCCTATGTCTCATCACTCAGTGGTTTTAGTCTGGTGCGTTCCAATAGTTCTACCTTAGTAATTTTGGCACTCATTTCCATATCCGTGTTTGCGAGATTAAAGTGACATAACGTTTCTTTTTTTTATTTTTTAAACAGCACAGAAAACTAAGACCCTTGTCCACTTTCTTAGTTACCTCTTACTACATGCCTTGTAGGACATACTTCGTCACTATTCCTATTTCCAGCTCATGCAGCGTACAACCCATCAACGCTAACATGATAGCACGATAACTTTCTGTGGCAACTGAAAAATAGTTTAATTTGAATTGTTCGGGTTATTAAATTTGTTATTTATTATTACTTCCATTATTTCTTACATTATTTATTATTGTTACTTAATTATTTTTATTTGGTGGGAGGGGCTGGGGAAAGAGGGAGAAAAAAAGGGGGGGGGGAGAAGTGGATGTTGTCAAGTTGACATCGATTGTCGCCCGTCATAAGATTGTTACGTCCTTCTATTCCAAGAAAATTAGTGGATCTTGTTCGACTAAAAGAAAGGGAAAAAAACTGTAAAACTCCGATTCCGTAACACTATTTGAGTAACATGCCGTTGACGTCATAAATGTAAATGTTGCTCTTGATGTGATTTCGATGTCCTCTTAATTTTATTAACTAAAGCCAGTTCTATAACTAAATTCTCACCCCCCCCCCCCCCAAAAAAAAAGGACTATAAATTCATTCTGATCATCAGTATGTTCTATAAACCAATCCCTCACAATAGGTTAAATGGTGAAAAATTATCATAGTATGCATATAATAGTGATGTGTGGTCTGTATTTATTTTCTTGCCTTCCCGTGTTCTGCTGGAAAGTTGGAGTTTGTCCCTCCTAGAGGCACTGTAACACTAGGTCTTCTATATCATCAGTTGCCACCATTACAGCGATCAGCACCTCGCTATCAGGCCTGTATTAACGCAGACATTTGCCGCGGTAACCATCTCGTTCGACTATAAATTCAACTTCGCCGTTCCGAGAGTTCTACGAAACAACCCGCAACCTCTATTCCTCCATGTACTATAAACTCTAATTTCCAACTAATTTTAGATCTATAAATTTATTATCTCGGCCCAGTTTGGCTCAATAATCTCATCCATTCTGTCCCACAAGCACTATCTCACACTCCCCTATGAGTACATTTTCATAGCTCCCTTTCCAGTAATTCCAAAAATGGATTCTTGTCGCCTCCGTATTAATTCAGTCTACAATTCGTGACCAAATCTCTCAAGAGAATGCGTTTCGGTTGCTGTCAAGGATATTAAAAATAATTCTACATTAATAAAGACATCTCATTTTAAAAGTTGACACATCACGACTTTGAAAATTAAATTTTTGTACAGAGAAAAGGAAGACAGCGAACAACAGCGAGAGAGAGAGAGAGGGAGAGAGAGAGAGATAAAGAATCTGAGAATGATAGTGATTGAAAGTATGAGTTAAAGTCTTAGGATGAGAGAAAAAGAGTAAGAGAAATATCGAGTGAAAGAGATAAAATGAAAGTGAGTGAAACTACATTTCAATGAACTACTTGCGAGAGATGGATGGGATAAGCTATCAGAAGACATCTATATCCTGAGTAAGGAGTCTTAAACATATAAAAGTCACCAAACATAACCATATTTAAGAGTCACCAACCATTGGTTCAATCGAGAATCTGCCCAAATAGATAAAAATAAAAAGAAAATCGAAAAACGTAAGAAAACATTTTAATAAAATCGAAATAATAAACGAAAAGGTCAGATTAATACTGTCCGTTATAGAAACAGATGTCCCCGTTTTAAGAAATGAAACATCAACGTCTTCAACATTTGAGCGCGCATCATATTCCCGTCCAGTTTAAGTGTAGACGTTTTACATCAACTAAGGCAAAAGGTGCCACATAGCATATAATGATGCAAAGAAATGAAATATTGAACTAAGATAAAAGCAATAGATGATATGGGTCAACAACGCTCTTAGTCGCATAGCTCATCTAATGTTGGAAGGGAAAAAAATAACATGTCTAATTATAGCTAAAATTATGCATTATCATCTTAACTCATCAATCCAGATGAACATCAAATATGTCTAAATCGCTTTATCTTCATCCATTATCCCCGTTCTGTGCTTGCTTCTAACACCGAGTATAATCAAACAAAATGTGCTTCATATCGTGTCAGTTTTATTTAGGCACTGTTTTCTTATGGGCATCGCAGGGCGAGTTTGTAATCTCTTGCTTCATGTTTGGGCAGTGACAGTCGGACAGGACAGCGAGGATTATTCTTAATGGCGTATTTTAAGAGGTATAGTCCCTTCGGTTATGCAGAAGTATAGTCCCTTCGGTTATGCAGAGGTATAGTCCCTTCGGTTATGCAGAGGTATAGTCCCTTTCGTTACGTAGAGGTATAGTCCCTTAGGTTATGCAGAGGTATAGTCCCTTCGGTTACGTAGAGGTATAGTCCCTTAGGTTATGCAGAGGTATAGTCCCTTTGATTACGTAGAGGTATAGTCCCTTCGGTTACGTAGAGGTATTGTCCCTTTGGTTACGTAGAGGTATAGTCCCTTCGGTTATGCAGAGGTATAGTCTCTTCGGTTATGCAGAGGTATAATCCCTGTGGTTATAGTCCCTTCTGTTATGCAGAGGTATAGTCCCTGTGGTTATGTAGAGGTATAGTCCCTTCGGTTATGCAGAGGTATAGTCTCTGTGGTTATGTAGATGTATAGTCCCTTCTGTTATGCAGAGGTATGGTGCCTTCGGATACGTAGAGGTATAGTCCCTTTGGTTACGTAAAGGTATAGTCATTTCCGTTATGCAGAGGGATAACCGTTAAGGGTTCGTACAAAAAGGTTAATGATGTATTTTATTTGTCAGTTTGTAATATTTGCTTCGCTTACAAAACAAATACACGGAATATGAAGTGCAATTATTCATTAAAAGAATCGACATTTACCCGCATATAGGGTAGATCAATGAGTGCTAAGTACTTTCCAACATTTGCCATTGAAGTATGCACATTGATAGTTCCTGTTGGTTGTTGCTGTAGTTTGTTTTAAAATGACTTTCTTTTTTCTCTAAAGTAAACCACAATTTGTTTTTAAACTGTCCACTAACAATATTTTTTTTAGCTTTCTACCAGTAATAATAATTTCTAAAGTTTCCACCAACAATACTTTTCCTGAAGCTTTGTCCAACCACCTTGAATAAATCACAACATATATGTCTAGCAATAATGAACTCGGCAACCAGAAGTTAACTGTCCCTAATGTTCTAATTTGATGCCTTCAGTGACTGAATTTTCCGCCGACGCCTTTATCCAGAATCAGCTCTCCTCCCTGCCCTGCGTCGAGTTCTCCACACTTCACGTCAGTCTGCTCTTACCCCCTCTACTCATCCCCCCTCTGATAGAGTAGTGCTCGCTCTCACCCATCACCCTCACCACTACGCCGCTATTAGGACCATCCACCGCTACCTCCCTATTCTTCGATCTGACCCTACTACTCGTCTGCTCTTCCCTGACCCGCCACTAGTGGCCTTTAGACGTGACCGGAACCTCCGAGACTTTCTTGTCAGGGCCGTCTTCCTGCTGACCGCTTCAGCCATCGAGGCACTATCCGCTGCAACCGGAGAGTATGTAAAACTTGTGACCACGTTCTCCAGACCGACACTGTCCTCTTCCCTAATGGTCCTTTCGAGATCAGAGAGGGATTCACTTGCACATCGCGGAACATCATTTATGCCATCATCTGTAAGCGATGCAAGTTGACCTACATCGGTCAGTCTGGTCGCAGAATCGGCGATAGGTGCCGTGAACACTTGAATGACATCACCCAAGAAGCGGACACCCCTGTAGCAGCCCACTTTAACTCGAGGGGCCATCGAGGTAAGACTGATGTCTTGGTAACTGGCCTAGTATCATGCTCCTCTGATCACCACAGTCGGCTCACTCTTGAGCACCGTCTGATCGCTCGTTGGGGCTGCCTCACCCCTCGTGGCATCAATGTATCCCTGTCCCTCTGAGGACCCTCCGGCCTCCGACTCCACCCTCCCACCTATGGACCTCTCTTCCTATTTCTCTTCTTGGGTCCTCTACTCCTCGTCCATCCCTGCTTTTCATATCCTCTTTGAGTAACCCCCATCTTGCCTTCTTCCTCCTAAACCCCCCCTTTTCCTACACCTTTTTCTCTTCTGACTACCTTCATGTCCTTTACCTCTTTATCACTATATCACCTCTCCACCTGGACTGTACGTACGATCTCTCTGCCCACCTCTATTGTCCCTCGTCCTTCCTACCACCCCTCTGCTGATCTACTCCTAGCTCACCCCTCTCCTCTCTATTCACTTGTAGTCACTACTCATCTATACCTACTATTCCAGTATCCCCCTTATCCTGATGCTCACTTTCATTCCCCCCTTTGTTCTATCATTTCCCTACTTCTTTACCTCCTATGGTTCATACCTCTTGCACACCATCCCCTATTGCTCCACTTCTTCCAGACTTTCTCTTTTTCCATTCACTTCTGACCTACCGCCTCTCCCCCTATCCAGTTTTCACATACCTGCTTCTTATCCCTCCTCTCCATACCTCCTCCTCTAATACTTCCCTACCTCCCGATAGACTAACTTCCTCCGGACCACCCCTCTATCGCCCTTCTCATTATACCGGCTTTATTATTCTTCCTCTCCTTATCTCTTCCTCCAGTATCCAATCCTTCCTTTCGTTGAACTACCTCTCAACTCTTTCAGTTCGAGGCCATCCATTCTGTAGAGTCCATCTTTCTCACCCACTGCCTAGTTTACTACTTTGTCGTGTCATTCAATTTCTTTCTCTTAACCTCTCGCGTGATCTCTCACTTCCATTGTTGAGTGATTTATATGTATTGCTTGTTGTGTCCCAGGAGTGTCCTCGTCTATCCCCCCTTTCCCCCCCCCCCTCCCCTTTTTGGTTTTCCCGATATTAGATCCTTTTGCCCTCTTTACTGACCTGTCTTTGTCACGTGTTGCTTTCTATACACGTTCTCTGCGCTTTTAGTCATTCCGACTTGTTTCAGCACGGATTACAGTTTTCCTGCTCTGAGCTCAGCTAAGTACAATTTATTATACATTTTTCTCTCTCTTTTTCTATTTTATATATTTTGACGCCCATCATACCTCTCATCATGTAAAATTCATTTCTCTCTTTTCTTATTTCTGCATCCTACATTCCTCGCCCTCCACTTGATCATCTAACATGTAGTAATTGTGCTTCACCGCTTGTTGTCGTTGTCCCTGTATTCTGAAGAAGGCCACAGGCCGAAACGTCAGTATTGTGTTGTGTTCTTTATTTGTAAAGCTGTCACCATACCTTGGAGTGTTTAGTACACCCCACCATTGGCTCCTTGCTACCAGCTTTACCGCAGCATTGCAATTATTTGCCTGTTCCCTACTCAATTGATATCGCTGCTACTTTATGTTTGTTTAACGTCATTCATCTCTGTGTACTTTAGTTAGAACCATTTCCACTTCGTTCTTTCACCTACCTATTCTATCTCTCGTCAGTCTCTCCTCGCCTTCACTTCTGGGTACCAGCTTTACCGCAGCATTGCAATTATTTGCCTGTTCCCTACTCAATTGATATCGCTGCTACTTTATGTTTGTTTAACGTCATTCATCTCTGTGTACTTTAGTTAGAACCATTTCCACTCCGTTCTTTCACCTACCTATTCTATCTCTCGTCAGTCTCTCCTCGCCTTCACTTCTGGGTGCTTCCTTACCCTCCCCTCTTGCACTTTGCTCCTCATACTTTCTATTCACTACCTTCCCTCTTTCTATTATTGGCTTCTCTATACCTTCACGTATCCTACCTATCTTCATCTAGTTGGTTTATCTCTCATTTCTCTTCTCGATCTTCTCTCATCTCCTCACTATGCCCTCCCTCAAACATCTATCTCATTCTATCCGTCACTCCATCATCGCCTCTTTCTCCACTCTACCCCCCGAACTCTCTAACATCTCCCAGGACTTTGCCTTCACTACTTTCAAGAAAACTAGATTTACCTGTCACCTCAATTTCTTGAACAACTGCCTCCATCGTAAATTTCTCCCGTGTGGGTTCCGATCTCACTTCTCACCTCAAGTCGATCAACCCCACCTCTCTAACTATCTTCGCCGCCAACTGCAGAACCTTGAACTCCAGCATGGCCTGAAACGTGTTCGTCTTGTCGCTTCTAGCCACTCTCGTCTTATATCCCGCCTCAACACGCGCCAACAACACCTCCTATCCCAACTCCATCTACTCACCTCTAACTTTCCTGGGACTCTTCGCTTCATCCGCCATACCATCCACCACCACAACCGATCTGTGTATGACTTTTTATCCTCTCAGCACAAACGTAAACTCTTGAACCTCCGTCCTCCTCCTCCTCCTCCCTCACCTCCTCCTCTCCCCAATGCCTCTGACTCTAGCTCCCTTGTCACTTGTATTCCCCCTGATTTGCCCCTTTCCGACCATGAGCGCTCTCTTCTCAGCAAGGGTCTTATGTTTGTCCCCCTTCGCCCTTTGAGTGACTCATTCTCTCTCTTACGGGACATTCAGGAGTATCACAGACGACTACGACTCAAACTCTATTACTTTAATCATCCGAACTCTTCCTCTCAACCTCCTCCTACAGACGAATTTGCCCGCTTTTCCTCCCGTAAATCTGACTGGACTCCCCGCTCGGGCGAATCACAGGCTTTGGACCAGTTCATTAACAGTACCTACCGGGATATTAAGGCACTTCGTCCCCATAGACTTCGACGCTCTAATCTTAGTAGTGAAGAGCACCAAGCCCTCCAGGATCTTCGCCGACGTGATGATATTGTCATCAAGCCGGCCGACAAGGGCGGCTCTGTGGTGGTATGGAGGAAAGACCTTTATATCCGGGACGGTGATAAACAATTATCCGACTCGACTTTCTACCTCCCCACCCCCGACGACACTACTGTCTCTAATAACGCCGTGGTGCGTCGTACGATCCTCCGTTTCATTCAGGATGGATTACTTCCCTCTAGCTCCTCCAGCATGATCTTTCCTGACCACTGCTTGGGCAGACCCTCTTTTTATATGCTGCCTAAAATACATAAACCTGACTCTCCTGGACGTCCTATTGTCTCTTCCATCTCATGTCCTACGGTTCTCATTTCTGACTTCCTCGACAGTGTCTTTCAACCCATAGTTATGGGCCTCCCTCCGTATGTCAAAGATACTAACGACGCCCTTAACATCTTTTCCTCTATCACCCTCCTTCCTGATCGTCACTACCGCCTCTTCGTTATTGATGTCTGCTCCCTGTATACTTCTATTCCCCACTCCGACGGCCTTCAAGCTCTTCAGTTTTTCCTGGACCGTAGGATCCAACCCTCCATCGCCACTGGCGTCCTCCTCCGTCTAGCAGAATTAGTCTTGAACCTCAACTCTTTCGAGTTCAATGGCAATTTCTTCACCCAGATCAGCGGTGTGGCGATGGGCACTAAAATGGGCCCTAGCTATGCTTGTCTCTTCATGGGTTATCTAGAGCACCAAATTATCCAAACCTACCAGGGCCCTCTTCCCCTTATGTATCGTAGGTACATTGATGACTGCATTAGTCTGTCTGACCTTCCAGAAGATGAGATCTCCCGTTTCATCGAATATGTCGGACATTTCCACCCCTCTATCCACATCACCTTCCACATCTCCACCTCCTCCGTATCTTTCCTGGACATCCTAGTCTCCTTGGGCACCTCTAATCTTCTCACCTCGGTCTTCTACAAGGCCACTGACTCCCATAGTTTCCTCCGCTACGACTCCTCTCATCCTACATCCTGCAAGAACTCTCTTCCATATTCTCAGCTTCTCAGACTTCGTCGCCTTTGCCAAGACGACGAAGATTTTCTTCACAATGCCCACCTCATGCTTGATTTCTTCCGCCGACGCCTTTATCCAGAATCAGCTCTCCTCCCTGCCCTGCGTCGAGTTCTCCACACTTCACGTCAGTCTGCTCTTACCCCCTCTACTCATCCCCCCTCTGATAGAGTAGTGCTCGCTCTCACCCATCACCCTCACCACTACGCCGCTATTAGGACCATCCACCGCTACCTCCCTATTCTTCGATCTGACCCTACTACTCGTCTGCTCTTCCCTGACCCGCCACTAGTGGCCTTTAGACGTGACCGGAACCTCCGAGACTTTCTTGTCAGGGGCCGTCTTCCTGCTGACCACTTCAGCCATCGAGGCACTATCCGCTGCAACCGGAGAGTAGGTAAAACTTGTGACCACGTTCTCCAGACCGACACTGTCCTCTTCCCTAATGGTCCTTTCGAGATCAGAGAGGGATTCACTTGCACATCGCGGAACATCATTTATGCCATCATCTGTAAGCGATGCAAGTTGACCTACATCGGTCAGTCTGGTCGCAGAATCGGCGATAGGTGCCGTGAACACTTGAATGACATCACCCAAGAAGCGGACACTCCTGTAGCAGCCCACTTTAACTCGAGGGGCCATCGAGGTAAGACTGATGTCTTGGTAACTGGCCTAGTATCATGCTCCTCTGATCACCACAGTCGGCTCACTCTTGAGCACCGTCTGATCGCTCGTTGGGGCTGCCTCACCCCTCGTGGCATCAATGTATCCCTGTCCCTCTGAGGACCCTCCGGCCTCCGACTCCACCCTCCCACCTATGGACCTCTCTTCCTATTTCTCTTCTTGGGTCCTCTACTCCTCGTCCATCCCTGCTTTTCATATCCTCTTTGAGTAACCCCCATCTTGCCTTCTTCCTCCTAAACCCCCCCTTTCCCTACACCTTTTTCTCTTCTGACTACCTTCATGTCCTTTACCTCTTTATCACTATATCACCTCTCCACCTGGACTGTACGTACGATCTCTCTGCCCACCTCTATTGTCCCTCGTCCTTCCTACCACCCCTCTGCTGATCTACTCCTAGCTCACCCCTCTCCTCTCTATTCACTTGTAGTCACTACTCATCTATACCTACTATTCCAGTATCCCCCTTATCCTGATGCTCACTTTCATTCCCCCCTTTGTTCTATCATTTCCCTACTTCTTTACCTCCTATGGTTCATACCTCTTGCACACCATCCCCTATTGCTCCACTTCTTCCAGACTTTCTCTTTTTCCATTCACTTCTGACCTACCGCCTCTCCCCCTATCCAGTTTTCACATACCTGCTTCTTATCCCTCCTCTCCATACCTCCTCCTCTAATACTTCCCTACCTCCCGATAGACTAACTTCCTCCGGACCACCCCTCTATCGCCCTTCTCATTATACCGGCTTTATTATTCTTCCTCTCCTTATCTCTTCCTCCACTATCCAATCCTTCCTTTCGTTGACCTACCTCTCAACTCTTTCAGTTCGAGGCCATCCATTCTGTAGAGTCCATCTTTCTCACCCACTGCCTAGTTTACTACTTTGTCGTGTCATTCAATTTCTTTCTCTTAACCTCTCGCGTGATCTCTCACTTCCATCGTTGAGTGATTTATATGTATTGCTTGTTGTGTCCCAGGAGTGTCCTCGTCTATCCCCCCTTTCCCCCCCCCTCCCCCTTTTGGTTTTCCCGATATTAGATCCTTTTGCCCTCTTTACTGACCTGTCTTTGTCACGTGTTGCTTTCTATACACGTTCTCTGCGCTTTTAGTCATTCCGACTTGTTTCAGCACGGATTACAGTTTTCCTGCTCTGAGCTCAGCTAAGTACAATTTATTATACATTTTTCTCTCTCTTTTTCTATTTTATATATTTTGACGCCCATCATACCTCTCATCATGTAAAATTCATTTCTCTCTTTTCTTATTTCTGCATCCTACATTCCTCGCCCTCCACTTGATCATCTAACATGTAGTAATTGTGCTTCACCGCTTGTTGTCGTTGTCCCTGTATTCTGAAGAAGGCCACAGGCCGAAACGTCAGTATTGTGTTGTGTTCTTTATTTGTAAAGCTGTCACCATACCTTGGAGTGTTTAGTACACCCCACCATTGGCTCCTTGCTACCAGCTTTACCGCAGCATTGCAATTATTTGCCTGTCCCCCCCCCCCTTATTTATAATTTCTGTTGTTTACCTTCTGCCAAGCCATTCTCTTAATATGTCTAGTATTTTTTCTCTTTGCTTCCCTCTATCTCTTCGTCCTTCAATTTTTCCAGTTGTTACAATATATTTCAGTCGTTCTCTTCTCATTACATGGCCAAAAAATGATGATTGTTTCTTCCAAATATGAATATACTGAATCTTACTAAACTTAAAACAATGTATATACTAATTATCCATTTCGGAATATCCTTACCAATCTGTTGGTCTCAATAAACAATCTATAAACCGCTTCTAAAAGGAGCCGATGGGGATGGCTTTCAAACCTTATTGAGATATGGTTTAATCTTCCCATACTTATATAGACATAAACACTGGTAGTTTAGATATGACGAAGAGCGCCGTTAGCTCACAGTCTGACGAGCTTGTACAAGTGACTCGTAGAAGGGTTAAACACACAGCACTCGACACAAGGTACATTGTAATGCAGTGCAGCTGGATCACACTGACGGTTACCCAAAGTGTTAACATGAAATCAATAGCTATTTCTCTATTATATTAACCCCCCCCCCCCGTCACGCCAAGTGACGTATAGGGAATATGGTGTTAGTGACCATAAATTTTACAGACCTTCGGCACATGATTTTTAGGGTAATGTGGTCGGTATTACGCCCGTGCCGCCTCACTTTCCCAGAAAAAAATTCATCCGATATCCATTAAAGGCTGGGTGACCCGGAAACCGTAGGTTGGGATCGAACCCTACCCCTTGTCCTTTGTAGTCCAGTTCACTAACCACTGAACTATCGCGGCTCCTTCAATAGCTATTTATTACATATGAAATAGACACCTCAATATTTTTCCTAAATAATTCTGGAGGCAAAATGAGCACTATACAATACAATCTTCATCCCAACGTTGTGCTACCAATGCCAGACCTGGACCCTAGATGCTAGAACAATAAGAAAAATAACTTCTACAGAGATGAAATGGGTTAGACGAATGACAGGAAACAGTCTGAGAGATAAGATCAGAAATGAAGAACTGAGAAAAAAAACTAGGAATAGTCCCCACCATAGAATATATAAGGAAACAACAGATAAAATGGTTTGGCCACGTGACAAACCAGAAAGAACAAAACACAACACAACGAGCCTTCAACAAACGTTGTGAGAAAACCAGACCCAAGGGTCGACTACGTAAAAGATGGGTCGATGGAATATTAGAAGCACTTGGAAACATAACAGCAGCAGAGGCGAACAGAAGAGCAAAACACCACAAATTATATCTCCTCTCGACGCTGAAAGGCAGATGAGGAAGGAAAGAAGAGGAAGAGGAAGAAGAATATTTTTCCTCATTTAAATAATAAAAACAAATAAATTCTACTTAAAATATGTACATATAAATTGAGTGTGTCTTCACGGACACCTTCTTCTTTTACTTTATTTAATATGAATGGATCTTTAGATACACTACAGATGTCCAGGAAGTAGTAAATTTCCCAAACTCGTGTCGGCAATCATCTTATTGTGATCTTCTGAAGGAGATCAAGTAAAGTAGCAAAGGGAGGAAATGTAGAAGATCACCACTGCGAATGTGCAAAAAAAAACATCATGAGGGGCTCTAGATAAACAAGTAAATAAATCTTCAATAGCCTTGGTTCTATGAAGTATTGAAACTCTCCGTTTATTTCTAGTGACTCAATTTAATTGAGGGTTACAGACGTCAAAATCCTGCCGGACCTGTGTTTATTATGAGGGATGAATCATCATCCTACCGGCCAGGCATTTACCGTTTTATTTCAGTGGTTCCTAAAGTGTGAACCGAGTTTCCTGGGTCGCTGCTAAAATGTTGGCAAGGGCGTCGCGCTAAGGATATTGTCGTATGTCTACACAGTGGTTAGAAACCATAAAATGATAACAATATCTTACATATCCTATCAGGGAGCCCGACTTTACCAAACTTGTATGATCGTAACTGCAACGAGGGAGCTCGACTTTACCAGACTAATATGATCGTAATTGCAACGAGGGAGCCCGACTTTACCAGATTTTTATGATTGTAACTGCAACGAGGGAGCTCGACTTTACCAGACTAATATGATCGTAACTGCAGCGTGGGAGCCCGACTTTACCAGACTTGTATGATCGTAACTACAACAAGGGAGCCGTCGGTTTATGATCAAGGATGAAAGGGAGCCACAGTTGTCACAAATCTGAGAACCACTGATTCCAAGTGTTGAAGATAAGTGCAACATTATTATATCCTGCTTTTTCTTCTTTTAAAATTCTTCTTTTTAAAATTAAAAGTCCTACCTTTTTTTTTTCAAATATATTGTTCTGCTTTTCCTTGTTATCATCTGGTAACCCTATATAATGTCACAATGCCAGAATGAGAATTCATTGCAAAAATTACAATGTACGAGACTTTTAGATAAACAGAGAGAAAAAATTATAATTTGGTAGAAAAAGCTCCATATTGAAGCATATAGTGTGTGTATTCCAACATGATACATATGATTACGACCGAGCAAAAAATTAAAGGAAATTTTTGCTCTGCGACAAAACACAAGAGATGCCACACATATCATTGGAGACAAGCACAAATATCAAATATACGAAACTTTAATACTAAATAATACATGTCATTGCCAGTGAGTAAGCATTGGCAAGCTGAAGAAGAGTGCTTCTTTTTTCATTGCCAAGATTACAAATCATTTCATTCTCTCTTTTCATTAGAGATAATCCGAACTAGTTCTCATTGAAAAGTGTCACTGCTGTAATCTGTTATGCTGCCGGACCAACAAGAGAATAACAAAAGTTTAACGATCGATGAGAAACAACAAATAATATAGGTGGAAAAAGCAAATAACAAACATCAAGAAATCGAGAGAAAATATAGGAAAAACATGGATGAAAGATGT
Source organism: Megaustenia siamemsis (assembly GCA_032433765.1). Lineage (NCBI taxonomy): Eukaryota > Metazoa > Mollusca > Gastropoda > Stylommatophora > Ariophantidae > Megaustenia > Megaustenia siamemsis. The sequence continues at coordinate 82,908,258 of JAVIAB010000047.1, read as the reverse complement.
CAGGAAATATTTCTAGCTGGAAGCGCACATTTTTTAAGTTGTGAGAACACGAGACATCATACATCAGACAGAAATTATCTGGTATCTCGAGGCGACAGTGAGGGTCGATGGGCTAGTTATTGTGTTTGATTACTAATCTTTATTTACAACGATTCTCTTCTGCTCAACTAGAAAGACTTATAATACTGACATTTTGGCGAGTTTAAGTTACAACCCCGTCTTGTCTTGGCCAATACCATAAACGTATACACTTCTTCTTTCCTTCATAATTTGCCTTTCAGAGACGAGAAAAGATATAATTTGCGGTCCTTTGCTCTTCTGTTCGCCTCTGCTGCTGTTATGTTTCCTAGTGTTTCTAATATTCCATCGACCCATCTTTTACGTGGTGGACCCTTGGGTCTGGTTTTCTCACAACGTTTGTTGAAGGCTCGTTGTGTTGTGTTTTGTTCTTTCTGCTTTGTCACGTGGCCAAACCATTTTATCTGTTGTTTCCTTATATATTCTATGGTGGGGACTATTCCTAGCTTTGTTTCTCAGTTCTTCATTTCTGATCTTATTTCTCAGAATGTTTCCTGTCGTCTAACACATTTCATCTCTGTAGAATTTATTTTTCTTATTGTTCTTGCATCTAGGGTCCAGGTCTGGCAATCCCGCCAATCCATCTTTTTCGTGGTAGGCCCTTGAGTCTGCTGTTCTCGCAACGTTTATTGAAAGCTTGTTGTGTTGTGTTTTGATCTTTCTGCCTTGTTACGTGGTCAAACCATTGTATCTGTTATTTATATGTATATATATATATTCTATGACGAGAGTTATTCCTAGCTTTTTTCTCAGTTCTTCATTTTCCATCTTATAACGTATACGTGAGGCACATATGGTAGCGAACTGCAATGTTTTTACATGAGCCAATGTTTCTGTTCTGACTCTTCCGTGTCGCTGCATGATTTTATTGTTTACCTGATTTATTATATAGCTCATAGTCCTCGTGGGTGGTCGGCTCATGTAAGCTAAAAGCGATAGAGAACTTATTATGCTCCATTCTGAAATAACACCGCAACCACTACCTTCTCCTCTATTGCTGTGTCAACTGATATGTCTAGTTCAAATGGCTTCCTTATTTCATTTACTCCTCTGATTATTATATGCAATCAAGGCTAACCGCACAGTCAGTAAGTATCCTGTCATTCCATGCCAGAACATGGTGGCTAACAAGGCGACGATCTCTGCAATCCCCGCACTGGTAGAGACATTAGAGATAAGAGATCTCGATCACGGTATTCTTAGTGTTACAGCCATTTGAGATAAGAGACCTTGCTCATAGTATACTTTGTGTTACAGCCATTTGAGATAAGAGACCTTGCTCATAGTATACTTTGTGTTACAGCCATTTGAGATAAGAGACCTTGCTCATAGTATACTTTGTGTTACAGCCATTTTAGATAAGAGACCTTGCTCATAGTATACTTTGTGTTACAGCCATTTGAGATAAGAGACCTTGCTCATAGTATACTTTGTGTTACAGCCATTTTAGATAAGAGACCTTGCTCATAGTATACTTTGTGTTACAGCCATTTTAGATAAGAGACCTTGCTCATAGTATACTTTGTGTTACAGCCATTTTAGATAAGAGACCTTGCTCATAGTATACTTTGTGTTACAGCCATTTTAGATAAGAGACCTTGCTCATAGTATACTTTGTGTTACAGCCATTTGAGATAAGAGACCTTGCTCATAGTATACTTTGTGTTACAGCCATTTGAGATAAGAGACCTTGCTCATAGTATACTTTGTGTTACAGCCATTTGAGATAAGAGACATTGCTCAAAGTATACTTTGTGTTACAGCCATTTGAGATAAGAGACCTTGCTCATAGTATACTTTGTGTTACAGCCATTTTAGATAAGAGACCTTGCTCATAATATACTTTGTGTTACAGTCATTTTAGATAAGAGACCTTGCTCATAGTATACTTTGTATTACAGCCATTTTAGATAAGAGACCTTGCTCATAGTATACTTTGTGTTACAGCCATTTGAGATAAGAGACCTTGCTCATAGTATACTTTGTGTTACAGCCATTTGAGATAAGAGACCTAGTTTACCATATATTAAGTACTTAGCATTGCTTAAAGGTACAGACATTTGAGGTAAGAGACCTTGTTTATAGTATACTGAGCGCTACAGCCATTTGAGATAAGAAACCTAGTTTACCATATGTTAAGTACTTAGCATTTCATAAAGGTACAGACATTTGAGGTAAGAGACCTTGTTTATAGACTCCAAGACCATTGCTAAAGGTACAAACATCGTGTAGCTATTTCTTCGCTGCATGAATCGCTCCTTCATCATCTTCAAACCTTGTTCCATGGAGGGCATCTTTAAGTGGACCAAAGAGATGAAAATCAGAGGGTGCCAAGTCAGGGATGTATGGTTGATGAGGGAGTACAGTCCAGCCCAATCTGGTGATTGCTTCCCGTGTTGCCAGACTTGTGTGAGAGCGCGCATTGTCGTGCCAGACTTGTGTGAGAGCGCGCATTGTCGTGCCAGACTTGTGTGAGAGCGCGCATTGTCGTGCCAGACTTGTGTGAGAGCGCGCATTGTCGTGCCAGACTTGTGTGAGAGCGCGCATTGTCGTGCCAGACTTGTGTGAGAGCGCGCATTGTCGTGCCAGACTTGTGTGAGAGCGCGCATTGTCGTGCCAGACTTGTGTGAGAGCGCGCATTGTCGTGCCAGACTTGTGTGAGAGCGCGCATTGTCGTGATGGAGAAGCAGCTCTGCTGGATTCTTGTGAGGCCGAACTTTGCGAAAAAGTTAAATGAGTTTTTTTTTTTTCAATGTGTTAATATAAGCTTGCGAATTGATTGTCTTCCCTATTGGCATAGAATCCACAAGAATCACACCTTCAATGTGTTAATGTAAGCTTGCGAATTGATTGTCTTCCCTATTGGCATAGAATCCACAAGAATCACACCTTCAATGTGTTAATGTAAGCTTGCGAATTGATTGTCTTCCCTATTGGCATAGAATCCACAAGAATCACACCTTCAATGTCCCAAAATTATAGATAGTTGCTTGACGCTATATTTTCGACCCATTTGAAAGACGAATAGTTCTTGATTCATTATTTGAGGAAAGTGAATGATGGCGACAATGTCTGTTAATAGTAAACGTTCTACATTTGCGATTTAGCGTTTCGAGTTAATTACAATTAAAAAATTTGGACCCAACCTCATACAATCTCCTTCACTTCAGCTCTCTTTCCTCAACCCTACCCACAGAATCACATACTTTCACTTCAGATCATTTATTTCCTGGACCCAACCCCACAGAATCACATACTTTCACTTCATCTCTATTTCCTGGACCAACCTCACAGAATCACAGACTTTTACTTCATCTCTCTTTCCTGACCAACCTCACAGAATCACATACTTTTACTTCATCTCTCTTTCCTGGACCCAAGCTACACGGAATCACAGACTTTCACTTCACCTTTTTTTTCCTGGACCAACCTCACAGAATCACATACTTAATCTTTCTTTTCTGGACCCAACCTCCACAAAATCACATACTTTCACTTCACCTCTCTTTCCTTAGCTCAAGTCATAAATTTGTTATCGTTTCCATAATTTGATTTATGTTTTATAAGTCTATTCGTGCTACTATTTTAATTGTTAACGACAGGGCGTGTGCAAGCCATAAAGTTGAAAATCCCTGATGACGTAAACTCATATCATGATATTAATATTCCTGGCCAGCATTAACCTCCCAGTAATGATGGATTAAAATGAGAACTAAAACTCTCAAATATAAACTAAAGGAAATCATTTTGACACCGCTCGTTGTGTCAGCCTAGCCCCAGTAATAAATCACAAAAACTTAAAACCGTCTGTTAAAAACACTTTTGATCAGGAAACATTATTTGAAAAGCAATCTGTGCACATTACAAAATGATGACATCATCAAAGAGCTTCTGTAATTAATAATTACTCTATTTTTATTTTTTTTACTACTATCGTATATAATTTGTGTGTGTAGAGAGACTGTAAAGTAAGTGTTGTAATGACTTTTATATGACCGTTGCAAGCATTTTTTCTTTTGTCAACGACATAGCAGCATCATCATGTGCTCTACCGGTTGGCATAGGCATCATGTCCTTTCACAAATCTATGTCCACGCTGCATAGTATAAATTATGTTGATGATTATTTACCATGCCATGACATCACACTATCTAGTATTTTCTCTATTTGTCGCCTGCGATATCTCTTTCCCTGTATTTTGCCAGTTGTAACCAAATATTCGAACTTTCCTTCTCTCATGATGTGTTCGAAAAATGACGATTATTTATGATATTTTCTTACGAAAAATTACTGTTCTCATTTTGTGTATTGGTCTATGAAAACTTCATCGCTTGTTTCTTTTCAGCTGTCCGGGGAACTCTTAACATTCTTCTGAGAAATCCTGTCTCTGTGGCTTATAATCAGCGCCGACGAATTGCATCTGTCCAAATAATGAATAAGTAAAGGATGAAAGAAACATTTAGAGATTCCTTGTCGGCATCGATTGTTTTCACCTGGTGGTGTATATAGCTACACAAAGAAAACCTCCATAATTTCACCTGGTGGTGTATATAGCTACAAAGAAAACCTCCATATTTTCACCTGGTGGTGTATGTAGCTACAAAGAAAACCTCCATATTTTCACCTGGTGGTGTATATAGCTATAAAGAAAACCTCCATATTTTCACCTGGTGGTGTATATAGCTACAAAGAAAACCTCCATATTTTCATCTGGTGGTGTATATAGCTACAAAGAAAACCTCCATATTTTCACCTGGTGGTGTATATAGCTACAAAGAAAACCTCCATATTTTCACCTGGTGGTGTATATAGCTACAAAGAAAACCTCCATATTTTCATCTGGTGGTGTATATAGCTACAAAGAAAACCTCCATATTTTCACCTGGTGGTGTATATAGCTACAAAGAAAACCTCCATATTTTCACCTGATGGTGTATATAGCTACAAAGAAAACCTCCATATTTTCACATAGTGGTGCATATAGCTACAAAGAAAACCTCCACATTTTCACCTGGTGGTGTATATAGCTACAAAGAAAACCTCCACATTTTCACCTGGTGGTGTATATAGCTACAAAGAACACCTCCATATTTTCACCTGGTGGTGTATATAGCTACAAAGAAAACCTCCATATTTTCACCTGGTGGTGTATATAGCTACAAAGAAAACTTCCATATTTTCACCTGGTGGTGTATATAGCTACAAAGAAAACCTCCATAATTTCACCTGGTGGTGTATATAGCTATAAAGAAAACCTCCATATTTTCACCTGGTGGTGTATATAGCTACAAAGAAAACCTCCATATTTTCACCTGGTGGTGTATATAGCTAAACTATCACTGACTAAACTAGTTGTGGCCTCTCAGTTCATTAAACTATCTACAGTGATCATTGACTAAAATAGTTGTGGCCTCTCAGTTCATTAAACTATCTACAATGATCATTGACTAAAATTGTTGTGGCTTCTCAGTTTATTAAATTATCTACAATGATCATTGACTAAAATTGTTGTGGCCTCTCAGTTTATTAAATTATCTACAATGATCATTGACTAAAATTGTTGTGGCCTCTCAGTTTATTAAACTATCTACAATGATCATTGACTAAAATTGTTGTGGCTTCTCAGTTTATTAAATTATCTACAATGATCATTGACTAAAATTGTTGTGGCTTCTCAGTTTATTAAATTATCTACAATGATCATTGACTAAAATTGTTGTGGCCTCTCAGTTCATTGAACTATCTGCAATTAATTTTGACTGATTCTTGACAAACTTATCTTCGCCTATCTTTAAAACCTGTGCACACGACTATCCCTGTCTGACTCCTTATCATCCTACTCTGTCTAGCTGTCCTCTCTACTTTATCTTCCAAGTCTATCTAGCTGTCCTCTTTACTTTATCATCCTACTCTATCTAGCTGTCCTCTCTAGCTTATCTTCTTACTCTATCTAGATGTCCTCTCTACTTTATCTTCCTACTCTATCTAGCTGTCCTCTTTACTTTATCTTCCTACTCTATCTAGCTGTCCTCTCTACTTTATCTTCCTACTCTATCTAGCTGTCCTCTCTACTTTATCTTCCTACTCTATCTAGCTGTCCTCTTTACTTTATCTTCCTAGTCTATCTAGCTGTCCTCTCTAATTTATCTTCCTAGTCTATCTAGCTGTCCTCTTTACTTTATCTTCCTATTCTATCTAGCTGTCCTCTCTAGCTTATCTTCTTACTCTATCTAGATGTTCTCTCTACTTTATCTTCCTACTCTATCTAGCTGTCCTCTTTACTTTATCTTCCTACTCTATCTAGCTGTCCTTTCTACTTTAGCTTCCTACTCTATCTAGCTGTCCTCTTTACTTTATCTTCCTACTCTATCTAGCTGTCCTCTCTACTTTATCTTCCTACTCTATCTAGCTGTCCTCTCTAGCTTATCTTCTTACTCTATCTAGCTGTCCACTGTACTTTATCTTCCTAGTCTATCTAGCTGTCCTCTCTACTTTATCTTCCTACTCTATCTAGCTGTCCTCTCTAGCTTATCTTCTTACTCTATCTAGCTGTCCTCTGTACTTTATCTTCCTACTCTATCTAGCTGTCCTCTCTAGCTTATCTTCTTACTCTATCTAGCTGTCCTCTATACTTTATCTTCCTAGTCTATCCAGCTGTCATCTCTAGCTTATCTTCCTACTCTATCTAGCTGTCCTCTTTACTTTATCTTCCTACTCTATCTAGCTGTCCTCTCTAGCTTATCTTCCTAGTCTATCTAGCTGTCCTCTTTACTTTATCTTCTTACTCTATCTAGCTGTCCTCTTTACTTTATCTTCCTACTCTATCTAGCTGTCCTCTCTAGCTTATCTTCCTAGTCTATTTAGCTGTCCTCTTTACTTTATCTTCCTACTCTATCTAGCTGTCCTCTTTACTTTATCTTCCTACTCTATCTAGCTGTCCTCTCTAGCTTATCTTCCTAGTATATCTAGCTGTCCTCTTTACTTTATCTTCCTATTCTATCTAGCTGTCCTCTCTAGCTTATCTTCCTAGTATATCTAGCTGTCCTCTTTACTTTATCTTCCTACTCTATCTAGCTGTCCTCTCTAGCTTATCTTCCTACTCTATCTAGCTGTCCTCTTTACTTTATCTTCCTAGTCTATCTAGATGTCCTCTCTAGCTTATCTTCCTAGTCTATCTAGCTGTCCTCACCAGCTTATCTTTCTAGACTATCTAGCTGTCCTCTCTAACCTATCTTTATATTCTATCTAGCTGTCCTCTCTAACGTAATCTTTACTGTCTTCTCTAGTTGTCCACTTTAGCCGTCTTCCATAATTGTCCTCTAGCTGACCTCTCTATCTGTCATTACTACCTGCCTTCTCTATTTGTCCTCTCTAGTTGTCCTCTGTAGTTGCCATATATTTTTCCTTACATCATGCGCACCTGATCTCAGCATTTCATTGTTCCAATTTAAAAATCCACCTGCTTCCGGTTTGCCACAAGGTCTAAGGACATTAGCATTGAAATTTAATAGTTTTAACTTATGGTCTAAATTGTCAGGCAGATTAAACAACTGTTGTGGCAATTGATATTGGTAATCGGATATTAATGGACCTTCCCATTCAAGTAGTGACTCCCTGAACGCATGCTGTCCTTGATCTGCGCTCCTGTACCAGTTATCTGCCTCTGCAGCTTGACTACAATTATTTTCTATAAATTAAACGACCGTGGAAGTCAATCAAGCTTTTAAAAATCACAATCTAACACTGAGCCACATCTGCTGAGAAAGCGTTGTTAATTTACAGGTTTTGGCTGCATGCCTCTGATTTGCTGAACTGGACTAGATACTCGGAGCCTCTAGCTTTATATTAATTATTCACCTTCTTATATATTTGTTACCTATGCTAAATAATCAGATAGAAATGTTGTTAAATTTTGTCTAATAACTGTCTATATATAATATATGTACCACCATATGAGAGATAAAGCGGACACAGCTTTCTTTGTGTTTTTACTTGAACAGAACTTTCATTGTTTCATAACTTGTAACCTGTTTAACCTGTAGGTTTTAACTTTCAGTCCATCTCGTCATCGGAATTGAATTGATTCAGTTGACCCAATCATTTTTTGCCTTCAAATTGACAGAGTCCTGAGAAGACTCTTCAGTTTGAACAATTAGACACCATTGCTGCTGTGTACATGCTGAGCCAGTCTAGACACACAAGAACACGTTCTGCAAACACACAAACTATAGAGTCTACCCAAGAACCAAAATCTGGTTACTAGAAAAAAACGAAAGAAACAATAAACAAATTCTGGGAAACGTTAGAGGAGTTCCTCATAACGACTACAATCATGGAGGTAACTATCTCTCTCACTGGTGTTTGTTTTCATCTCAAAAACTATTAAGCCAAATCCATCATCAAAGGCCAATTTCATGAAAAATGGAAACAAGAACACACAAAGTATAACAAGAGAGATGGATACCACCAACTATCAAGGAGGGATCAAGTCATCATACTTCGCCTCCGCATTGGCCACAATAGAATGAGAAACCACATGTTCACCAAACTCAAAATTGGTACTACTAGCCAATGCCACTGCACACTGGACAACATGACAACAAAACATGTTCCACAGGATTGCCCCCAGTACACAGACCTGAGAAGGACAATGTGGTCCACACCCACCTCCCTGGAAAAGAAACTATATGGGGCAATCGAATCACTTAAACAGACAGCTGCCTTCGTAGAGAGTCCGTAATCCTACTCTGACAGAGTCATGATCGCAGAAGAGGAAGAATAATCTCAAAACTATATGGGCAATTACACGAATTACAAAAGACAGTAAAATGTATACAGGAAACGACATTACAGATATAGACAACACTTCAGGAGAACGAAAGATAGATAGATCTCAAAAGTGACATTTTAATTAAAATCTTAGTAATTTGTCTGCACTTATGGATGAAGATGTACTGAGACTAATACTTTACACTTAAAACTGATTTTTATGAAAGTGGTTCCAATTTGTGACATCATCATCATGTAGCATGCTTACTGACGTAGGTGATCATGTCTCTCCACAATTTTTTTTATCTCGATAGTTATTTACAATTCCTGTTTGTTGACCTTTTACCAAGCCATTCTCTTAAGCCGCTTGATATTTTTTCTCTTTGCTATCTCTTCGATCCTCAATTTTCCCAGTTGTCACAATCTATTCCAGCTCTTCCTTCTCATTGCATGGACCAAAAATTAATGATTGAGAAGTTGTGACTCCACACACAAGACGTGCAGTTTCGAGCTAAAGTCAATATGTGTGTGTTTGACTGACTTTTTGTTAGTTAATGCTCGCAAGGAAAGGAACTAAGATTGAAAAAATGTAGAGTTTCGGGGGATACACATTTTTACACTTTAAGAAACAGCTTCATGTAATAACTTTTAATGTATAATAGAAGAAGCATGTAAAGAATATCTTCATGTAAAGACACGAATGAGCAAATTAACAAAAGCATCGATATCAAATAACTGTGCTCCATATGGTCTGATGAGCATTAGAACCTGAAAAGAGACGGAGAAGAAATTAGATGTGATATCATTTTAATAGTTTTTGCCTTCAATATTTGTGAGAATTATGAGAAACAGAGAAACAAAGGGAGCAAACACGATTGACTAGATGCTGTTAATAGACACGCTCTACTCGGGATTATCCAATTAACCAAACAATTCCAATTTATTGGAACGAGAAACGCAAGGTTAACAATGCTCCAAAAATGCGGAATTACAAACATGGTTACATACTTAAAATACTTCTAATTCATTTTTTAAAAAATAACAGTATTGACATGGCTTTAATTATTATCTTAATATTTTTTTGCAATAAGAAAACTTAATCCTGGGATTGAAAATAAATATTAATTGTTCATTTGCATCTTATAATAAACTGATGGTACACACCATTAGCTGGGTAGGTAGTCTATTAGCATCATGTTCACAAGGGTCCAGGTTCAACGAAGCAGTGAATTTCTTGGCGGACCTTTAAGGCTGCGGTGTTCTTCTAGCTTCTACAAATGTGTACCAGAGATTTTCTGTAACGTAAGTGTGACCTGGCGTGTACTGACCACAAGCTAACAGCATTGTTGTCGTGGAAACACATCGTCACTAACACCATATGCTCCCTACGCCTAGAAAGGCAGGTAACGTTTGATTGTTACTGAGAACCCGACACAGTGAGAACCTTTGATCTCCTCCACATCATTTATTTTTACTTTTCACTTCTCCCAACAAACTGCACATTTTCTAGCCGTAATAAAGGCTGCTATTTTCAGTGCCACCCGAATTGAATGTTGTTTTGGGAGAACTGTGAAGGGAGACATTCAATGCTTACCTCATTATTGCCTGACCCGCCACACAATACAATTCGGCTATTGCTGGCAGGCACAGTGTGCAGTGAACGTTTATCCACAAAGCGTGATTCCCCTATAAAGAAATGGCTTTTAGATAGAAGACTTTTGGCAATAAATATGCGCTACCAGTTGGGCTTTAATCAAATTAAGAAAGACATATACGACACACATAAGCAAGGTCAAGGAGAAAGTAATTGTATTACAACGAGTAATGTAATAATCTTGTGAAATATGAAAACATATTAAAGAGTGAATGTAGCGGGGCTAAAACTAGGAATAGCAAAATGTTACATCGTCTCACCTTTCCCGTATGGTGCAGAAACATTGATAGTAGACAAGAAAACCGAACAGAGAATTGAAGCCTTTGAAATGTGGATATATAGAAGAATAGAAAGAATTGGATGTAAGGAAAAGAAAACAATCGATGTAATCTTACAAAACTAAAAATGAAAATAGAACTACTAAACACTATTCAAACAAGACAAATTAGATTATTGTGGCATGTTAAAAGACACAACAGCCTACAAAAAGTAATATATTAAGGGAATATAAAAGGTAAAAGAGGCAGTGGCAGACCACGACTAACATAGACAAGTAACATCAAAATATAGGCAAGTCAGTCTATGACAACCTGCACTATCTAACCAATAACAAAACGGAATGGCGCTCTATGCTAGACCAACCTATGATGCGGAGTCGACACGCAATGATGATATTGATGATGATGATGATGATGATATTGATGATGATGATGATGATATTGATAATGATGATGATATTGATGATGATGATGATGATATTGATGATGATGATGATATTGATATTGATGATATTGATGATGATGATGATATTGATGATGATACAGCTTGACGATTGTTTATTTTTTTCGTCTTTTCGTGTCTACAAGATAACTTCACTGATATGTTTTGATTGCTTAATTACCTCTTGATATCACATGCAGGATAAATTAAAACGATGGATACATATGGACAACAGGTCGAACCAGACTAATGCTATCTGATATCATGAAAACAGCTGAATAAATATAAGCAGAACTGGATTAATAATGTCTGGTGTCTTAAAAAGAGCTCAAAGACAGCTTGCAGTAAAGGATTTAGACTATAAGTAGTTCTAAGAGTTGTCAAATATTCCTATATTCAAGGAGGATAGTATTCTCTCAGTATCATCATCATCATCGAGTGCCCTCTTCGCATCGAAGGTTGGCTACCATGGAGCGCCATTCCACTCTGTCTCTTGCTTTGATGGTGCAGATTCCCATAGGCTGACTTGTCCATCTTTTGATGTTACTCGCCCATGTTAGTCTTGGTCTGCCTCTGCCTCTTTTACCTTGTATTTTCCCTTCTAATATTACTTTTATTAGGCTTTTGTGTCTTTTAACATGACCACAAAATTTCATTTGTCTTGCTCTAATTGTGTTTAGTAGTTCTTTTTTCATTTTTAGTTGTTTTAAAACTTCTTCGTTTGTTATCTTTTTTTTTTCCATCCAATTCTACCTATTCTTCTATAAATCCACATTTCAAAGGCTTCAATTTTCTGTTCTGTTTTCTGGTCTAATGTCCATGTTTCTGCACCATACAGGGGTATTGAGAAGATGTAACATTTTGCTATTCTTAGTTTCAGACCTGGTGTTATTTGTTTTGATGTTAGTATATTTTTCATGGCATTGAAATTACTTTTTGCCATTCCTATTCTTTTATTTATTTCAGTTGTACATTTTCCATCACTAGTTATAGTATGTCCCAGGTAGTTGTAGCTCTGGACTGTCTCTAGATGTTTTCCTTCAACTTTGATATTTAATTTCTCTCAGTATAGTAGATATTATATTATGTATGTGAGAAACACGTATAGGATTAGTGTGCTCTGTGATGATGTATATGCGAGTCTATGAAAATGGATTCTTTATAAGTGACCCTATTAAGCACATATTTATCATTTCTAAATTCAATGACGTTGATTACCGATTGCAGAGATAATAATCATCATCATCATCATGTGCCATACCGGTTGGCGTAGTTGATCATGTCCCTCCACAATCTTTTATCTGCAGTGCATTGTATCAGTTCTGTTGTTGACTGTTTTCCATGCCATGACACCAAGCTATCCAGTATTTTCTCTCTTTGTCGCCCGTGATCTCTCTTTCCTTCTATTTTGCCAGTTGTAACCAAATATTCAAACTTTCCTTTTCTCATGATGTGCCCAAAAAATGTTGATTGCTTCTTTCTGATGTTTTTTAAGAGCTCCCTTTTTGTGTTGGCCTCTTTGAGAACTTCCTCATTGGTCTTTTTAGCTGTCCAGGGAACTTTCAACATTCCTCTGAGAAATCCCATCTCTGTGGCCTCTAATCAGCTTTTCAATTGTTTCTCTTTTGTCCATGTTTCGCTTCCATAGGTCAGAATTGGTTCTAAATAGCATCGATGAACTCTCTTTCTCATTTCTATTGACATAGATTTGTTGCATAAGATATTTTTAACCTTCTGAAATGCTATTTTGGCCTAAGCTATTCTGCATTTTATTTATGTGGTGCATCTCCCATCTGATGTTATTATTGTGCCCAAGTATTTGAAACGTTGCACTTGTTTCAGATTTGTCTTGTTTATTTTTATGCTGCATGATGGTGATGATTGTTTCTTCGATATAACGAAGAGATTTGCGCTCCACTCCATGATGATAGTAAACTGTAGTCTTGTAGAGTTACCTCACCTTCGTAAAGAAACCATTTTCAAATTATAAAGGTCTTATAAAATATTAGTTGTTGAGAGACACACAAAGCAATGGCGTGTGTCACGGCCCAAGCCAGCCCTATACCATTTAACTACTTGCATTATAAATACTTCTTTAAAAGAAGAAACCTCAAAGCGCATGAGAAAACCTTAAGGTTGGTCTAATTCTTTCCTACCCAAGTAGGTTTACCAATTACATCTCTCAGGTGTCTTTAACTGTCCAGCGCAATAGCTAGCTAGCTATTGTGGGTACCAGTAGCCATTGTGGCCACCAGTAGCCATTGTGGCTACCAGTTAGCTATTGTGGCTACCAGTAGCTATTGTGGCTACCAGTAGCTATTGTGGCTACAAGTTAGTTATTGTGGCTAATAGTTCAATATCGTGGCTACAAGTTAGCTATTGTGGCTACAAGTTAGCTATTGTGGCTACCAGTAGCTGTTGTGGCTACAAGTTAGTTATTGTGGCTAATAGTTCAATATCGTGGCTACAAGTTAGCTATTGTGGGTACCAGTAGCTATTGTGGCTATAAGTTAGCTATTGTGGCTACCAGTTGCTATTGTGGCTACAAGTTAGCTATTGTGGCTACCAGTAGCTATTGTGGCTACAAGTTAGCTATTGTGGCTACAAGCTAGCTATTGTGTATAATAGTTCAATATCGTGGCTACAAGTTAGCTATTGTGGCTTCTAGTTAGCTATCGTGGCTACCAGTTATATATTATCGCTACCGGTTAATCTATTGTGGCTACCAGTGAGTTATTGTGGCTACCAGTTAGCTACTTTTACTTCAGGAATCAATGGGGGAGAAAGAACACACGAACACTTTGAATGTAGTACGAATCAGATGCTTTCTCTTTTTAAGGTGAACGACGTGACCCTAAATCTTCAGCAACAACCTGTGCCTGATCCCGTTGTCTGTGATCAAAATGAAAACACAAAATATAAGTAAAAAAAAAAACCGATACCTTCTCAAAAATTAACCAACATTTTTTTTTTTTTTAAATAAAATAGCAGAAAAGGGTGGGTGGGATGGGTGATGCCTGTGTCACAGCTGTTTGTTTCCATCTCATTGTGGTATTTTAGTTCTAGTCTTGGAAATGTTATCACGTTTATGGATGGAGATGACCTAAGCTAATACATTCCTCTCCTTCCTAAAGCTGATATTTTATGCAAATGGTTTCAACTTGTGACACGAAACACAAAAAGTAAGACTTTTAGCTAAAATCAATATTTATGTATGAAAGACATTTCAATAGCTAATGCTCGAAAGATCAAAGATTTATAATCTGCAATTTTTCTGAATGCATTATTCACTTTTTAACCCATAAGTTTTTTTTAAATTGTAAGGTACAGATTATTATCACGCTGAGTGATGAGTGCGTAACAGAAAGATTATGTGTATTTTATCTTAAGAATTATATAAATTAGCAAATCTTATAAAGTGACAGCATCAGACAACTATGCGTTAATTATTTAACTTGCACGTGAATATCACAATAGAGATCGGATCACAAACCCACATTAACTGGGGTATAGTAATGATGGTCATTAAGATAATGATTCAGAATTTAACGTAAGAACCATGTTGCTATCAAATGCTGTTTCCTGTGAGCAATAGCAATAGTTAAGTAGCATCATTATTTTTTTGTTTCATTTTCATTTCGATCCCCAATAAACTTGTTGAAGATAGAACTCTGCGAATTTCTCTTGTTCGTCGGTCATCTATGTTTTCTCCCCCAGCTTAGAATGGAGCTTCCACTTCACTGTGCCTGACAATCTTTATCTGTGGTTTCTTCATGTTCATAAAGTGTCACAGCAATTAAAACTATCGTATTAATGTTATATGTGGGACTTTTTTACCGTTAACGAATTTAATATTGTCGTGTAATGTGTGTAGAGATGTTTAAATGTTACGAAAAGTTGTATTTATGATTCACATGATAAATTTGTTGGGACTGGAACTCATAATGTTTATTAGTTTTTTTTTTAAATTTATTTACTTGCTTGTTTGTTTGTTTTAGTATATATATCATAGCACATCCTAGCACATGTTACAGAGTTATGTTTAGGGGGCCTCGGCAGCCTAGTTGGGAAAACCACATCACTACCGACGTTCGGACATCCCGTGTTCGATTCCCGCTGGGAGCACATTGAATTGCACTCGTGGTTCGAAAAAAAAAAAACCCACGGTGGACCCAGCCGTTGGCAGAAATGGGTACCAGGGTATTACCCAGGGAAGGTGAGGGATGTTGCCTCGCATCGTGAGTTTCGATGCTTGAAGCGACACTATCCAGAAATCTCCGAACATTTCTGGATAGGCGACCGACACAAATGGGTGGAAACTCGCGTGCTTAGACGCCGGTTCAAGTCTCGTACTTGACCTTTACCTTTACATGTTACAGAGTTTACGTCCTGCGTTGTGATATCCCTGTGTGTTCTAAATAGAGATTAGAATATTAATAAACTCCATTGGCCGAATAGAGGGATAATTATCGAAAAAAAACAATTACGTTAATTGAAAACACAGAAACAGGAGAAGCCGAAAGCAACCAAATGAAAACATCTAAATCTTTATAGTGGTAAAGCAAAGCAAACGTTATACAAAATTTAAATAATAACAGATTTAATGAGAAATAGATGAAGAGACAGTTGACTTTTCTAATGATGTTTATTGGTAATCGGCCCTGTTCAGTCAGGGCTAGATTAAATTACCTTTTGATGATCTAGGCGCCGGGAAAGTAATATTCGCATTAAGAATTTCTGTACGTTGAAAATCAATAACCGATTTTACGCCCTTCTGTTGTAACTTAATGCGAATGAGGTATTTGTTCTTGATTATATCAATATTTTCGTCTCTTTCATGCCAGTGTAAATCTATTTAGGTGCACTCTTCGAGTATTGATTTTATCTTCATTTCACATAAATGTCTCCCACGCACTGTTTCTATATTCAGTATCGATGTAGTATATTTAGTTCGATTAGTTAAATCTAAATGTTGATTTTACACTACCACTTATTTTACTTTTTGTGTGTTAAAAACTTCTTATTTACATGATAACACATATATTAGAAGAAAATCATTACAAATATTTTTTGGTGCTTTTTTAATTCCATTGTGAGAATGCTTGACCACTTTGTTATTTGTGTTTTTTTAGTTACAGGAGAAAGCTCATTATAGAATGCTGTTAATAATGCATGCACATACAAATTCGCTTGCTAATTGCTCAGTGTTCTTGATTTGTGTGCAAGAATAATATTCCAGTCAATTCAGAACAGATAATCCATTGCCAAGCGTCGAATTGATATGTTACCATCTTTCACATATTTCTGACGTGACCAGAATAAATGTGTTGGATCAATCAGGTATTATAGACGTGAAAGTCGGGCACCGAGTTTGTAGGGCGGTAATTGAAAGGGCACCAGGTGAACCGGGTGGTCGAGGGTTGATCGTGAGGCTAGAGAATGGCCACGAACTGATTGTTCGGTTAACACAAAAGCCAATGACTGATCATGAGACTAATCAAATGGTTAGGGACTTACAATGGGACTAATCAAATCGTTTAAGGACTTGTTATGAAAATAATCAAATAGTTAAGAGCTTATAATGAGACTGAAGATTCGTCAAGGACTGCCCATAAGACTAATTAAATAGTTATGAACTTATAATGAAACTAATCGAATCGCTAAGGACTAACCACGAGACTAATAAAAGTAGGAAGGGCTACGGACTAAAACTATTAAACACTAAGCAAGAGATTAATCCTGTCGTTAAAACCTTATCATGAGATTAATAAAATCGTTAAAGTTTGATGACAATACTAATTAAATGGTTAAGGAATGATATTAAGAATAATCAAATAATTCATGACTGATTATGAGACTAAGGAAATAGTTAATGCCCAATCATGAGATTAATCAAACAAGGCCTGATAGTGATACTAATCGCACAGTTAAGGACCGATCTGAGATTAATTAAACGGTTCAGGACCATCGAGTGAATGTTAGGGTCTAAATATCAAACAAATCATTTCATTGTAGATGGACAGTCGAGAGCCGAATTTCTACTTAGACGACTTTGTACGGAACTGAATTCAATATGTCAGTTATTCCAAAGTCAAAATTCAAATGACTATGTGGTCGATGTCAGAAGGACAGTGTACCGAATGGCGCAAGATCTAAATTATAATTAGCCAGGCACTCAATAATGATCGAACGCTGATAATATTGAAAGTCGAACACTCTATTAGTTAACGAGGAAGATCGAGGACTGAATACACAATTAATTGGAGGTAAAAACACTATTAAAAGTTTACATAAACTAGGTAGATCAGACGCATTATTTAGACGTTATTATGGCACCAAGATGGACGCTTGTTTGCGTTTGAACAAATCCCAACGGCCAAGATCAGAATTTGCAGAATTTCGTTCATTCTCAACGGTGGCCGTTATAGTTTAGCTTTTACTAGCACAATGCCTGGAGTATAAGCTCAGAACACAATCTTGTCGTGCTTTCTCCCTGCATCGAGGGTTGGCGACAATGGGGATTCATTTCACTCTGACTCTTGTGGACGCTGTCTTAAATGAACCAAATTAGTAAACAGCCATGCGTCCACTAACGCAGGAGGAGATCAACACCTTCTTTGACAAACTATCCAAATAGTAAATTTCATGTTTCATCATATATTCGTATATATCTGGTAGAACTTTTAGTTTAAAATACTTGTCAGATAAATTCCGTACTTAAGGTTGTCACATTCTGTTTTATTCCAGACACAAGAGCCAAGAACTCAACTATTCTATTCATTGTTTGTGTGCTACTCAAATCACATACGACTTGAATTTATCAAAGTCTACACATTTGGGCATCATCAAGTAGCGTGTGAGATACAAGCCATATTCGTCTTTGGTGAAAAGAAAAGATCGCTCCAGGATATGCTGTCATTCATTTATAAAGATTCTTCCTGGATATTCTTCGACGAGAACTCAGGAACTTTTCTTCCAGCATTTACATTTTTGCATTGCTGATCTCTGACACGGGTGTTCTGTTTGGTCTACTGTTTGTGTGGATAGAGACCATTGGCTACAAAGTCAATCAACTGAACGGGATGTGTCAAAGTCTCGTTTTTCGCCCCCTACGTATTTAGCTTTCTGTCCGTATGGTACGTAGGGAAAAGAGGAGATTACATCACCATATGTCATCCAACAAGCTTTGTGGTTATGTGCACAAAGCGACGCGCCAGTATCGTGATCATGTGCATTCTAGTCTTGTCGTTGTTGCTGTGTATGGCCACTGCTGTTGCTGCTGATGTAACGCCAAACGAGATAGGTCTTGAGAAATGTTTGCCAAGTCCAAGGCTGATGTTCTTGCACATAATAACCTACATTAAATCGGTAGTAACGTTGCTACTACCGCTGATCACCATTACTGTCATGCTCTTCACGATCGTTCTGTCCATCATATACAAGTTCCGATGGAAGGAGCTCAGTGGCCTGCCTATGCTGGAAGTTTCCGAGCTGAAACCGACCAACAATCCTAGGTGGAGCTCAGTGCGAGCTAGCGCCCAGGTTCGTGTGGCTAGGATGCTCTTTGCCTTGTCTCTATCTTACATCATCATGAACGCACCCAGCCACGTGGCCAGACTGTACTATCTGATGCGGACTCAAGATTTAGGAGACATGAAATTGACATTCTCTGAAGGTCTTATCCGGCTGATCTTCCAGCACGTCAGCCACGCCCACCATGCCTGCAAATTTTGGATCTTCGTGGTTGTCAGTAGAAACTTTACCAAGAACCTCAGACAAACTTTTGTGGGTGTTACCAAGTATATATGTTAGTCGTGGCTTATATCTTGGTGGTTGTCTGTGCTAACCATGGCTCATATCTTTGTGTGTGTGTGTGTGTATTTGATAGCCATGGTTCCTATCTTGGTGGGTGTATGTGATAGTCATGGCTCAATTCTCGGTGTATATCCGTGCTAGTCGTAGCTCATATCTCAGTGGGAGTCTGTGATAGACATGGCTGATATTTTGGTGGGTGTATGTGCTAGCCATGACTCATATCTTCGTGTGTGTCTGGCTGGCCATAATTCATATCTTGGTGTGTGTCTGTGCTAGCCATGGTTCATATCTTGGTGGGTGTATGTGCTGGCCAAGGTTCATATCTTAGTGTGTTTCAGTGCTAGTCATGGTTCATATCTTGGTGTGTTTCCGTGAAGCCATAGCTCATATCTTAATGTGTTTCTGTGCTAGCCATGGCTCATATCTTAGTGTGTTTCTGTGCTAACGATG
Organism: Megaustenia siamemsis; assembly: GCA_032433765.1. Lineage (NCBI taxonomy): Eukaryota > Metazoa > Mollusca > Gastropoda > Stylommatophora > Ariophantidae > Megaustenia > Megaustenia siamemsis. The sequence goes on along the minus strand of JAVIAB010000047.1, from coordinate 82,888,772 downwards.
GATCATATCTTAGCTTGTGTGTGTGTGTGTGCTAGCCATGGCACATTTGTGTGTGTGTGTCATGTTAGTCATATCTCATAACTCGGTGTGTGTCCGTGTTAATCATGTCTCATATCTTTGTGTGTGTCTATGTTTAGCCATATCTCATATTTTAGTGTGTATCTGTGTTAGTCATGTGTCACATCTTTGTGCGTGGATGTCTGTGTTAGTCACATCTCATACCTTTGTGTGTGCATGTCTATCATACCTTTGTGTGTGCATCTCTATGTTAGTCATGTCTCGTATATTTGTGTGTATGTCTATGTTAGTCACATCTCCTATCTTTGTGAGTGCATGTTTATGTTATTCATGTCTCATGTGTTTGTGTGTACATGACTGTGTTTAGTCACAGCTCATATCTTAGTGTGTGTTTCTGTGTTAATCATATCTCATATTTTAGAGTGTGTCTGTGTTAGTCACGTCTCATATCTTAGTGTGTGTGTGCCTGTGTTAGTCATATCTTATATCTTGGTGTGTCAGTGTTTAGTCATGCCTCATATCGTTGTGTGCATGTCAGTGTTAGTCACATCTCATATCTTTGTGTGTGCATGTCTGTGTTAGTCACCTCTAGTGACTCGGGCAGATGGTAATCGTAAACCTGGGAGGGCCGACCATCTAAGGGCAGAATCCCCCTACAGAAAAGACAATCTGCTGCCTTGCTGGAAGATTGGGGACAATCAAAGGCTAAGGAAAGCAAACCTGATTAAAATGCTGGCTGAAATTGGATGCACTGGGCCACTGGCGCAGAACACAGTGCGACGTTTTAATAGGGATCAGAGTAGATCTAACTGACTCTAATTATGATGTTCTGTCTGTGGGGTCGATCAATTCACTTAAACAGACAGCTGTCTTCATGTGAGAGTCTGGAACCCTACTCTGATTGAGTCTTGATCGCAGAGAGAGAGAGAGAGAGAGAGAGACGTTATTATTAAATCTTCACAACATATCCACATGTCCAGGTGATACTTAATACATAATCAATCACTATTTGACAACAAAGGGCACAATCTATCATGATAACCATTTTAAATAAATCATCATCATCAAGTATCATGTCTGCTGCCGTAGTTGATCATATCTCTCCACAACTTTCGATCTCGACAACTTTTTATCATTGCTGTTGTTGACCTTCTGCAAACTATTCTCTTAAGCTGTCTGGTATCTTTTCTCTGTGGTTCCCTTTATCTCTTCGTCCCTCAAATTTCCCAGTTATCACAATATATTCCAGCTGTTCCATTCTTATAACATGGCTAGGAAATGATGATTGTTTCTTCCTAATATTGGAAATTAGCTATCGTTTTGCTTTGGCATCTTTCAGAACGTTTTCATTTCTCTTCTTAGCTGTCCATGGCTGTGCCGTATTCTCTATGCTACCGCCGGTAGCCTGAACATATTAACGAAGTACAAAAGGAAATGTTAATTTATTATATTTTTTCATAACAAATTTTCGAATATTCTATTACACATTTCGTAGGCCAATATGATTTATTTGCTTTGATTTGCATTTACTAAAGCAAGGTTTTCCTATGGCCACTATAACGTTTGTGAATGAGACCGAAACTAACATAAAAAATAGCACATGAAACCGCTAATCAGCAGCGGTACATTTCTCTTCTCTCCGACTTAGAATTAATGACATTGACATTCAACAATTCCCGTCAAAATACTACGGCTAAGATACCTCTACACTAATGCGGTTTCATGGGTTAGTTTTAGCTCTAGCCAATCAGAATCGTCACAAAGTGAAAGTGAAACTATGTCTGATTACCGGAACTTTCTAACCTATTTATAACTACGTTATTCGCATCAGCATCTGTAGAAAGAACTTTTCCTGCTCTCAAGAGAATCAAATCTTATTGTCGCTCAACACAGACACAAGAACGCTTATCTGGTTTGGCAATAATGTCCATTGAGAAATCATTCCTTCAGAAACTTAGAAACCAACCCAACAGTACTTTCAATGACAAAGTCATCGAGACATTTTCGTCCCAAACAAGGAGACATAGAGTTTACATATAAATAAGTAAGTAATTTAAAATGTAGTGATGTCTTTAGCAAATATTACTTTATGTTAGCCTACTGAACATAATGTATGTCTTTATTTATTATGTCAGCGGTAGCCCAGGCCCCAAAAACCAGTATACTCCACTGGTCCATGGTATTCTCAACATTCTTCTGCAAAAACCACATTTCAACAGCCCCCAGTGATTTTCTTGTCTGTTGTCCTATTGTCCATGATTCACATCCATATGTTAATACTGGCTCTACACAACATTTAAGAACGCTTTTACTTGTTTCTATTGTAAAAAATGGATTGCATAGTATCTTCCTCAATTTTTGGAAAGCTGCTTTTGCCTGAGCCATTCTGCATCTAACCTCTGTTGTACATCAACCATTTGAGGTTAACATTGTTCCGAACAAAATAAATAAATAGGAAAGACTAAATGAACTGTAGTAATTTTAAAAATTAAAACGCGGGTGTAAAAATCAGATTTATCTACTGCTACTACTACAAGATAATGAATTTACTCGGAAAGAGAACTGTGTGGGATAGCCGATGGCAAAAGGGCATATGTTGGTTTTGTCACCTGTGCTTCTACAGTTTTAAAGGCACTTGATATGTGAAGAAAAATAAAAGTGCAGACATTTAGAAGAAAATAAACGATACGAATCTTCCAAGCTTTGAAAACATAATAATTAGGTTATGTTTCTTTTTTTTCCAGGGGAAAGAAATACATTAGATTGTACAAACTAAACCACAAGTGATATTTAATTGCCTCCCTAATTAACAAAGGGCAATAATTTAAATTACAATGTTTATTTTTCTTGACGACAGCCTAATAAGTTTGTTAGCTCCGAGTCTTCAAGAGATAAATAACATACTTCCCCACCTTAATTTCCGTGTTTTTTGTGTGGAATGATAAAATTAACAACAAAAAAACTCATTTTAAAACGGATTCTAGGCCATCACGTACTCTAAAACTCATCACGTGAGTTGTTACAAACGTTGGACAACAATTACAGCTACAATTCTAAGTGGGTGAAGTCTAATGAAATAACCCAACCATTTAACTGGCATTTCGTCACAAATATCAAATAAAGCGTAATGTACTTCAAATGCTTCTTGTATTTTTACAAACTGTCGTCATTCGTGAAACGATCTTAGTATAAGATGTGCTGTTGATACAGTCTTAATCGCTAAGAGTGGAAATGAGTTACAAGAAAAGTTGGACATTATAGTGAAAGAAAGCAAAAATAAAGGACTCAGCCTTAACAGCAAAAAGACAGAAGTAATGTTAACAACAAAGAAAAAAAGACATCGCCTCAGTGCAGAATAAAGACAAGTGGAACAATATTAAAACAGGTAAATGAATTTAAATATTTGGGAACTTGGTTAACCTCAGCCGGAAGATGTACAAAAGAGGTGAGATGCAGAATGGCTCAGGCATAAGCAGCTTTCCAAAAAATGAGGAAGATGCTATGCAATCCATTTTTGACAATAGAAACAAGAAAAAGAGTTCTTAAATGTTATGTAGAGCCAGTCTTAACATATGGATATGAATCATGTACAATAATACAAGAAAATCACTGGAGTCTGTAGAAATGTGATTTAACAGAAGAATATTGAGAATACCATGGACAGCTAAGAAGAGTAATGAAAATGTTCTGAAAGAGGTCAAAGCAAAAATAGAGCTAATTTCCAATATTAGGAAGAAACAATCATAATTTTTGTGGCCATGTAATGAGAAGAGAACAACTGGAATATATTGTAACAACTGGAAAAATTGAGGGACGACGAGATAGAGGGAAGCAAAGGGAGAAAATACCAGACAGCTTAAGAGAATGGCTTGGCAGAAGGTCAACAACAGAAATGATAAAGAACTGTCGAGATAGAAAGTTGTGGAGAGACATGATCACCTACGTTAGTAGGCTCGGTATTTGATGATAAGATGTCCAAAACCTAACGATAACATTTAATTTCCGCTGCTTCTATTTTCTTCTTAAATAACAAATTACTATAACAACAAGGGTGCGAATGTGTCTTTGAAAAAAAAAATAATAAAAAACGTGAAATTATCACAAGTTAGATTTTTACAATTTGAATAATTCAATGTCTTCACGAAAAGTAGGCCAGCTATTAAAAATACAATTTTAAGTTGACATGTAATTAAACAAAACTACTCCCATCTTTAAGTTATGTATCGACTGTCATATTCTAGTCTTCCAATAAAATTCGAAAATAGTTATGAATTAACTATACTTTTAATGATCCTGAGACAGAAAAAATAATTGTTATAATGTGGTTCACAATAGTGTTAATATGAACTTACCGTGCAATTACGTTCTATAATCGCAACACTTCATTGATGTCTTCTATCTGGGTACTTTATTAGTAATTTGCTATTACTATTAAAGTTTCCTTTATAGTTCAAACGTCATGTGGATCCATTCAATCTTCCTATTTATAAATACATCTTATTTATTAGTATTCGACTACATCTAATTTTGAAATATTTATTTTGTCTTCTTATTTTTCTGCTCATATATTTCGCTTACATTGCACAACTATTTTATTAATATTTATTAGCATGTATTCTTCTGTCAGATCAGGTAATTTTAGCTGCTACTGTTTGCTGAGATCCAATGCAGAGAAGCTAAAGAAGGATGGTTAAAGCAGAGATGTGAACAAATGGAAAAACAACAAAAGAAAGACTCAAAATGTAGGCACAATCAATTAAATGAATTAACAGGAAGAAAAGAAGTCAAAGTTTCAGGATGTGTAAAATCAAAGGAAATATAATAATGGGACAGGAGAAGACAATAGAAAGATGGACAGAATATATCAGTTAACTCTATGATAATGAAAGACCAGAGCTAAGCAATTCAAACAAAGACACAGGACCACCAATAATGCAGAGTGAAGTGGAGGACGCAATTTAACACATGAAAAGAGGCAAAGCTCCAGGTCCTGACAATATAACAATCGAAGAGGTAAATGCATTAGGAGAGCTAGAAGTACAAATCATAACAAAACTACTCAATGACATAGATATATATATATGTATACTCAATGACATATATATATAATCAATAAATAATCAATACGCTGGAGAAATTAAACATTGATGGCAAGGAACCGCGATTCATAAGAAACATGTATTGGCAGCAAACAGTAGCTAAACGAATTAGCAAACAAACAGGACAATTCCAATATATTAAACAAGGAGTCAGACAAGGCTGTGTTCTGTTGCCTGATTTGTCTTCACTTTACAGCGAACATATTATGGAATAAATAGTAAACAAAAAAAGGAATTGAAGTCAACGGTCACAACATAAATAATTTGCGACAAGCGGATGAAACAGTCGTAATAGCAGAGACAGAGAACGAACCACAAGAAATGATAGACATAATAGCAAACGAAAGCAACTAAAAAGGTCTCAGTCTGAATAGTAAGAAAACAGAAGTAATGGTCATATCGAAGAAACAATCATTACCATCATGCAGCATAATAATAAACATGAGAAATCTGAAACAATTGCAACGTTTCAATTACTTGGGCACAATAACAGCATCAGATGGAAGATGTACCACAGAAATAAAAAACAGAAAAGCTGAGGCCAAAATAACATTTCAAAAAATGGAAAAAATATCTTATGCAACAAATCTATGTCAATAGAAGTGAGAAAGAGAGTTACTCGGTGCTATATAAAACCAATTCTAACCTATGGAAGCGAATCATGGAGAGTAGACAAACAAATGAAAAGACGGTTAGAGGCCACAGAGATGGGATTTCTCAGAAGAATGTTAAAAGTTTCCTGGACAGCTAAAAAGACCAACGAGGAAATTCTCAAAGAGACCAACACAAGAAGGTAGTTCATAAAAAAACATCAAAAAGAAACAATCAACAGTTTTTGGGCACATCATGAAGGAAAGCAAAGGAAAGAGAGATCGCGGACGACAGAGAGAGAACATCCTAGATAGCTTGGTGTTATGTCATGGAAAAGTCAACAACAGAACTGATAGGATGCACTGTAGATAGACAATTGTGGAAGGACATGATCGATTACGTCAACCGGTGTGGCACATGAAGATGATGATGACTGTATACTGTAGATAGACAATTGTGGAAGGACATGATCGATTACGTCAACCGGTGTGGCACATGAAGATGATGATGACTGTATACTGTAGATAGACAATTGTGGAAGGACATGATCGATTACGTCAACCGGTGTGGCACATGAAGATGATGATGACTGTATACTGTAGATAGACAATTGTGGAAGGACATGATCGATTACGTCAACCGGTGTGGCACATGAAGATGATGATGACTGTATACTGTAGATAGACAATTGTGGAAGGACATGATCGATTACCTCAACCGATGTGGCACATGAAGATGATGATGACTGTATACTGTAGATAGACAATTGTGGAAGGGAATGATCGATTACGTCAACCGGTGTGGCACATGAAGATGATGATGACTGTATACTGTAGATAGACAATTGTGGAAGGACATGATCGATTACGTCAACCGGTGTGGCACATGAAGATGATGATGACTGTATACTGTAGATAGACAATTGTGGAAGGACATGATCGATTACGTCAACCGATGTGGCACATGAAGATGATGATGACTGTATACTGTAGATAGACAATTGTGGAAGGACATGATCGATTACGTCAACCGGTGTGGCACATGAAGATGATGATGACTGTATACTGTAGATAGACAATTGTGGAAGGACATGATCGATTACGTCAACCGGTGTGGCACATGATGATGATGATGACTGTATACTGTAGATAGACAATTGTGGAAGGACATGATCGATTACGTCAACCGGTGTGGCACATGAAGATGATGATGACTGTATACTGTAGATAGACAATTGTGGAAGGACATGATCGATTACGTCAACCGGTGTGGCACATGAAGATGATGATGACTGTATACTGTAGATAGACAATTGTGGAAGGACATGATCGATTACGTCAACCGGTGTGGCACATGGTGATGATGATGACTGTATACTGTAGATAGCACAACATGCGGCTGCTGCCCTGCTGCCTTGCAGAGATGCTCGGGACCGTAAAAGGCTAAGAAAGGGTACCATAAAGTAAAACAATCACACTGCCTTGTGGGTGAGACTTAGTCAAAGGCTAGCGGAGTCACCGTAAACAGATGGTCAGAAGGTAACAGAAAACCACCGTCGTAACTTCTATGTATATAATAATAGGTCGCCACAAATATGGATGTGATTGATGGATAATAGGACAACAGACAAGAAAATCATTAGAGATTGTAGAAATGTGGTTTTACTGAAGAGTGTTGAGTATACCATGAAATGCTAAGAAGAGTAATGAAAACGTTCTGAAAGAGGTCAAATCAAAGACAGAGTTAATTTCTAATATTAGGAAGAAACAATCATCATTTTTTGGCCGTGCAATGAGAAGGGGACAGCTGGAATATATTGGGACAACTGGAAAATTGAGGGACTAAGATACAGAGGGAAGCAAAGAGAAAAGATACCACACAGCTTAAGAGATTGGTTTGTCAGAAAAAGAATTGATAAATAATTCTCGATTTTGAAAGTTGTGGAGAGACATGATTACCTACGCCAGCAGGCATGATACTTGATGATGATGTTGTTTGTTTGCGTACCCCAGCCTTATATCTTTTTAGCGAAGTGTCAATGGACCAGATTTTGCTGGAATATCACTTTTATTATTTGTCATACCGGTAATCGCATGCTCAGGTGTCTCAGGCCATCAAGGCAAAGATTCTTAGACTTCATACTCTCATTTTCATACTCTCATTTTCATACTCTCATTTCATTTTCATACTCTTATTTCATTTTCATACTCTCATTTTCATATTCCCATTTTCATACTCTCATTTTCATATTCTCATTTTCATACTCGCATTTTCATATTCTCATTTTCATACTCTCATTTTGATACTTTCATTTTCATAATCTCATTTTCATAATTTCATTTTCATACTCTCATTTTCATACTCTCATTTAGATACTTTCATTTTCATAATCTCATTTTCATACTTTCATTTTCATACTCTCATTTTCATACTCTCATTTTGATACTTTAATTTTCATAATCTCATTTTCATACTTTCATTTTCATACTCTCATTTTCATGTTCTTATTTTGTATTATCAAAAGTTTTGACATTTGTGCAGATCTTGAATTTTCTCCCGAAAGCGGTCGCTTTTGCCCTTCTTTAAAAAAGTTCCAGCTGCCAATGGTTCCTTAACGTGCGGAGAATGCACACGGGACTTTCAGTTGTTTTAAACCATTTTTGGGGAGAGTTAGACATTGGATCTCATTACCCAGAGATCGGGGAGGGTAAAGCCACGAAGTAACCACGGATTCGAAGTTGAACATTTCCACCGCCTAAGACAAATTTCTAACCCAGACTTTTTGTCCAAAGGTCGTCGCCTTGCCTCTAGCCCATACAGACTCTTCTTGTCCAAAGGTCGTCGCCTTGCCTCTAGCCCATACAGACTCTTCTTGTCCAAAGGTCGTCGCCTTGCCTCTAGCCCATACAGACCCTTCTTGTCCAAAGATCGTCGCCTTGCCTCTAGCCCATACAGACCCTTCTTGTCCAAAGGTGTCGCCTTGCCTCTTGCCCATACAGACTCTTCTTGTCCAAAGGTGTCGCCTTGCCTCTTGCCCATACAGACTCTTCTTGTCCAAAGGTGTCGCCTTGCCTCTAGCCCATACAGACCCTTCTTGTCCAAAGGTGTCGCCTTGCCTCTTGCCCATACAGACTCTTCTTTTTCAAAGGTGTCGCCTTGCCTCTTGCCCATACAGACTCTTCTTGTCCAAAGGTGTCGCCTTGCCTCTAGCCCATACAGACCCTTCTTGTCCAAAGGTGTCGCCTTGCCTCTTGCCCATACAGACTCTTCTTGTCCAAAGATCGTCGCCTTGCCTCTAGCCCATACAGACCCTTCTTGTCCAAAGGTGTCGCCTTGCCTCTTGCCCATACAGACCCTTCTTGTCCAAAGGTCGTCGGCTTGCCTCTAGCCCATACAGACTCTTCTTGTCCAAAGGTCGTCGCCTTGCCTCTAGCCCATACAGACCCTTCTTGTCCAAAGGTGTCGCCTTGCCTCTTGCCCATACAGACCCTTCTTGTCCAAAGCTCGTCGCCTTGCCTCTAGCCCATACAGACTCTTCTTGTCCAAAGGTCGTCGCCTTGCCTCTAGCCCATACAGATTCTTCTTGTCCAAAGGTCGTCGCCTTGCCTCTTGCCCATACAGACTCTTCTTGTCCAAAGGTCGTCGCCTTGCCTCTTGCCCAAACAGACTCTTCTTGTCCAAAGGTTGTCGCCTTGCCTCTAGCCCATACAGACTCTTCTTGTCAAAAGGTCGTCGCCTTGCCTCTTGCCCATACAGACTCTTCTTGTCCAAAGGTCGTCGCCTTGCCTCTTGCCCATACAGACTCTTCTTGTCCAAAGGTCGTCGCCTTGCCTCTTGCCCAAACAGACTCTTCTTGTCCAAAGGTTGTCGCCTTGCCTCTTGCCCAAACAGACTCTTCTTGTCCAAAGGTTGTCGCCTTGCCTCTTGCCCAAACAGACTCTTCTTGTCCAAAGGTCGTCGCCTTGCCTCTTGCCCATACAGACTCTTCTTGTCCAAAGGTTGTCGCCTTGCCTCTTGCCCAAACAGACTCTTCTTGTCCAAAGGTCGTCGCCTTGCCTCTTGCCCATACAGACTCTTCTTGTCCAAAGGTTGTCGCCTTGCCTCTTGCCCATACAGACTCTTCTTGTCCAAAGGTCGTCGCCTTGCCTCTTGCCCAAACAGACTCTTCTTGTCCAAAGGTTGTCGCCTTGCCTCTAGCCCATACAGACTCTTCTTGTCCAAAGGTCGTCGCCTTGCCTCTAGCCCATACAGACTCTTCTTGTCCAAAGGTCGTCGCCTTGCCTCTAGCCCATACAGACTCTTCTTGTCCAAAGGTCGTCGCCTTGCCTCTAGCCCATACATACCCCTCTAATTTATATTATTCAATATGTTGTCTGACATTTGCTTTTAATTAAAATATAAGAAATGTGATCTGTCAGCACTGGATTTTTCTAATCTTAATCTCGAGCTCAGAAATAATGTTTTGTTGTTTCTGATGCAACTTCCATATTTTTATAACAGCTACCTCGCTAGCCTCGAATTACTGATTTTCAAAATACAAAATTGAACATTTCTTGGCATTACTCGGTCCGTACAATCAATTCGATGGAATATATAAATAAAGAAAAAAACATATTCAGTTATATAAAGGAGGGCACGATGTAATGTATAGCGAGTAGGTAGCGAGTACATGAAGCACACATACACAGACATAGCAATTTTGGGGATTGTTGTACACGATGCGAATTAGTCCCGCCCTTGCGAGTAGAGTCACATTCTGAACCATAGCATAATAGAACTAGACCGAACGCACTCTTACCGAATCTATGAAGACTGCAGACTTTCTAATAGTGACAGACCGATAATCGATAAAAGAATGAAACCTCTTAACAGTAATGCAGCGGGTAGATTATTATTAGGGGCTCCTGATGAAACTCTGTATACCAACGAATAATGAACTATGGCAGGGGTAAGCTAAACAGGATCATCTCTGTGGTAGTCTTAATGGAGAAGATACAAAAATACCCAGAAATAACTCAAGAAGAACTTAAGAACAAGTTATCCAGTTAACACCACAACTTTCTGGCCAACATGTTATTAGGATTTGAATGAAAAATGTCATCATAGCTTGCCACACCGGTTATCGTAGGCCATCATGTCTTTCCGCAACTTTCTGTCCGTAGTACATCGTATCAGTCATGTTGTCTGAGAAATGTCGATTGTTTCTTTCTGAGGATGTTAAGGTTTTTTTTTTTTTGTGTGTGTTGGCCTCTTTGAGAATTTCCTTTGTGGTCTTTTTGTAATAGGGAGTGTAAGGGTGTAAGAAGGTGGAGATAATCCTATGTGTGTTATGAAGGGGGTGAGACTCGTGGGGTTGGGCACGAGTAAGAGTCGTGCATTAAGTTTGGGAGTGAGAGGGTTGGTGAGAGCGGTCACGAGTTAAGAGTGACAGATGAGTAAAGTTGAGACGTAGGTAAATCTCGGGGATATCAAGAAAGACGTGGGAAACGGGAAAAGTGAACGAAATTCAGAGAGCGAAGAGGCTGAGTGTTACGTGGCGAGATTTCATTGGTTGGGACAGGAGGTTTTTAAGGAGATGCGCAGAGGGAAAAGGCAAGTCACATGTGTCTCCGGAAGTAGCTACGGTTGGGCCACGTCAGAATGCGTGGACCCTTAGAGCATTAGTGATTAGGGTAGTAAAAAAATGCAAATTTCTTTTAGAAAGACACCGAGAGGCCCAGTGGGAAATTACTGCCAGATGACTTGTTAGTTAAAAGGATTCTTTTAGTAGCAACAAGACGAAAGCCGAATGGATTATTGGTGTGCCAAAATACTAGACGATGTACATTTCCTTCAAGGAGAACACTTCAATAGGTTTCCATGAGTTAGTGATATGAGAGTACTAGGGAGGAAGTAAGAGGTTCGTGAATACTACAAGTTAGTAATAGGAGAATTCTTGGTAGGAAGTAAGAGGTTCGTGAATACTACCAGTTAGTAATAGGAGAATCCTTGGTAGGAAGTAAGAGGTTTGTGAACACTACAAGTTAGTAATAGGAGAATCCTTGGTAGGAAGTAAGAAGTTTGTGAATACTACAAGTTAGTAATAGGAGAATTCTTGGTAGGAAGTAAGAGGTTCGTGAATACTACCAGTTAGTAATAGGAGAATCCTTGGTAGGAAGTAAGAAGTTTGTGAATACTACAAGTTAGTAATAGGAGAATCCTTGGTAGGAAGTAAGAGGTTCGTGAATAGTAAAAAAAAAGTTAAGTACCCCCGTCACGCCAAGTGGCGTATAGGGAATATGGTGTTAGTGACCATAAATTATACAGACCTTCGGCACATGATTTTTGGGGTAATGTGGTCGGTATTACGCCCGTGCCGCTTCACTTTCCCAGAAAAAAATCCGGTACCCATTAAAGGCTGGGTGAACCCGGAAGTCGTCGGTTGGGATCGAACCCTACCCCTAGACCTTTGTAGTCCAGTTCACTAACCACTGAGCTATCGCGGCTCCCAGGTTCGTGAATACTACCAGTTAATGATAGGCGGTAGATTAGGAATTGAAAGGCAGTTGCGAAGGATTCATGATAGAAGTTCTGATGTGGACATTAGGATGTTTACTAAGTGTGTAACATGTTCAGAGAAGTGGACAAAGGTGATTGATACCTTGTGTGAGACAGACTTATGAGATTAGTTAACATTGTAGGAGGTAGTACATACCTCCTTGGCACTATTTTGATAACTAAACGGTCACCCATGCCGCCTGGAATTTGTATTAAGAACATATGCTCAGTGGACTATGTAAATAAAGCATTCCATTCTTACGTACAAGAGACTTGTGTGCGAAGTCAATTATATGTGGATGTGTGTGTGACATAGTCCAACCCAACAGACGAAACAGAAAACAAAGCGAAGTACCAATATTGACATTTGGGGGAAATATATGATTGCAGCATTAGATGCGTCAGTAGTACGCATATATTGATGAATTTTATCCATCTGATGGATGATTCGCTTTGTTTTCTTCATCGTCGTTTATTAAGTACCTGCTTGATGCAGCTGGCAGTTCATTATTGAAGGTACCAACAACACAAATGTAAAGATCACATTTTAAGCTGATGAAACTATCAATATTCTTCTGAGAAATTCCATCTCTGTGCCTCTAATCGTCTTTTCAATGGAAACTTGAAATTGTAAAAAGAAAATAGGAACTCAGATAGAGTTGGAGTTAAAATTAATTACAAAAGAAAACGTGTGTATATATATATATATATACATCTTGCAAATACCCATATATGAGACAATTCATGTGTATTATGTTTCATAGCATATTTCATTATTATATTATATTATATTATATTATATTATATTATATTATATTATATTATATTATATTATATTATATTATATTATATTATATTATATTATATTATATTATATTATATTATATTATATTATATTATATTATATTATATTATATTATATTATATTATTTATTATATTATATTATATTATATTATATTATATTATATTATATTATATTATATTATATTATATTATATTATATTTATTATATTATATTATATTATATTATATTATATTATATTATATTATATTATATTATATTATATTATATTATATTATATTATATTATATTATATTATATTATATTATATTATATTATATTATATTATATTATATATATTATATTATATTACATTACATTACATTGTATTGCATTGTATTACATTACATTACATTACATTACATTACATTACATTACATTATATTATATTATATTACATTATATTACATTATATTACATTATATTACATTATATTACATTATATTACATTATATTATATTATATTATATTATATTATATATATATTATATTATATTATATTATATTATATTATATTATATTATATTATATTATATTATATTATATTATATTATATTATATTATATTATATTATATTATATTATATTATATTATATTATATTATATTATATTATATTATATTATATTATATTATATTATATTATATTATATTATATTATATTATATTATATTATATTATATTATATTATATTATATTATATTATATTATATTATATTATATTATATTATATTGTACTATATTATATGGGACGCACCAAGATGGACGCATGTTTACGTTTGAACAAAGCCCAACGGCCAAGATCTGAATTTGCAGAATTTTGTTCATTCTCAACGGCGGCCGTTATAGTTTAGATTTTACTAGCACAATGCCTGGAGTATAAGCTCAGAACACAATCTTGTCGTGCTTTCTCCCTGCATCGTAGGTTGGCGACAATGGGGATTCATTTCACTCTGACTCTTGTGGACGTTGTCTTAAATGAACCAAATTAGTAAACAACCATGCGTCCACTAACGCAGGAGGAGATCAACACCTTCTTTGACAAACTATCCAAATAATAAATTACATGTTTCATCATATATTCGTATATATCTGGTAGAACTTTTAGTTTAAAATACTTGTCAGATAAATTCCATTCTTAAGGTTGTCACGTTCTGTTTTATTCCAGACACAAGAGCCAAGAACTCAACTATTCTATTCATTGTTTGTGTGCTACTCAAATCACATACGACTTGAATTTATCAAAGTCTACAAATGTGGACATCATCAAGTAGCGTGTGAGATACAAGCCATATTCGTCTTTGGTGGAAAGAAGGGATCGCTCCAGGATATGCTGTCATTCATTTATGAAGATTCTTCTTGGATCTTCTTCAACGAGAACTCAGGAACTTTTCTTCCAGCATTTACATTTTTGTGTTGCTGATCTCTGACACGGGTGTTCTGGTTGGTCTACTGTTTGTGTGGTTAGAGACCATTGGCTACAAAGTCAATCAACTGAACGGGATGTGTCAAAGTATCGTTTTCGCCATCTACGTATTTAGTTTTCTGTCCACAGGGTACGTTGTGTGCACAACAGTGGAGAATTACATCACCATATGTCATCCAACAAGCTTTGTGGTTATATGCACAAAGTGACGCGCCAGTATCGTGGTCATGTGCACTCTAGTCTTGTCGTTGTTGCTGTATATGGCCACTACTGTTGCTGCTGAGGTAACACCAAACGATATAGGTCTTGAGAAATGCTTGCCAAGTTCAAGGCTGATGTTCTTGCACATAATAACCTACATTGACTCGGTAGTAACGTTGCTACTACCGCTGATCGACATTACTGTCATGCTCTTCACGATCGTTCTGTCCATCATACACAAGTCCCGGTGGAAAAAGCTCAGTGCCCTGCCGATGCTGGAAGTTTCCGAGCTGAAACCGACCAACGATCCTAGGTGGTGCTCAGTGCGAGCTAGCGCCCAGGTTCGTGTGGCTAGGATGCGCTTTGCCTTGTCTCTATCTTACATCATCATGAACGCACACAGCCACTTGGCCAGGCTGTACTATCTGATGCGGACTCAAAACTCAGGGGACATAAAATTGACATTTTCTGAAGGTCTTATCCGGCTGATATTCCAGCACGTCAGCCACGCCCACCATGCCTGCAAGTTTTGAATCTTCGTGGTCGTCAGTAGAAACTTTACTGGGAATCTCAGACAAACTTTTGTGGGCGTTACCAAGTGTATATATTAGTCGGGGCTTATATCTTGGTGGTTGTCTGTGCTAACCATGGCTCATATCTTTGTGTGTGTGTGTGATAGCTATGGCTGATATCTTGGTGGGTGTATGTGCTGGCCATGGCTCATATCTTGGTGTATATCCGTGCTAGCCATGGCTCATATCTTGGTGGGTGTCTGTGCTGGCCAAGGTTCATATCTTGGTGTGTGTCTGTGCTGGCCATGGTTCATATCTTGGTGTATTTCCGTGCTAGCCATGGATCATATCTTAATGTGTTTCTGTGATAGCCATGGCTCATATCTTAGCTTGTGTGTGATTGCTAGCCATGGCTCATATCTTGGTGTGTGTCATGTTAGTCATATCTCATATCTTGGTGTGTTTCCGTGTTAATCATGTCTCATATCTTTGTGTGTGTCTGTGTTTAGTCATATCTCATATCTTAGTGTATATTTGTGTTAGTCATGTGTCATATCTTTGTGCGTGCATATCTGTGTTAGTCATATATATCTCATATCTTTGTGCGCATGTCTATGTTAGTCAGATCGCATATCTTTGTGTGCATGTCTATGTTAGTCACATTTCATATCCTTGTGTGCATATCTATGTTAGTCACATCTCATACCTTTGTGTGTGCATGTCTATGTTAGTCATGTCTCATATATTTGTGTGTATGCCCATGCTAGTCACATCTCATATATTAATGTGTGTCTGTCTATATTAGTAATGTATCACATCTTTGTGTGTTTGTGTTTAGTCATATCTCATATCTTTGTGTGTGTATGTCAATGTTAGTCACATCTCCTATCTTTGTGAGTGCATGTTTATGTTAGTCATGTCTCATATCTTTGTGTGTGCATGACTGTGTTTAGTCACAACTCATATCTTAGTGTGTTTATCTGTGTCAGTCATATCTCATATTTTAGAGTGCGTCTGTGTTAGTCACATCTCATATCTTAGTGTGTGTGTGTGTTAGTCATATCTCATATCTTGGTGTGTGTCAGTGTTAGTCATGCCTCATATCGTTATGTGCATGCCAGTGTTAGTCACACCTCATATCTTTGTGTGTGCATGTCTGTGTTAGTCACCTCTAGTGACTCGGGCAGATGGTGTTCGTAAACTTGGGAGGGTCGACCATCTAAGGGCAGAATCCCCCTATAGAAAAGACACTCTGCTGCCTTGCAGGAAGATTGGGGACAATTAAAGGCTAAGGAAAGCAAACCTGAATAAAATGCTGGCTAAAATCGGATACACTGGGCCACTGGCGCAGAACCCAGTGCATTGTTTTAACAGGTATTCAATCAGAGTGGATCTAACAGACTCTAATTATGATGTTCTGTCTGTGGAGTCGATTAATTCACTTAAACAGAGAGCTGTCTTCATGTGAGAGTCTGTAATTCTACACTCATTGAGTCTTTATATTATTATTTTATATTATGTTATGTTATGTTATGTTATATTATCATCATCATCGAGTGCCGTCTCCGCAACGAAGGTTGGCTACCATGGAGCCCCATTCTGCTCTGTGTCTTGCTTTGATGGTGCAGGTTGTCATAGGCTGATTTGTCCATCTTTTGATGTTACTCGTCCATGTTAGTCTTGGTCTGCCCGTGCCTCTTTTACCTTGTATTTTCCCCTCGAGGATTACTTTTAGTAGGCTATTGTGTATTTTAACATGACCCAAAAATCGGATTTGTCTTGTTTGAATTGTGCTTAGTAGTTCTCTTTTTTCATTTTTCGTTGTTTTAAGACTTCATCGTTTGTTTTCCTTTCATTCCATCCAATCCTACCTATTCTTCTATATATCCTCATTTCAAAGGCTTCATCAATTTTCTGCTCTGTTTTCTTGTCTAATGTCCATGTTTCTGCATCATATAGGAATATTGAGAAGATGTAACATTTTACTATTCTTAGTTTAAGCCCTGGTGTTATTTGTTTTGATGTTAGTATGTTCTTCAGGCAAAAGCAGCTTTCCAAAAAATGATGAAAATACAACGCAATCCATTTTTGACAATAGAAACAAGAAAAAGAGTTCTTAAATGTTATATAGAGCAAGTCTTAACATATAAGAATCATGGACAATAGGACGACAGACAAGAAAATCACTAGAGTCTGTAGAAATGTGGTTTTACAGAAGAATGTTGAGAGTACCATGGACAGTTAAGAAGAGTAATGAAAAGTTCTGAAAGAGGTCAAAGCAAAAAGAGAACTAATTCCCATTATTAGGACGAGACAAACATTATTTTTTTGGCCATGTAATGAGAAGAGAACAACTGGAATATATTGTAACAACTGAAAAAATTGAGGGACGAAGAGATAGAGTGAAGCAAAGAGAAAAAATAACAGACAGCTTAAGAGAATGGCTTGGCAGATGGTCAACAACAGAAATGATAAATAGTGGAGAGACATGATCACTTACGCCAATAGGCACGGTACTTGATGATGATGATGTTCTTCAAGACATTAAAATTACTTTTTGCCATTCCTATTCTTTTGTTTATTTCAATTGTACATTATCCATCACTGGTTATAGTATATCCAAGGTAGTTGTAGTTCTGAACTGTCTCTATGTCGATTCCTTCAATTTTGATAGCCACTTGTGGGTTTTGAGTATTTTCTTTGTTTATGATCTATGATTGATCATTGATCCATGATCAATGTTTTAGTCTTTTTGATATTCATATCTAGTCCATATTTTTTGCTTATCATGTTTATTTCATTAAGTAATTGTTGTAGATCTTTAGGATTTTCTGCTAGTAGTACAGTATCGTCAGCATATCTTAGGTTATTGATTATCTTTCCATTAATTTGTAGGCCTGGAATCTCTATGATG
Organism: Megaustenia siamemsis; assembly: GCA_032433765.1. NCBI lineage: Eukaryota > Metazoa > Mollusca > Gastropoda > Stylommatophora > Ariophantidae > Megaustenia > Megaustenia siamemsis. The sequence goes on along the minus strand of JAVIAB010000047.1, from coordinate 82,870,634 downwards.
TTTTTAAAGATTTTCTCAGTGTATAAATTGAACAAGCTTGGTGATAGGATGCAGCTCTGTCTTACTCCTCTTGTTATATCAATGGGTGTAGAGTTCTCTTTGTTATATTTTATTATTGCTGTTTGTTCATGGTATAGATTACATATTAGTCGTATATCCATGTCATCTAGATGTATCTCTTTTAGGCATTCTATAAGTTGTTTGTGGTGTACTCTATCAAAAGCGTTGGTGTAGTCTATGAAGCAGGCATATATTGGTTTGTTTACTTCTGTGTATTTTTCGATTAATGTTCTCATGCAGAATATGGCTTCTTTTGTCCCGCTATTTTTCCTAAATCCAAATTGCTGCTCATCTAATTCAGTATTGATTTTATTCTGAATCCTTCCTTGTATAACTTTTAGCAAGATTTTTGTAACATGGCTCATTAGGCTTATTGTTCTAAAGTCACTGCATTCAACTGCACCATTCTTTTTAGATGCAATGAAAGTTGTGTTTTTAGTTCATTTGGTATGTATCCTGTGTGGTTTATGTCGTTGCATATGTCTGTAACCACTTAAATGCCAAAATCTTCTAGTGCCTGTATCATCTCTATCTGTATGCTGTCAGGTCCTGCTGCTTTTCCCTTTTTCATTGTTTTTATAGCTTTTTCCACCTCAGATTTTAAGATGTTATAGCCTGATGTACATTTTATAACTGGTTTCTTGTCCCTTTGATCATGAAATAGTTCTGTTATATATCCCTGCCATCTGTCTATAATATCTTTATTGTCTGTTAGCATTTTTCCTTTTTTGTCTGCAATGCATCCATCTTCTGTGGCTTTTTTATTTTTATTAGTCATTCTCTTTATTTATGTCTGCATTCCTCTTAAGTCTTGTTTACTTTCCATAGTTTCTATTTCTATACAATTTTTGGCTGAGCCAGTCTTGTTTTGCCTTTTTGCACATTTTGCGTATTTCATTATCTGTTTTATTGTATTGGGCAGTGTTCTTCGCTTGTCTCCTTTCTTCCATTTTTTCTAAGAAGGTGTTAGCTATCCATTTTTCTTTTTTTTTTCTTTTCTCTTTTGTATTTCCAAAAAAATATTATTATATTATATTATGTTATGTTATGTTATGTTATGTTATGTTGTGTTGTGTTGTGTTGTGTTGTATTGTATTATACTATATCATTATATATTTTATTATTTTATTATTATATTGTTATATTTCGCTACTTTTAAAAGGAATGGCAGTAGTTCTTATATTAAGAAACTAAAATGAACTAAATCTGTCCCCAGCCACATGCAAGTCTTCAAGTAATTACCTGGCTAAAGTAGAAGCTCTCAAGACTGCAGCAGCAATGATCCACCTAAAACAAATTCATGGGAAACTGCTGGTGCAGACCGATGTGCTTTCAAACTTAACAAGTTTTAAATCTCTTAAGAATAGCAAACTGAACAGACTGATCGCAACGCTCGTGCGATTGTCCTACTTTTTTCCTGGGTTAAGTAATTCTGTGCACGCCACCAAAGTGCAACATTTAGGACAAGATGTCAAGGTCACGAGTATATAATCGAGCAAGGGAGCTCTTGGACCAAAGATTATGAAATGGCGAACGATAGTGGTTTTCTTGGTTTCCCGGTTCTGCAGGACACGTTGAAATTTGTCCTGCCTCGAAGTACTTCCGTATTAGGACTTTCATATGGGCCTCGGTAGCCAAGTTGGGAAAACCGCCAGACTCGGCAACCGACGTTGGGACAACCTGTGTTGATACCCGGTGGAAGCAGAGTGAAGTCTACTCGAGGTTGGAAAAGAAATACTCCCGTGTTTGACCCAGCCGTTGGCATAAATGGGTACCAGGGTAGTGTACTCTGTGAAGGTGAGGAATGCCGCCTCACATCGTGAGTTGTGATGCTTGAAGCGACACTATCCAGATGCTCCCGGCCACTTCTGGATAGACTACCGAGCATATTTGGGAAAACCACCCGACTGGACTATTGACGTTCGGACAACCCGTGTTCGATTCCCGCTGGGAGCAGTGTGAGTTGTACACGTGGTTGGAAAAAAAATACCCCCACGGTCGACCCAGCCGTTGGCAGAAATGGGCACCAGGGTATAGCCCTGGGAATGTGAGGAATGTTGCCTCGCATCTGAGTTTCGATGCTTGAGGCGACACTATCCAGAAATATCCGAACATTTCTGGATAGGCGGCCGAGCACATATGGGTGTACACTCGCGTGCTAAGACGCCGGTTCAAGTCTCGTACTTTACCTTGACCTTTACCTTTACCTTGACCTTGGGGGAAAACTCACGTGCTAAGACGTTGATTGAAGTTTCGTACTTGACCTTTACCTTATCGTATCTTTAAATAAATGTATTACTTCATTTATAGACATTTCAAAGTAAATTAAGGTAGCCCCACTGTCGTTGGGTGATGAACTGTTCATTAAATTAAGCCACTGATTCAAGAGGGGTGGTGGTGAGGGGGGGGGGTGTGTCCGTTTCTTTCCCGTCCAGATGATATTTCTGGTGCTCTTTTAAAGAGACCTGGTGGACTCAGAGAAAAGTGTAGGTCGGGCAAAGTAAACAATTTGCTTTAACTTGTTCTTGAAAGCAGCACTTTAAGGTCGGCAGGCGAGTGAGCTATTAACAATTCCACTATGCTCTGATGATGATGGTAGTGATATTTAATCGTCAGAATAGTTTAGCGTTCTAAACAACAGGTTCTAGTTAACAGCATAACGATTCTTTGTGCCAGATGTCCGTTTAGCCTAGTGACTGTACTTAACGATTATGGTGATTAATCGGTTACAGAAACAAGCTAAGCTTTCAAGATATATTAAATTGATGCAATCCTAGGTTGGCCAAGTTAAGGCGAAAAACCTAGACACAACGAAAGTGTGTTAACCGAAACTCATTAAGTGCTGCAGTGCAAGTAAACACAACATTTAAGAATGCTATGAGAGGAAAAAATAATATAAAATACAAATAATCTCCCTTGTCTCAGTTGAGCCTGGAAGGATAGAACACTTGCTTGCGTCTCAACTCTCAGACATATTAGGAATTACAGTAATCAAAATAGATCAATTGAGTTGTATAACTTGAGGGTATACACAAAGGTTAACCTCTGTTGTGACCTTCAATCGTGTTTATTGATTTTGATCGATCAAAATAAAAAAAATACGTTAAAACTGAGTTATTGAAAACTACTTGGAATTTGAATTATTTGCCTGTTCGCTACCATGTAGTTATAGATAATTGTGCTTCATCGTTTGTTGTCGTTGTCCCTGTTTTCTGAAGAAGGCCACAGGCCGAAACGTCAATATTGTGTCGTGTTCCTTTTTTGTAAAGCTGTCACCATACCTTGGATTGTCTAACACTCCCCACCACTGGCTTTTTGCTACCAGCTTTACCACAGCATTGCAATTATTTGCCTGTTCCCTACTTGAAATACAAGCAAGATGAATGGTGTCGCCATCTTTGTTATAGGAAAACTTGAAACCGGAAATGGCTTTATACAAAATTAAACTTTAGTAAATAAGAGTTAAATAATACTCGTTTAATACAAAATACAGACGCATGGTGAATTGATTGAAGCCAATGGGTACCAGTTGGGCTAAAATTACAACCTCGAGAATAATCAGTTCTGCCAAAACAAAAGTACAATTTAGCCATGCCAGACATCCGATGTTCTAAAACTAGAAACTTAGGTGGTCAAGACTTGTAGAACCAACACATATGTTTTATTGTTAATGTTTATTACTTTAATTATTTTTTTATCGTTTTCTCAAAATCCTATCTTTGATTGTTTTATCCGCACTAAATGTCATTACACCTACATTTGTGTGCCACGTGCTTCCTTATAGGGGGACTTATAACCTTACGTCATTTCCTAGTAGCTATATTTAGTGATTCAGCATTATTCAATATATTTCTATAAACATTTAGTAATAAAGCTTGTATTTTTATTTAAGTTTATTACGTACTATTTTTCTTGTATTATCTTCATTATTTATTTGTTCAATTTGTTTGTGTTCCTTGTTATAAGTTTGTGACTGAAACGTTGGGCACGACCCAGTAGTATTGGTTTTATTCAACTTGAAACTGTATGCACTCAAATGTTACCGCTATCCTCCTTATCAAGGACTTTGCCTTATATGTTATAAGGAGGGGCTCTGCCTTATATATTATAAGGAGGTGCTCTGCCTTATATGTTATAAGGAGGGGCTCTGCCTTATATGTTATAAGGAGGGGCTCTGCCTTATATGTTATAAGGAGGGGCTCTGCCTTATATGTTATAAGGAGGGGCTCTGCCTTATATGTTATAAGGAGGGGCTCTGCCTTATATGTTATAAGGAGGGGCTCTGCCTTATATGTTATAAGGAGGAGCTCTGCCTTATATGTTATAAGGAGCGGCTCTGCCTTATATGTTATAAGGAGGAGTCTGCCTTATATGTTATAAGGAGGAGTCTGCCTTATATGTTATAAGGAGGAGTCCGCCTTATATGTTATAAGGAGGAGTCTGCCTTATATGTTATAAGGAGGAGTCTGCCTTATATGTTATAAGGAGGAGTCTGCCTTATATGTTATAAGGAGGAGTCTGCCTTATATGTTATAAGGAGGGACTCTGCCTCATATGTTTTAAGGAGGGAACAACTGTAATACATCGTGACTATCAGAGCAATCGAGAGGAGAAATAATAGAGGGAAACAAATGAAAAGATTGAAGACAGGATGAGAGATTGGTTTTGGAGGAAGTCAACAACAGAACTGATAAACATTTGTAGTGATAGAAAGTTGTGGAGAAACAAAGAATACCCACGTCAGAAGGCACGACACTTGATGATGATGACAATCGATCTCCTGGTTGTCTTGACCTTTTGTTGAATCCTCGTTTGTCTGGAACCTTAACTTTTTGTTGAATCCTCGTTCTTCTGGAACCTTGACCTTTTGTTGAATCCTCGTTCTTCTGGAACCTTGACCTTTTGTTGAATCCTCTTTTGTCTGGAACCTTGACCTTTTGTTGCATCCTGACTAGATGTTAACCTCTTGATGTGTCTATCTCAACGTTATCGCTGCCATCAGCGTGCTCGTTTGTCTGGAACCTTGACCTTTGCTACGATCCAGCATTATGTTGTACGCTTTCTATACGCCATAAAAGAGTTCACATATCAAATGCGCTTCTCTTGCATATCGTCTCGTCCCTGGTTCTACCCTATAACTAAATTAGATTCTTGTTTTTATTTGACGAGATTACGTGACTGGGATCTGATAACTCTGAAGCATTGAAATGATAAAAGGAAGTTACCGACTCGCATGTATACAGGCCAATATAATTATACTTTTGTTTTGCGGTGGAACATGGTATGTATCAAAGAGTATCATAATATCAAAGATATTACTACCCTACCTCTAGTCCTTTGTAGTCCAGTTCACTAACCACTGAGCTATCGCGGTTCCCTTTTAAATTAAGAATTTTCTTAAATTGAATAGGGGCTTCATTATCGATGAGCTTATATAACAACATCATTGGTATCTTTGATCAGAATGTTGCTTTTGAAGTAACAGAACAAATCAACACTACTATATATATGACTCTTCAAGTAAAGGTAAAATTACTTTTGCCGTAGTTCATATGTTCAGACCTAACTAAAGTCTAATAATGACACGTGTAACTTCACGAAAGACATCAATACATTATTGTTAGTTAGTTTTCCCAGAGTAAACATTTTAAAAAATAATTAGGAATTATGCAGTCTGAAGAGATGTGTATTTGTTGAGATGACGATCACTGACTAATTGCACGTCTACGTTAATGCATGTGTTTTATTTTATACAAAAAATGTATCTTGGAAAATAATAATTTAAAGAAGCATTTTTTTTTTAAAGAAAATACAATTGCGCACTTCAACGATTCTTTTTTCAATTCGTACAGAAAGGTCAGTTTGAAAATTTCCATGAAAGCTTTTTTCATCAGTAAAAATGTGTTTGAGTGTGTGAATTTAGGAAAGTGGCTTCTTCACTGCCTTGTGAAACAGAGTTCACATATGTTAACATCCACCTTTCCTGTCCTGAAATCGAATTTTATAATCATATGTTTCACATTCTCCTTCCCTCTCCTAAAATAGTTTGATAACAATATTTGCTACATCCACCTTTACTATCCTAAATAAAGTTTTATAATCATATTTGTTACATCCACATTTCCTCTCCTAAAATAAAGTTTTATAATCATATTTGTTACATCCACATTTCCTCTCCTAAAATAAAGTTTTATAATCATATTTTTTACATCCACATTTCCTCTCCTAAAATAAAGTTTTATAATCATATTTGTTACATCCACATTTCCTCTCCTAAAATAAAGTTTTATAATCATATTTGTTACATCCACATTTCCTCTCCTAAAATAGAGTCTTATATTCATCTATGATGCACTCCGATTCGTCGTTTCCTCTTTAAAAGATAAATAAAAAGTGAAGAGAAGGATTTGAGAGATTAACAAAATTAGAGTGCTCTTTCACATACCAGAATGGTAACAGATATAAGACTCTCAAGCTTCACCTCAACATTAAAGCGATTATCTACCCCCTTATCTTGTCCACATATATTTATTGCTTGGATTATGTTTCAAGGTTGCTAAATTACATTTCTGCAATCTTATCGCCGGTGTATTTTAGGACATTTAATTTTTATTTTTAAAAAATCAATATGCAATTTTAGACCATTTGCTGAAACTTTTTTTCGAGATCGTCACACCACATTTAGACCAAATTGGGTGTTGAGAGTGCTGCAGTACTGTAGGACATGCTCTGGAATTTGTCTAGATGCTGCACAGTCACATGTTTGGAGTTTGTGTTGATGCTGAGTAGTTGCATGTTTGGAGTTTGTCTGACTGCTGCTCAGTAACACGTTTCAAAGTCACTGTATTGTCTTTATTAGTGCTGTGAGCTCACAGTGATCTGTTATGAGACTGAATATCTTGTTCTGCTCATGTCTCTTGAGCTTGTTTAAGCTGTTATGTTTTGGTCCATATTTTCCATATAACTCTTCCCATTTTGTTTTCCATACTTGTATCAGGATTGCCTTCATTTCTCTGACGTTCAGGGGTTGGTTCGACTGTTGAAAGGCTCCACTTGCTGTTGCGGGTTCGTCAGCTTTCTCGTTACCGAGGATGCAACAGTATGCCTTTATCTACTAAAGGACTTGTTTTGTCTTGTGTGCCTGCGAATATATCTTCTTCTTTAATCGTTCTCTTTTTTTTTATCCTGTTCTGCTTTTTGTCGGTAGGCGTCTCAGTCATAAGTCACTGATGTATTTTCTATCAAAGGCACTTTATGTGGCTAGGTATAGTTATATGATGATATGTGCACATAGTGATATATTGAGATATTAAAATCGACACATTGAACGTGTGTAGTTCCTTATTTCCTGAATGAAGATCCCATGATTCGAGCTTAAAGTTGCTTTAATTTTTAAAAAATAAAATACCCACGTCACGCCAAGTGGCGTATAGGGAATATGGTGTTAATGACCGATTTACTTTCCCAGAAAAAAATCCGGTACCCATTTAAGGCTGGGTGAACCCAGAAGTCGTCGGTTGGGATCGAACCTTACCTCTTGTCCTTTGTAGTCTAGTTCACTAACCACTGAGCTATCGCGGCTTCCAATTGCTTGAATTACTGAGGATGATATAGGGAATATGGTGTTAATGTCCATAACTTTTGCAGACCTTCGGCACATGATTTTTGGGGTAATGTGGTCGGAATTACGCCCGTGCCGCTTTACTTTCCCAGAAAAAAATCCGGTACCCATTTAAGGCTGGGTGAACCCGGAAGTCGTCGGTTTGGATCGAACCTTACCTCTTGTCCTTTGTAGTCCAGTTCACTAACCACTGAGCTATCGCGGCTTCCATTTGCTTGGATTACTGAGGATGACAACTTCTGAACTTAGGACATCGTATTTGTTAACAGTTTCTATGGGTGATGGAGTGTCATTGCCTCTGTTCTGATATGTGTGTACCTTTCTCCGGCTGGAAGTGAATATGTTTCTGTCTTTCCACTTGGATAGGTTATGTTCACGCCACCGCTTCACTGTTTTGATGCTTCAGTAGCCGATCCATACGCGAGTAACCGTGTCCATTTATCTCTGTGTTATATTATTCTTAAGTGTGATGAGCGTCGGGTTGCTACATTTTGTACACTATTCCTTGAACATCTACGATCGTATCCCTCAAACGTTTTACACTTATAGATGGATATGATGTTAGTGTTCATATTTACCATGTTTATATTTACCACGTTCATATTTACCATGTTCATATTTATCATGTTCATATTTATCATGTTCAGATTTACCAAGTTCATAATTACCATGGTCATATTTACTATGTTTACATTTGCAATTTTCATATTTCCAATGTCCATATTTCCAATATTTATATTTACCATGTTTATATTTATCATGTTCTTATTTCCTATGTTTATATTTGTCATGTTCATATTTCCAATGTTCCTATTTTTCAAATTTGCCACGTTCATATTTAACACGTTCATATTTGCAATGTTCATATTTCCAATGTTTATAGTTACCATGTTTATATTTACCATGTTTATATTTACCATGTTTACATTTACCATGTTTATATTTGTCATGTTCATATTTCCAAAAGTTCATATTTACCACGTTCATATTTGCCACGTTCATATTTGCAACGTTCATATTTACCACGTTCATATTTCTCATGTTCATATTTACCATGTTCATATTTGCCGTGTTCATTTTCACTATGTTCATATTCACAATGGTCATATTTACCATGTTCATATTTACTATTCAAAATCTGTACATAGCTTTCATTGACAAGGAAAAAAGCATTTGACAGAGTAAATAGAGAACAACTGTGGGAGATATAAACAACATACGGAATAAGCCAACATCTAACCAACCTAATTAAAAGCCTTTACATCAACAGCAGCTGCACAGTCAGAACAGAAGCAGATTACACGGACCACTTCGAAGTTAGATCAGGTGTAAGACAGGGGTGTGTACTATACCCCCTACTGTTTATTACATACATGGACTATAGATGCAAGTTAGCCTACCCATCAGAGACAGAGGAGATCAACGAACCTTTATTTGCAGACGATCAGGCACTAATGCATGAAAAAATATAAGACCTACAATAACACTTAAATGTCTCAATAGCACAGGCACAAAATACAACAAGAAAATCAATATCAACAAAACAAAATTCATGAATGTCGCCAAAAATAAACAGAACATCAACATAATTATAGAAGGCAGGCAACTAAAACAAGTAGAGGAATTCAAATACCTAACAGCAGAGATAGACTCAAGATAACATGAAAGCTTGTCAAATCAATGAACAGCTATCACCACTATGGAGAAATTAATCATTGGTGGCAAGGATCTGCGAATCATAAAAAAAACATGTACTGGCAACAAACAGCAGCTATACGAATTATCAACCAAACAGGACAATTCCAATATATAAAACAAGGTGTCAGACAATGTTGTGTTCTGTCACCGAATTTGTTTTCTCTTGACAGCGAATATATTATGAGATCAGTAGTAGACAAAAAAGGAATTGAAGTCAACGGTCACAACATAAATAATTTGCGATATGCGGATGACACAGTCTTAATAGCAGAGACAGAGAATGAACTACAAGAAATGATAGACATAATAGTAAAAGAAAGCAACAAGAAAGGTCTCAATCTGAATAGTAAGAAAACAGAAGTAATGGCTATATCGAAGAAACAATCACCACCATCATGCAGCATAAAAATAAACGAGACAAATCTGAAACAAGTGCAACGTTTCAAATACTTGGGCACAATAATTACAACAGATGGGAGATGCACCACAGAAATAAAAAGCAGAACAGCTCAGGCCAAAATAGCATTTCATAAAATGAAAAATATCTTATGCAACAAATCTATGTCAATAAAAATGAGAAAGAGAGTTCATCAGTGCTATATAGAACCAATTTTGACCTATGGAAGTGAATCATGGACAGTAGACAAACAAATGAAAAGACGATTAGAGGCCACAGAGATGGGATTTCTCAGAAGAATGTTGAAAGTTCCCCGGACAGCTAAAAAGACCAATGAGGAAGTTCTCAAAGAGGCCAACACAAAAAGGGAGCTCTTAAAAAACAGCAGAAAGAAGCAATCAACATTTTTCGGGCACATCATGAGAAGAGGAAAGTTGGAATACTTGGTTACAAGTAGCAAAATAAAGAAAGAAGAGATCGCGGACGACAAAGAGAGAAAAATACTGGATATATTGGTGTCATGGCATAGAAAACAGTCAACAACAGAACTGATACGATGCACTGTAGATAGAAGATTGTGGAGGGACATGATCATTTAAGCCAACCGTTATGGCACATGATGATGATCACCACTATTGTCCAACAAGGAAATAACTCTGGAGGCAAAACTGGCACTGTACAATACAATCTTCATCCCAACGTTGTGCTACCAATGCCAGACCTGGAGCTTAGATGCAAGAACAACATGACAAATAACCTCTACTGAGATTAAATGTGTTAGAGGAATGACAGGGAGTAGTCTGAGAGATAAGATAAAAGATGAAGAACTGAGAAAAAAAGCTAGGAATAGCCTCCGCAATAGAATATATAATGAAACAACAGCTAAAATGGTTTCGTCACGTGATAAGGCAGAGTAATAATAACACAATACAGCGAGCCTTCAATAAACGTTGCGAGAATACCAGACCCAAGGGTTGACCACGAAAAAGGTGGATCGATGGAATATTAGAAGCACTAGGAAACATAACAGTAGCAGAGTCGAATAGAGGAGCAAAAGACCGCAAATTACATTTCTTCTCAACGTTGAAAGGCAAATTAGATAGAAAAGAAGAATAAGAAATGATTGTTTAAATTTCCCATGTTCATATTTCCAATGTTCATTTACCATGTTTATATTTAACATATTCATATTTGCAATGTTTACATTTGCTATGTTCATATTTGCTATGTTCATATTTGCCATTTTCGTGTTTCCAATATTGATATTTACCATGTTTTCATTTACTATGTTCATATTTGCTATGTTTATATTGGCATGTTCATATTTCCAATGTTCATATTTACCATGTTCATGTTCTCCATGTTCATATTCTCCATGTTCATATTTACCTTGTTTATTTTTACTATGTTTATATTTCTTTAATATTTACCATGATTATATTTGCCATGGTCATATTCATCATGTTCATATTTACCATGTTCATATTTACCATGTTCATATTTACCGTGTTCATATTTACCATGTTCATATTTACCATGTTCATATTTCCATTGTTCATATTTACCAGGTTCAATGTTCATATTTACCATGTTTATTGTCTCGTTTACACACCGTCATATTTCATCATCATCATCATCATCATCGAGTGCCATCTCCGCAACGAAATTTCGTTACCATGGAGCGCCATTCTGCTCTGTCTCTTGCTTTGATGGTGCACGTTGTCATAGGCTGGTTTGTCCATCTTTCGATGTTACTCGTCCATGTTAGTCTTGGTGTGCCTCTGTCTCTTTTACCTTGTATTTTTCCCTCCACGATTACTTTTAGTAGGCTGTTGTGTCTTTTAACATGACCCAAAAATTGTATTTGTCTTGTTTGATTTGTATTTAGTAGTTTTCTTTTTTAAGTCTTATTTCACATAAGAAAAATATTTGTAATCCGTTTTATAAGTTGGAAGTGAACCCGGAAACTGTGTCACGTTGATGAAAACAAAGATTATTCACATCTCGTGCATTAAACCAGAATCCACTAGAACAGTAGACGAGTGAACTAACCACTTCGCTACCACGCCTTCCTAGAACCTAATAGCAAATCAAAATGTTGAAATTGTGAATTCTCAAAAACTGGAAACTTCTGTAACAAATGCGAACAATAGTTGCGATTGAAAAAAAAAAATATTTTCAGAAATGTAATTCAGAGTATGACTGTTGGATCCATGTTTCTGTTGTGTAAATGGGGATTACAAATAAAAGCTTTCAGGGAACGTGTAAAACAGGATTTGATTGCTAGGATTTTGTGGACACTCAGATGATTCCTACAGACTGTCTCACGGGAATACATCCGGAAATGAAATCGAAAAATCATCAGTCCTGAACGATTCAAAGCAACGACCGAGATTACATCGAGAGCATAAATAATTATACGAGAGTGGGTGGAGGCGACACACTGACTCAGATTTCCCATGCCTCTGCAATTGAACCCATTGGGTAATTTGAAATAACAAACTTCCATGCGGAGAAATGAACCATGAAAGCAGGGAACAGCGCCAGTTGTATTGGAGACCGGACGTGAGCAAATCGTGTACTATAAAAACAGGTCAAATATGTTCGTCTGTAAACAAACAAAAAATTGTAATTGGAAAAATCATCATTGCTCTCAAAACGTCATACTACTCAGTGATCACTGCTGGCCTACCCTATCCTAACTTTTGTATCCCTAGATCCTCTTTAGCTTGCAGTTACGACCATTTGTTCATGCCCTTTCCTTCTCCTTCCCTGACGTACCTCTGTGTCAGTTTTCCCTGTTCAGTCGTTCGTGTTAAGCAAACTACTTCTCGTCTCCACCTCTCATAATTCCAACCTTTCAGAGAGTTCAACCAGGATTTAGATCATATTAAATGCACTTCATATAACATGTATGGAATCATAAGGCTTCAATTTTATAGCTGACATTTTAATTTTTAATTCTTCACTAAGATTTTATATTTCAAGGAAAATTAGAAATGTAGAAATTACCAGAGTGCGCAGTTGTCTAATCTTCTATTTCAGATTAAATGATTTGCCTTGTTTTTTTTTAAACTATTGTGATTTTTTTGTTTTGTTTATTAAACAGACTAAAGCAGTTAACTTTATCTGCGGTATGATATGTCGAGATGCTAAGTGGTGCATGATTTACAAGTAAGTTCATTTTATTTATAGAGACTATATACGATTGTTAACACGATTTGGTTCCGAGCGTAAAGATGTCATCCCTACTTCGGAACTCTTCAAAGAAATGTCAAGAATCTACGTTTTTTTCTTCATATTATTCGGTCAAGTAATCAAACAATATGATTCTTTGCTACCAACCGTTTGTCAAGATGATAAAGGCCATGCACGTAAATAACAAAAAGAAATTAGTCAGAAGCTTTTAATGTGTAATTGAATGTGTGTACATTTTTGTTGAATCTGTGTGTTTATTCTAGAATTAAATAAGCTCCGTGTACAAGCGGAACGAAATGCTTGAGAACGATAATGACAGTTGCAACGTCAGACACTTTCTCAATAATTCCCGATTTATTTTTATTCAGGAGAGTTCTCATGTCAACCCAGCCAGAGAAAGCGAACGGATCATCGTGCCGTGGGAGAACACAACAGCACTGAAGTCGGTGCATGGTTCATTATAAACAATAATACAACAGCACAAGTCGGTGCACGGTTCATTATAAACAATAACACAACAGTACAAGTCGGTGCACGGTTCATTATAAACAATAATACAACAGTACAAGTCGGTGCATGGTTCATTATAAACAATAACACAACAGTACAAGTCGGTGCACGGTTCATTATAAACAATAACACAACAGTACAAGTCGGTGCATGGTTCATTGTAAACAATAACACAACAGCACAAGTCGGTGCGGGAGCCGCGATAGCTCAGTGGTTAGTGAACTGGACTACCACGGACAAAGGGTAGGGTTCGATCCCAACCGACGGCTTCCGGGTTCACCCAGCCTTAAATGGGTACCGGATATTTTTCTGGGAAAGTAAAGCAGCACGGGCGTAATACTGACTACATTACCCCAAAAATCATGTGCTGAAGGTCTGTAAAATATAGGGTCACTAACACCATATTTCCCTATTCGCCACTTGGCGTGACGGTGGTACTTTACTTTTTTTTTTTTACAAGTCGGTGCACGGTTCATTGCAAACAATAAAACAACAAAATAAAGTACATTAAAATCGTCCTTTTTCCCCAAATCACATGTTCACTGAAACTAACAATTGTGGCCTAGATTTCTTAGATGAAATTGGGCACTTCACCACCTTACACAGCTACGTGTTACTGAACATCAATTATAGTTAACAAACTTGATTTTCACGGAAATGATTCAATAATAATCTCTTTTTGAAAGAGGAGACAATCTTTTTTATAATTACACACAGAAGTATATATGTATAAAGTTTCTTTTAATATAACCAAAGTTTACCCGAACATGGCAACATTCAGACGGCAAAATACCAGACCTCAGGAGTTCTCGTGTACTTACTTGTGTGGTAACGCTGTCAAAGACACCATCCCAGCAGAATGTAAACGGGCGACAATTACAGTTTTCAGTTACTTATAAAGTACTGTATGTCTATGGACCGTTCACATCATGAATGTTTGTCTAAAGGCATTCAGGCTGAAAATGCCATATATACGCATATATATTAATTTATATTTTGATATTATAATTATTATCACCATTTATACATATCGATACAGAGCTATAGAGAGAGACAGACAGAGAGAGAGAGAGACGGCGTGGGGAGAGTGAACTTGTCAAAATGTTTAGTAAATATTAAACCATTTTAGTTACTTGGCTGGAAAATATTGGAATGACTTGTTCTTATATTACAGAGAGACATAAAAAGTGATGGATTTTAATTCGTCTGCGGTCATACCGGGGCCTTTCATAACCAAATAACCAAATAAAAAGTGAACATTTTTTGAAGCACTCGCTGAAATGTTGCTTCGATGAGAGACATGACCATATATGAAGAGTCTATCAATGAGATGGGTAATGCAATCTGAACGAACAGATTGGGGGAACGTGTTTAGTCAACGAGGAGGAGACATTGATCACAAAACGTAGACGCCGGAGTACAATGGCAACCTTGATCCTTGCCGAGTGCGTACTGATCATATATTGACTATATTTCTGTTTTACCTCTTTGTTTGAGAATAGCTTTTACTAATTGTTTGTTAACACTAAGAAACAGAGGAAAAATAGAGGAAGAGGGAGTCGCTGTAGTCGACGGATAAGTGGAAAGAAGACATCAAGATGAGTGAACATAATCCTTAAGATATACAACACAGATTTGATCTGAAGAATTTGGTCTTTTTAATTGTTTTACCTGGACACTGAATGGCAAGAACGGAGAAGGAAGGTAAAAGAAAGTTAGTGTTGGGTTGTTGGTCGTTATCGAGCTTTCATTTTCGATTATCATATCATTTGTGGAACTATGGACCAGTACCGTAGACATTATCTGTACCTGACCAAACGCCAGGTACCGTTTTTGTTAGCGGCGAGTGTAGAATATGAGGTTTTCATCGAGTTCTGGTGTTCGAAATGAATAGTCTCTGACGTCAGAACTGACGCCATGATGACACAGGAGATGTGTAATTATTTCGTTAGAGACTCTCCCTTAAAAAACGTCACAAGCTGCCATGTATAGATTACATGGCCCACCCTCTCTATCGTGGCTTCATGTTACTGTTTATGCTCTTCACTCTCTGAGGTAAATTAGTGACCTGTTTTGAACAAATGTGTCATCATGACCTTCAAATTTAGAGTAAGATAAACCTTAGAGAAGGAGGAGTCACATCAATCACAGGTCATGAACCCGTGAAAATCTTCGTACAAGAGACAGGGCATGACAATCATCTGTCTATAGACTTGCTTTTGTTTCCATGATGCTGTTAGATATTGTAATCTATGAACATATAGCATGCTAGAAGACAGCGGTGGCGGATAATGTGTCACAGTGGATCTTACCCCACAACACGGTTGACAGACTGTCCCACTTTTGACAAAATCAAAACCCACATTTGGTACACGGCAGGGAGAGTGAGTTAACATTTAGCATGTCACATACTTAGGTGTCACAGAAGCCGCAGCTTTTTCATCTTGTTGCTGATGTGTCAGAGAGAATATACATTTTCTTTGACCGACCACAAGTCCAGGAGAGCGCATCATATCACGCTCAAAATAATGCGTGTAAGAAGACTTATCAACCAACACAGAACTGGAGTCGTCAGTCGCTGTACACTGCGGGACTTGCTGAGGAGGGGATCTGAACACTTATGGACATGTTCAGAGAGCAATGAGGATGACCCGCAAATAACTCAATAACTCAATGCTCAAAAATCGCTACCTCAACAATAATGAGACAGAGGGGAGAGTTAGAGAGAGAGAGAGAGAGAGAGAGAGAGAGAGAGAACGATAATGCTCCGCATATAAAGAGTGCCTCCAAACATGTCTGCTGGCAGTAATGCCATGCAGGTGAGAGATCAAATACTACAATGAATGAGAACCGTAAACATGAATTGTTTATTTGTTTGCTTTCGTCATCTTTATATCTCTAGCGAAATCCCGAAGAACTGAATTAGGCCTGGACATCATTGTTTCCCTATTCTTCACACTGGCAGCCATGTGCTCAGATCTCCCTCGACAAAAATTCATATTTTCTCCGACTTCAGAAACACTCTCATACTTTGATCGTCGTCAGTTTTAACATTTTGACTTGACTTTCCCTATTAAAATGCCCGGCAGAGGCCATTTTTTTGCCCACTCTTTTCAATTTCCTTGTCACTGGGTTTTTAACGTGCGCATAACGCACACGAGATCCCCTGTTTTTTGCTGTTTTCGGAGAGCTAGATATCGAATCTCGCTAACCCCAGGCCAATGAGTGTAAAGCCAGGGATTCGATTTTATCTATTTATTTAAATTAATTTTTATATTGCCTGTATTGGAATCGAACCTAAGACCTTCTTGTCTAGACACTGACAGCTTACCTCTTGACTCAGCGCCCATCCCCCCCCCACTCCACCTAAACATGAATAAACCAACGAAAATCCAGAAACTAATATATTAATACATCGTCACAGCATTAGAAAATGAAAGAACGCTAGCGGTAGTAACAATGAAACACCCTCGTGCTTTTAGGCAACACTATGTTGACAGTACACTATGTTAACACTATGTTCAACAGATTATGTATAGCGGCAGCAGTGTTACAGGTGATATTCAGTAAAAGCAGTGCCACAGGTGATATTTAGCGGCAGAAGTTCCACAGGTGATGTTTAGCGGCAGCAGTGTTACAGGTGATGTTCAGCGGCAGCAGTGTTACAGGTGATGTTTAGCGGCAGCAGTGTTGCAGGTTATGTTTAGCGGCAACAGTGTTACAGGTGCTATTTAGTGGCAGCAGTGTTACAGGTGATGTTTAGCGGCAGCAGTGCCGCAGGTGATGTTTAGCGGCAGCAGTGTTGCAGGTGATGTTTAGCAGCAACAGTGTTACAGGTGCTATTAAGCGGCAGCAGTGTTACAGGTGATATTTAGCGGCAGCAGTCTTACAAGTGACGTGTAGCGACAGCAGTGCCACATATGATATTTAGCGACAGCAATGCCACAGGTGATATTTAGCGACAGCAATGCCACAGATGATATTTAGCGACAGCAATGTCACAGGTGATATTTAGCGGCAGCAGGCTAGCTATAAAGCTAACAAATCTATTCTGACATTTGTTTTCAATTGAAATATATATGGCCCTTTTCGTCTTGTCAGACGGTCTAGTGGAGGCTATTGTGTATTTTTTGAGGTTTTGTTTTTGTCGAACAGCTTCTCTCGTAGTTAATTCTACCAATGTTTGACAAACATACGCGGTCACATAATGAACAAGTCAGGCTCGCTGATCCACAGGCTTTTCCATCCTTTTTCATGAGTCTTTTCTCTTCTAAGTTTTGCCTTAGCACAGTCTCAAATGATGTTATACCGTTCCTTATACAAGTTCTCGATGATGTGCGATCACTTGCCAGATGTTCCCAGTCATTTTCACATATGGAGAAGTCTTTCAGAGATGATTTACAGATATCTCTATGGCACACATTAAGATTGAGTTCTCATCGACCATTTCGCAGGCCGACAGTGCACAGACGGTGTGTGAGGTGCAAACATTTACAGACACCTATTTTTCTGGACGGGCATTCTTGGTCGTTTTGTGCAGTGTGTAGTGGGTGTTGCAAAGGTTGCAACATCATAATCGGTACGTGTCACGGCATCTGTTCACATGGGATCTATGCACACGACTGCTCCGGGTCTTGTCTCAGTGTCTGTCCTTTTTGTGAGGAAAAATCCGGAAAATGTCTACAATGTAAACATCCTGGCTACACCTGTAATGACACTTGTCCCGATGGTAATTTTGGGCTACAGTGCAAACAGACGTGTTCTAATGGCTGTGACATCATATGTGACCCGGAAAGTGCAGGCTATACGTGCAAGGAAACGTACTGCTGGTCAGACTGCACTCTCAGATGTCCGAACAACTGTTTCAACGACATCTGTGTACAGTCAACCGGGATCTGTACATGCAATGAAACGTTCTACGAGTCAGACCGCACTCTCAAATCTCCGGATAACTGTTTCAACGAAACCTGTGAACAGTTAATCGGGGCCTGCGTCTCGTATGTCGATGATACCCACGTTAAGAAGCGTCTGCCGACTACAACACACCCAAGCATATGGATACCTTACTGTGTTTCTGTGCTAGACATGGTTCATCTCTTGGTGTTTTTCCGTGAAGCCATGGCTCATATCTTGATGTGTTTATGTGCTAGCCATGGCTCATATCTTGGCTTGTGTGTGTGTGTGTGTGTGTGTGCTGGCCATGGCTCATATCTTGGTGTGTGTCGTGTTAGTCATATCTTATATCTTGGTGTGTCCGTGTTAATCATGTCTCATATCTTTATGTGAGTCTGTGTTTAGTCATATCTCATATCTTAGTGTGTATCTGTGTTAGTCACGTGTCATACCTTTGTGTGTGCATGTCTGGGTTAGTGATATCTCATATCTTTGTGTGCATGTCTATGTTAGTTATCTGTCATATCTTTGTGTGTGCATGTCTATGTCAGTCATATCTCATATCTTTATGCGCATGTTTATGTTAGGCATGTGTCATATATCATGGTGTGTGTCAGTTTATTGCTGTGTGCATGTCTGTGTTAGTCACATCTCATATCTTTGTGTGTGCATGTCTGTGTTAGTCACCTCTAGTGACTCTGGCAGATGGTGCTCGTAAACCTGGGAGGGCCGACCATCTAAGGGCAGAATCCCCCTACAGAAAAGATCATCTGTTGCCTTGCAGGAAGACTGGGGACAATCAAAGGCTAAGGAAAGCAAACCTGAATAAAATGCTGGCTGAAATCGGATGCACTGGGCCACTGGCGCAGAACACAGTGCAACGTTTTAATGGATGTTCAGTCAGAGTGGATCTGGCAGACTCTAATTGTGATGTTCTGTCTGTGGGGGCGATCAACATACTTAACCTGACAGCTGACTTCATGTAAGAGTCTGGAATCCTACTCTGATTGAGCCCTGATCGCAGAGAGAGAGAGAGAGAGAGAAAGAAAGAGAGAGAGAGAGATCGTAATTTAGGTCTGCCGATTTGGATTTTTCCGTGTATTAGTTCACCATATAGTACTTGCCTAGGAATGCGCTTTTCTTTCATTCGTTGGACATGCCCCAGCCATCTTAGTCTTCGACATCTGAGCATCGACATGATTGTTGGTGTCTTAGCACGTTGCAGGACAGTTAAGTTGGTTATGTTGTCCTGCCATTTGATGTGCATTATTTTGCGGAGACATCGCATGTGGAAGACATTTAGTCTTTTTTCCTGGTTTGAGTATGTTGTCCAGGTTTCAGATCCATATAATAGTGTGCTAAGTACACAAGTTTGATATATTAAGAGTTTAGTCTTTAGCGTTAGTTTCGTGTTGTTCCAGGCCCTTTCTGTGAGTCTGCCGAAGGTCGTAGCTGCATTACCAATTCGACTGTTTATTTCTTCATCAAGAGAGATGGTTTGCGTAATTCTGGATCCAAGATATGTGAATTTCTGTACTGATTCTAGTGGAAAATCTTTTAGAATAATTGATAGAGGTTTGACGTCGCCTTGACTTAGTATTACTGTCTTCTGAACATTAATTGACAGTGAAAAAAGGTAGCATGCTTTGTCCAGGTTGTTGATCAGCGACTGTAGGGTGGCTTCACTATGAGCGACTAGGGCTGCATCGTCAGCAAATAAAAATTCTTTAAGTAGGGCAACATTTGTTTTGGATTTTGCTCTTAGTCGTGCTAGGTTGAACAGTGAGCCATCTGGTCTAGTGCGAATGTAAATATCTCCTGAGCTGTTTTCGAAGGCTGTTTTCGAATTGAAATATATTTACCAATAAAACAACATTTGTTCCTGTCATTGTCGACTTCTCTTTCATTGCTGACTTTTCTAACGCGTTTCATGCTTCTTCAAACATTCTCTTTCTCCCTCATTCTATTTTATTTCATTCATGGAATAAGTTTCACTGCAGACGGGCATTCCCATATCCGCTACACCGACTGTCCCAGCAAATTTCGCAGCGTATGCAGACTGTCATTATATAATCTATATCCCTCATTCTATATCAGCACATCTCTTTCTTTCTTTCTTCTTTCTATCTTTCTTTATTATTTTCTTCTTTCATTCTTTATTTTTTCTTTCTTTCTTTTCAATTTTTATATGTCTTTCTATATCTCATTATCAGTCTTATGCAAACTGTCAATCTGTGTTTTATATTCCTCATTCTATATCACCATATATCTTTATTCAGTTATTTTTTACTTTATCTTTCTTTATCTCTTAATCAGCAGTATGGAACAGGCAAATAATTGAAGTGTTGTAGTAAAGTTGATGGGGAAACAGACAAATAGTTGAAGTGTTGTAGTAAAGATGATGGGGAAACAGACAAATAGTTGAAGTGTTGTAGTAAAGTTGATGGGGAAACAGACAAATAGTTGAAGTGTTGTAGTAAAGTTGATGGGGAAACAGACAAATAGTTGAAGTGTTGTAGTAAAGTTGATGGGGAAACAGACAAATAGTTGAAGTGTTGTAGTAAAGTTGATGGGGAAACAGACAAATAGTTGAAGTGTTGTAGTAAAGTTGATGGGGAAACAGACAAGTAGTTTAAGTGTTGTAGTAAAGCTGGTGGGGAAACAGACAAATAGTTGAAGTGTTGTAGTAAAGTTGGTGGGGAAACATACAAATAGTTGAAGTGTTGTAGTAAAGTTTATGGGGAAACAGACAAATAGTTGAATTTTTGCAGTAAAGCTGGTGGGGAAACAGACAAATAGTTGAAGTGTTGTAGTAAAGCTTGTGGGAAACTGACAAATAATTGTAATACTATGGTAAAGCTGGTGGGGAATAAACAAATAATTACAGTGCTGCGGTAAAGCTGGTGGGAACGTTACACATTACGTCATGAGTGTACATAACACCTCATTACTTGCTCCTATAAGCAGGATACAGACTGTCATTATATATTATATATCCATCGTTCTATATCAGCTTATCTCTTTCTTTCATTCGTTCTTTCTTTCTTTCTTTTCAATTTTTAATTTCCTTACATCTTACTCGGTGTGTCTTTTATCTCCTACTTTGTAATATCGCTCCATTTTTGCCACTCTTTAAGTGTTACTTTTTTTCAAAATTACGTTTATTCTTAAAATCTCTTATTCCGTCCCACTCTCTTTAATGTATACAGATCTTCATTTGTGTACGTGGTACCAGACCATACTTAATGTAAATACGGTCAGACTCAATTTCACTTTAGGTAACCTCCAACAACAGAGAACACCTGGATCACCACCATCAAATGTTTGTTCACCTTCACGCAGGTGAGACTGGCTCGTCTCATTACATCTAATTACTGGCCCTTGTTTGCTTACATTTCACCTCGCCTGGTGAGTTTGGGCGGGAGAAAATACATTTTTTTGTTTGTTGGAGGTGGCTTGTTTTGAATGCTCTTAAAATTGTACTTGACAGAATTTATAAAATCATTTCTCAGCTGAGTTAAAATCTGTAACAACCAAGAGGAGTGCATAAAGTGATAACATGTAGGTACTTGAGATTGTTAACTAATAGGTTAAGAGTTATGGTTATGGTTAGTCAAAGGACCCGGTATCACTGCAAACAAATTAAAATCCATAATTGCTCAACCGCCCGTGTCATTGGAATCATCCGAATTAAAACTCATCTCACTGAAGGACCCAAACAAAGAAAGGTAGCTGCAGCCCCCATCATATCAGCTACTGCACACGCTAAAAGACATAAGGCCAAGCGGCACCGAAAGTGAACGCAGCCAAACTGTCCTTCGTCTTACGATTTCTTCATTCATCGTAAGCAATCGGAATATCGAAACACGATCCGGATGAAACACACAGCTTACGATGTGTACAGAGCGTTAAACTCTGTAGCTCCGACAGCAAGCTGGACTTGGAATATGAGGAAACTGCAACAAGGAACACTTTTCTGGCTGATCCTCAATGGTTCAAGCCGCATATTCCGCCATATTGACCGAGATAACCGGAAACTATCAAGTGGCATATAGTGGGATGCAGAGGGAATGCAAACGAGAGTTAGACAAATAATAACCGTGCAGAGAATTGCAGATATACTGATGGATAGTGTGGGGAAGGACTGCTGAAACAGAGCAAGATAAATATGAACTGTGCTATTTATCAGAAATGTTATTGTATATCTACAAGATGTGCTGTTACAGTATGATCGGTACGAGCGTTGACAGTATGGTCGGTACGAGCGTTGACAGTATGGTCGGTACGAGCGTTGACAGTATGATCGGTACGAGCGTTGACAGTATGATCGGTACGAGCGTTGACAGTATGATCGGTACGAGCGTTGACAGTATGATCGGTACGAGCGTTGACAGTATGATCGGTACGAGCGTTGACAGTATGGTCGGTACGAGCGTTGACAGTATGATCGGTACGAGCGTTGACAGTATGATCGGTACGAGCGTTGACAGTATGGTCGGTCGATGGCTCATAGAAAGATGAAGCACATCACTGAGTTTAATGAATGGAAAAATCATTATATTGAATGGTGAACCTTTTTTTGTTCTTTAAATGTGTCTGTAATTGCTCTTCTTTAATACTGTATTTTGAGAACTATCTTCATCTCATAGACTCAACTAAACAAAGAAAGTAAGTGCCACTTAACGAAATGAGATCAAATATGAATTCATACAAGCGACTAGTTGAAAAATCAAACCCTAACAACAGGGGACATTGCAGAACAGTAAATATAATATAAAATAATAAAGAAAAACAGACCTGGCATTGTCTCTATTTCGCTGACTATTGTTTTGTAGATAACTTAAGAATTTATGTTTGCATATGTGATGCTCTTGATTTCCCGCCAAATTTTCTGCTTAAAGTCGTCTGCTTTATGTCTACATTTTCTGAGACTGGTCATTATTGTCAGATAGCATGGTTGTGTAAGAATCAAATGCCTAATAACTAAAAATGTGCTCCTGTTTCAACATTATAAGATGTTTGGGGTTGTCAAGAACTGAAGACAAAGCAGACGATAAAGAAGAAGACGAAAAAAGAAAATGAGAAGAATCTTTCTTGACCACTTATTTAGACGAAAGAAAAATAATTTCAAATTGTCATTACTTTGAAAGATAAACATATGTGGCAAGGACTTTGGAAGAAAATCGAAATAGGAACGTCGAAGTTTAGACAGAGTAATGTTAAGGATTAAGCTCATCTCATGAAACATCGATTATACTCTTTGCAGGAATTATCAATAACGCAGTGCAAAGAATCTGCATGATGAGTTTGCACATGCTTTCAGACACGATGTTTTATGTAGACTTAAACATGACATGTTACTGCTAGTTTATATGTGTATATGGACTTTGGCGTCTTCGCAGGCAGTCGGTAGCAAGCAATCATGATTATGTCAGTAGTTTGGTAACATATTTGCCTCATATGCTGGGTGCTGTTTTGCTGAAAAGCTCATGTCGTTGATGAATTTGACAATATTGGATAGACAGATTCGACCGCAGAATGAACAAGATGTATTCGTGTTGCCTGGCCTTGTCTTCTTTCTCCTGCAACTTTTGTTATCTGAATTTGATATTAACGCTGCCTCGAAAGTTGCTGTGCCGTACATGTACTACAA
Organism: Megaustenia siamemsis; assembly: GCA_032433765.1. Lineage (NCBI taxonomy): Eukaryota > Metazoa > Mollusca > Gastropoda > Stylommatophora > Ariophantidae > Megaustenia > Megaustenia siamemsis. The sequence goes on along the minus strand of JAVIAB010000047.1, from coordinate 82,846,604 downwards.
TCTGCAGTCAAATCCTCCCTGTTTTTCTCAGTGATAGAGAATTCACTCAAGGAAGCCCTGCAGGCATCCTTATATCTCAGCACTGGTCTATCATTTGATCTATTTCCGTCCCTAAGTTCGCAACCAATATTTGTTTGAGAAACAATTGATGCCATTCTTCGTATATGACCTAGCCACCTTAGTCTCCGACTCCTAAGTGTTGCCTTGATGTATGGGAGTTTGGCTCGTTGTAAGACTTTAGAGTTGATTACTTTGTCCTGCCATTTGATGTCCATACTTTTTCAAAGGCCTCGCATATGAAAGCTGTTTAACCTTTTCTTCTGCCCTGCATAGGTAGTCCAAATTTCTAATCCGTATAGAAGGTTACCAAGCAATTATAATAATAATTTGGTAAATTTGAACCTGCTAGTTTAGTCTGACTGTATGTTTATTCGTTCTGGATGTTTGGCGAGCCGTCAGGCTCAAAATGAAGCAAGTCGACACCTGGAACTTTGACCAAGGCATGATCACCCCCCCCCCCCCTTTCCACATCCCTCCTTCCAGTGTCAAGAAGCTAATGGGCCGAAACAATTGCTCGACGGGTTTAAGTTTCTTGGTAGGAAAACGCAAACATCGTGATTAATGCCCTTTGAGGTTCAATAATGAACGATAAGATATCGACACTTCACCAATGTGAAGGGGGTCTCCTATCATGCAATGTTGTAGAGATTATAGATATTGGGGTGAAGTATTAAACGTTATCCTACCATAATGGAGCCACGGTGGCTGAGTGGTTAGTGTGCTCACTTCCTGATCAGAAGGTCCGTGTTCGATCCCCAGAAGTGACTTCCTTTATTTCAGACCGACAAGGCTCCGAGCCTCAACGATCCTCTACAAATGGGTACTAGAAATTGTTATGGGCAGTAAATGCGACCTGGAGTGATACCGAACATATCACCCATAAATGTGCCGTGGACAAAGAAAGATATGGTCACTAACACCATATTCCACATACGCATGGAAATGCCCTACTTTACTTTCAATTACTTTACTAGAACGTGACATTTGAGAATAAGTGATCCAAGAGTTCTTTCTCGCTGTTAAACACTTCCTCAGCTCAACGAGCTCGGTACAGTCATTCCTTCACTTTGGTCGACTGGAAAACGGTAGGCAAGGTTTGAACCACGATCACTTGAGTTTCAAACCAGCGCGCTAACCTCTACACTATATGCTCTTGTTCCTTAAGGAAGCAGCCTCATTATATAGCCAGACATTCGCTTTTATTTGAAGACACAAGGGAGATGAGAAAGAGGTTGATGACTAACTCAAACTGAGCTCAGCTGAAGAGGAAGCCAGAAGAGTTAAAGACTCCTGGGGTAATAATAAGGAACCAGTTCAAAAGTGTAATAAATGACTAGCGACAGTTATAAACGCTTATTACATTTTTTTGGGAAGAGTCAGTGTGCAAGTGGAATAATCGGGGAATATATATATATATATATTTATAATCTTTTTTTTCTTCTCTCCTTCCTCATATGCCTTTCAGCGTCGAGGGGATATACAATTTGCGGTCTTTTATTCTTCTATTGGCCTCTCCTGCTGTTATGTTTTCTAGCGCTTCTAATATTCTATCAATCCATCTTTTGCCCTTGGGTCTGTTGTTCTCGCAACGTTTATTGAGGGCTCGTTGTGTTGTGTTTTGACCTTCCTGCCTGATCACATTGTCAAACCATTTTATCTGTTGTTTCTTTTATGTACTATATGGCGAGAATTATTCTTAGCTTTTTTATCAGTTCTTCATTTCTGATCTTATCTCTCATGCTGCTTCAAGTCATTCGTCTAACACATTTCACCTTAGAAGTGGTTATCTTCTTTTATTGATCTTGAGTCTTGGATACAAGTCTGGCAATGATAGCACAACTTTGAGATGAAGATTATATTCTAGAGTGCCCATTTTGCCTCTAGAGTTAAATCCTTGTAGGGTAATAGTTGTGATATGATTTATATCTGTGTATACGTATATATGTGTGTGTATGTATGTAGTTGTGAGTATTTGTGTGAAGAAAGAGGGAAGATGAAGGAAAAGAAGTAGAAAAAAATGTGTGTTACATTGTCTCAAATAGCAGTAGTTGCATACACATATTTATTTGACGTTATCGCTCCAGACCTGTACGTTGACACCGAGTGGACAAATAAAACAAAGAAGACAAACATAAACTCTGAGAAGAGCAATTTGATAGAAAGGGCTTAAGAATAAAACAAGACCTACTAGACCTAGCAGTGAGTCGTCAGACATAGAAAGTTATTGCTCATTATGTGCAGCCAATTTATCAAACTAATGACTTACGAAAACCGAAGTAATGGCAATAGCGAGAAAGAAAGAAAAACTAAAAATCATAATAGATATTACAAATCTGAAGCAAGTAGACAATTTTAAATAGCTGGGTAGCACCTTAACACAAGACAATAACCAAGAGACAGAGATAGATAGATAGATAGATAGATAGATAGATAGATAGATAGATAGATAGATAGATAGATAGATAGATAGATAGATAGATAGATAGATAGATAGATAGATAGATAGATAGATAGATAGATAGATAGATAGATAGATAGATAGATAGATAGATAGATAGATAGATAGATAGATAGATAGATAGATAGATAGATAGATAGATAGATAGATAGATAGATAGATAGATAGATAGATAGATAGATAGATAGATAGATAGATAGATAGATAGATAGATAGATAGATAGATAGATAGATAGATAGATAGATAGATAGATAGATAGATAGATAGATAGATAGATAGATAGATAGAGGTGTAACAAAGCATGCCAAGTTATAGGCCAAGTACCAACACTATTGGAGAACAAAGCAATAACTACGGAAGCAAAAAAGGCAATATACAAATCAATTTTTCAACCAACTCTGTGCTATCAGTGCCAAAATTGGACGCTGGACTCTAGAACAATAAGAACGATAACGACCACATAAATTAAATGTATCAGAAGAATGATAGGAAAAAGGGACAGAGTAAGAAACACCGACCTGAGGAAGAAACTTGAAATTGAACCAGCCATCGAATACATAAAGAAACAACATATAAATTGGTTATTGAGTTATTTGCGGGTCATCATCATTGCACTCCGAACATGTCAATAGGTGTTCAGATCCCCTCCTAAGCAATTCCCTCAGTGTCCAGAGACTGACAACTCCAGTTCTATGTTGGTTGATAAGTCTTCTTACACGGCCACTAAGTGTCTCATTTCTGGCTGTGCCCAACTTAACTCCCATTTCCATCATCCGAAGAAGTGACGTGGATCTGTATTTGTTGAAGTTCTGTGCTATTCCCACTTCTCGGAGGGCATTGATGATGTCCGCCCGATCCATTGGTTGCCCGTCCTCAACGACAGCGCAGCTAGCCAATCTGTCCGCTCTTTCATTTCCCCGTACTCCCGCATGTCCAGGGACAAAGACAAAGGTGGCCTTACGTATTTTTGACTTCTGCAATGACTCTACCCATTGCATGCGTACAGAGCCCGCTTCCACTTTTTTTAATCATGCTCATCGAATCACTCAGTATACATGCCTGGGTGTAGTCTTGTGACTCTAACCATTTGAATGCCTTGGCCACTGCAATCGCCTCCATCGTCATGCTACTCGTGGGCATGACGTATGCTCCACTGTCTTGCTTAACTATTCTGCCTGCCGAGCGTGCTGTAAATGCCCATGCACTTCTTTGGTGTCGTCTTACAGATCCGTCTGTATAGATGACTGCATCTTTCTCATCAAATTGGTTCTGCCACATAACAAGACAAACATAACTAACAATGACTCAAAGAGCCATAAACAAACGCTACGAAAACGCCAGATTAAGGGTAAGACCGATAAATAGATGGATAAAGGGAATACTAGAGTCAGCGAATCAATTCAGATGAAGAGGTATGTTTACAGCACTCGGAAAAAAATGACAAATAATCAACAACAGAAAAAAAACAAAGAACAATATATGGACCAAAGCAGGATCGAACCCGTAATCAGTGGCACAGCGCCTTGCCACGGAAAGCCAAACGCTAGGGAACACTGCCACTTAGCTAGCTAAAAAATTAGATTCGTAGACAATGTCTTTCGCGCAGGTTCGATCCTGCTTTGGTCCATATATTGTTCTTTGCTTTTTTTGTGTTGTTGATTATTTGTCATTTTTTCCGAGTGCTGTAAACATACCTCTTCATCTGAATTGATTCGCTGATTATCGCCTCGGAAGTTTCCCTCTATAATAATATTCATTTATTATTATTTGTCTCCCGAATACTAGAGTTACTAGGAGGGATAACACCAGAAGAGGCCAACAGAAGAGCAAAGAATCGCAGATTGTATCTCCCCTCGACGCCAAATGCAATAGAGGAAGGACAGAAGAGGAAGAAGAATAATGAATTACAGTTGCTTGCTACCAACCGTCTGTCACGACGCCAAAGGCCTTATACTATGTGCAGTCTTCGGCCATAAAAGAAAAAGCTGGCAGTAAAGCGAAAATTATAAATTTAGTTTAACAACTTTGCTAATACATAACGGGACTAGAAAAATCAACGTTTTGACCCAAACAATCTTTAATGGGAAATAAACAAAAACAGATTACAATGTAATGTTCACAACTAGTCACTCAATTTACACCGTATAAAAATATTCACATAGTTACGCAACTTACACAATACGATAAATGATCTCGACTTGCTACACAACTTACACAAAACGATAAATGATTTCGACTTGCTACACAACTTACACAATACGATAAATGATCTCGACTTGCTACACAACTTACACAATACGATAAATAATCTCGACTTGCTACACAACTTACACAAAACGATAAATGATCTCGACTTGCTACACAACTTACACTAACAATTAATTCATCATCATATTCGTCAAGTACCGGGACAGCTGGCGAAGGTGATCGTGTCTCTCCACAACTTTCGATCACGACAGTTATTTATCATTTCTGTTGTTGACCTTCTGCCAAACCATTCTCTTAAGCTATCTGGTATCTTTTCTCTTTGCTTCCTTCTATCTCTTCGTCCCTCAATTTTCCCAGTTGTTACAATATATTCCAGTTGTTCTCTTATCATTACATGGCCAAAAAAGATGACTGTTTCTTCTTATAATGGAAATTAGCTCTCTTTTAGTTTTGGCCTCCTTCATAACGCTTTCAGTACTCTTCTTAGCTGTCCATGATATTCTCATTCTTCTTCTGTAAAAATACATTTCTACTGACTCCATTGATTTCCTTGTCTGTTGTCCTATTATCTATGATTCATGTCAATATGTTAAAACTGGCTCTACATAATATTTAAGAACTCTTTCTCTTGTTTCTATTGTCAAAAATGGATTTCATAGTATCTTTCTAAATTTTTGGAAAGTTGATTTTGCCTGAGCTATTCTGCATCTCACCTCTGTTGTACATGAACCATCTGAGGTTAACAAAGTTCCCAAATATTTATATTCGTTTACCTGTTTTAATATTGCTCCACTTGTCTTTATTTTGCACTGAGGTGAAGTCATTTTCTTTGTTGTTACCATTACTTATGTCTTTTTGCTATTAATGTTGAGTCCTTAATTTTGCTTTCTTTCACTGTAATATCTAACATTTCTTGTAACATTATCACTCTTAGCGATTAAGACTGTATCATCAGCATACCTTAGATTATCTATATTATGACCTCCGATTGTTATTCCAGGCATGTCCCTTATGGATCTTAAATAATCTCACTATACATATTAAACAAATCTGGTGACAGCACACAAATAATAATTACACAACTCATAAATGGTGCTCACATTTAACACTCAACCAACACCAAACAAAACGGTGCTCACATCTATCACTCAACAAACACCAAACAAAACGGTGTTCACATCTATCACTCAACAAACACCAAACAAAACGGTGTTCACATCTATCACTCAACAAACACCAAACAAAACGGTGTTCACGTCTATCACTCAACAAACACCAGACAAGACGGTGTTCACATCTATCACTCAACAAACACCAAACAAAACGGTGTCCACATCTATCACTCAACAAACACCAAACAAAACGGTGTCTACATCTATCACTCAACAAACACCAAACAAACCGGTGCTCACATCTATCACTCAACAAACACCAAACAAAACGGTGCTCACATCTATCACTCAACAAACACCAAACAAAACGGTGCTCACATCTATCACTCCACAAACACCAAACAAAACGGTGTTCACATCGATCACTCAACAAACACCAAACAAAGCGGTGTTCACAACCGTCACTCAACCAAGCTTACACAAAATGAGCCTATACATTCCCAGAACACGCGATGTCGCATTTTAAATTATTCTAGATGATTCTCCAAAACTTCGGAAATCAGGGTCAGAAACATGCCAATCGTAGTCACTCAGCATCATTCTGAAAGCTTCAGGAAAAGACGATCGATTCATATTTACCGCGGTTCCTAATTTTTGCAATTCCGCCCCTTGGGGAATAGAAATATTATTGACCATGATTGTGCACAAGCAAGATTGAAGTGGACAGTAAAAAGAAAACTGAAATGCAAGCAGAGTGATTATTGTTGTCGACTGGCAGGAAAGTATGTTTGCAGGAATTGAAGAGAAAGAATATGAACTGGATCTACATTACAAAGTAATCTCCCTGTGCATATACAATTCTAAAGGTTTATTCGTACCAGCAAAAGATCAGCATCTTCAAAGAAATTATATTGTTTTATGTTTTAGCTTTTACCTCTGACGAAGTTCTTAGAAACTAGGAAATGAATTTTGCGTGTTAATCCGTTTTTCCCTGGCAGCCGTGTGCACAGGGGTACCTCGTCACACAAGCGGATAACTCCGTCTTCAGAGGTACTCGTATTTTTTCCGTCCATGAGTAATTGATATTTCAAGTCGGGCTTCGCTACTGATACCATGGATGGTTGCCGTAGAGAGAAATCATAAATACAAATTCCACCTGGTGCAGGATTTGAACCCATAACCTCTCTGTCTCGAGGTCAGCGTCTTGCCTCGAGATCAATCAGTCCCGTATCATGTTTAATGATGTCGTCATGATAAAGGGTAATTTGTACATACTTGTTTTAAATTTGTTTTTGGTATTGATGATTCTATCTATCTATTGTCCTTTCGAGCCGAAGACGGCACATAGGGCAGAACTACAATCTCAAAAACAGAAACCCCTGCGTACCGAAGTGGCACATATTGCAGAGATCACTGCTTCTAAAATCTACTTCTGTTTCCATAACAATGATTTTTACAATGACAGCTTGATTGCTGGTCACATAATATGACGGTGGCGTGTCGAGAGCCTCGGTAGACTAGGAGAAAACCACACGACGGGGCTACCGACGTTCGAACAACCCGTGTTCGATTCTCACTGGAAGCAGTGTGAGTTGTACTCGTGGCTGGAAAAAATTACCCCCCGCGGTCGACTCAGCCGTTGGCAGAAATGGGTACCAGGGTAGCATTCTGGATTGCCGCCTCGCAACATGTGTGTTTCGATGATTGAAGTGACACTATTCAGAAGTCTCCGAATGCGACTGGATAGGCGGCCGAGCACATATGCGTGAAAACTCGCGTGCTAAGACGCCGATTCAAGTTTTATACTTACCTTTATAACCTGTATGTATGTGCAAATGCTGGGGTCTTAAAACAACTAAAAATGAAAAGAGAACTACTAAACACAATTCAAACAAGACAAGTGAGGTTTTTGGGGCATATTAAAAGACACAACAGCCTACTAAAAGTAAACTTGGAAGGAAAAATACCTGAAAAAAGATGTAAAAGAGGTAGAGGCAGACCAAGATTAACATGGACGAGTAACATTAATAGATAGTTAAGTCAGCATATAACAACCTACACATCGAAGCAAGGGACAGAGCGAAATGGCGCTCTATGGTGTTCAACCTTCGATGCGAAACCAGCGCTTAATATTGAAGATGTACAAGTGTGAGAATAATTCTATAAAAATATATTTACACGCGTTATAACTGGCGAAGAAATTACAGAAAGAAATGAGGATTTTGTTCTGTAACTCACACTCACTGGCCATTCCTAGTTTTCACAACTTGGCTTCAACTCTTGTTTAAGAGGTCCAATTTTCAACTTCATTCATTTTTCCACATATCATTATAACTCTGTATTATATACATTTTATTATGTTTTTATAATCATCAAAAAGAGTTCGTAAATGTTATGTAGAGCCAGTCTTAACATATAGATGTGAATCATGGACAATAGGACAACAGACAAGAAAATCACTGGAGTCTGTAAAAATGTGGTTTTACAGATAAATGTTAAGAACATCATGGACAGATAAGAAGAGTAATGAAAACGTTTTGAAAGAGGCCAAAGCAAAAAGAGAGCTAATTACCAATATTAGGAAGAAACAATCACCATTTTTTGGCCATGTAATGAGAAGAGAACAACTGGAGTATATTGTAACAACTGGAAAAATTGAGGAACGAAGAGATAGAGGGAAGCAAAGAGAAAAAATACCAGACAGTTTAAGAGAATGGCTTGGCAGAAGGTCAACAACAGAAATAATAAATAACTGTCGAGATAAACAGTTATGGAGAGACATGATCACCTACGCCAGCAGGCACGGTACTTGATTCATCATGGCCGCACTCCAGACGAACCCAAATGTGCTTCCGTTTTCCCTGCGATGTGAACCTTGATCCACGTGCACGAACTCCGTCTGGGATCCATCAGTATGGTCAGATTTTGTTGACACCCTCAGCCCGGGCCATACTTGGTCTACTGTTTTCGATTTGGAGCTGCCAAGGGTTCTTTACCGTGCGCGAGAAAACACACGTACACGAGACCTCCTTTTATGTGGTTATAAGAGAGAGTTAAACATTGGATCTCACAGACCAGCAGAGGGTAGAGCCAACCGAATCCACGGAACCATTTTTTTTTTTTTATCGGTCAGGATTTAAACCCCGAGTCTTCCTGTCCATAGTCCGAAGCTTCACCTCTTTAACCAGTGTGTTCACGGAGCTTCTATGCTAATTATGCGATTCAATTATGCATTTTCATATGTGGGGGAAAAAAAAACCTTCTGACCTCACCAACCAGTTAGTGGTATTAGCCAATTATCGAATAAAGTAAAATGCAAGACTGAGCAGAGTAGTCTATATTTGAGTAGGCAACAGGCAAATAATTGCAATGCTGCGGTAAAGTTGGTAGCGAGGAGCCAGTGGTGGGGTGTACTAAACACTCCAAAGTATGGTGACAGCCTTGCAAGGAAGGAACACAAAACAATAATGACGTTTCGGCCTGTGGCCTTCTTCAGAATACAAGGACAACGACAACAAACGGTGAAGCACAATTATCTATAACTACATGTTAGATGATCAAGTGGAGGGCGAGGAAAGTAGGATGTTGAAATAAGAAAGGAGAGGGAAGAGAGAAATGAATACTACATGAGTAGAGGTAGGATGGGCGTCAAGATATGTAAAATAGAAAACGAGAAAAATATTAAAAAAAAAGATAAAAATGTATAATAAAATGCGCTTAGCATAAAACAGCAAGTCTGCCCTCCGTGCTGGAACACATCAGAATGACTTGGAGTTTTAAGGATGTGTCTAGAAAGTAACACGTGACTGAAACACGCAAGTTTAGAAGGACAAGAGGACCTGTGTGGCGGGAAAACAAATCAGTAGGGGGTGTGAAAGAGGGGTGGGGAAGAAAGATAGGCGAAGCTCCCAAACTACTATGAAAGCGATGGTCAATGGTGAGAGGAAAACTAGAGGCCCAAAACTAAAGGCATGGAGGGGCCAAACTGCTAGCAAACAAAGACCAGGGAGGGTGGAGGGGAGAGGGGGAGAATGAGAAAAGTGGTCAATAAATCACTCGGACAATGCAAGTGAGAGATCTCCCTCTCTTTCTGTTCACTTCTGTCCCACCGCCACTCCTCCTATCCACTTTTCACATACCGGCTTCTTATCCCACTTCTCCATACCTCCTCTTTTAATACTTCCCTACCTCTCGATTGATTAACTTCCTCCGGACCACCCTTCTATCATTCTACCGCCTTTCTTCCTACCCATTTGACTTATACCGGCTTTCTTATTCATCCTCTCCTTATCTCTTCCTCTGGTACTCACTTCCCCCCTCTTCCTCCCTTCGTTAACCTACCTCTCAACTCTTCCAGTCCCAGGCCATACATCCTGTAGAGTCTATCTCTCTCACCCATCTCCCAGTTCACTACTTTGTCTTTTCATTCACTCTTTCTTTCAACCTCTCGCGGGATCTCTCACTTGCATTGTCCGAGTGATTTATTGACCACTTTTCTCCCTCTCCCCTCCCCCCTCCATGGTCTTTCTTTGCTAGCAGTTTGGCCCCTCCAGGCCTTTAGTTTTGGGCCTCTAGTTTTCCTCTCACCATTGACCATTGTTTTCATAGTAGTTTGGCAGCTTCGCCTATCTTTCTTCCCCCATCCCTCTTTCCCCCTCCTCCCTCTATTTGTTTTCCCGCCACACAGGTCCTCTTGTCTTTCTAAACTTGCGTGTTTCAGTCACGTGTTACTTTCTAGACACATCCTTTAAACTCCAAGTCATTCTGATGTGTTCCAGCACGGAGGGCAGACATGCTCTTTTAAGCTAAGTGCATTTTATGATACATTTTTCTCTTTTTTAAATATTTTTCTCTTTTTCTATTTTATATATCTTGACGCCCATCCTACCTCTACTCGTGTAGTATTCATTTCTCTCTCCTTTCTTATTTCAACATCCTACTTTCCTCGCCCTCCACTTGATCATCTAACATGTAGTTATAGATAATTGTGCTTCACCGTTTGTTGTCGTTGTCCTTGTATTCTGAAGAAGGCCACAGGCCGAAACGTCATTATTGTGTTGTGTTTCTTCCTTGTAAGGCTGTCTCCATACTTTGGAGTGTTTAGTACACCCCACCACTGGCTCCTAGTCTATCTTTGAGCTCCACCGTAACGACACACTACCGATAAATGTCAAACAGCTCTGTTCCTTGCCCGTGATGTGGTGACAGAAGTACATAAAGGCAATGTTATATAATGTGATAGTAAATTATTTTAATATATAACATAAAACCATACATAAGGCGTAAAAATAGTGTACAAAAACATTAACAATTAATTAAATGTATATATATTGTCATGTATGATATTATATTCGAACATGTATTATACATATTTTAAAAAAAAAAGTAAAGTACCGCCCGTCACGCCAAGTGGCGTATAGGGAATATGGTATTAGTGACCATAAATTTTACAGACCTTCAGCACATGATTTTTGAGGTAATGTGGTCGGTATTACGCCCGTGCCGCTTCACTTTCCCAGAAAAAAAATCCGGTATCCATTTAAGGCTGGGTGAACCCGGAAGCCGTCGGTTGGATCGAACCCTACCCCTTGTCCGTTGTAGTCCAGTTCACTAACCACTGAGCTATCGCGGCTCCCATTATACATATACTCAATAGTATTAATATATATACTGTACATTATTTCAACATGTTTTTTGTAGAATGTGTTTACCTTTTATGTGAGGTGTTATTGTATCCATGTAACTTCTTTGGTTGAGAAAGGGAGTTAAAGTTGAATGCATTTACGGAACCACGTGCCTCATTCTTCTAAAAGTATGAAGATCACTGTTCCATATTTGTTCTAGCTCAACTTTGTTTTATTTTAGCCAAACGTAATGGCAAGCTATGACCTGCGCATGTCAGTTTCTGTTAAGACGCCAACGTTTACTTACATACCAAAGTTTATTTATGTTTCATATCGAGTTTTTGTAATATACGCTACGTCTGCATTTATGATTGTATTGAAAAGTCTGTCAACGATAACTTAACGTTAACTTAAACTGCCTAATTTCTAAGCTATATTTATTTAATTAATCTAAATATGTTGTTGTTTTCCCCCTCCCCTCTATTTCTTTCTTGTATATGTGTATTTATTTTTATGCACGTGTAATCATCTAAGTAAAACTTTTTTTTGATGCTTAAATAAGGCAGTTTATTTACATTGGAACCTAAATTGCAATATACACAAAAAATGACATATATAACTATGTTTATACAATATTCTAAGCAAAAAAAAATATGTTTAACAGAAAAAACTAAGGTAAACGTGTCTGGAGATATATATATATATATATATAGAAAAAAAGTAAAAAAGCCCCATCACGCCAATTGGCGTATAGGGAATATGGTGTTAGTGACCATAAATTTTACAGAACTTCGGCACATGATTTTTGGGGTAATGTGGTCGGTATTACGCCAGTGTCGCTTAACTTTCCCAGAAAAAAATCAGGTACCCATTTAAGACTGGGTGAACCAGGAGGCCGTCGGTTGGGATCGAACCCTACCTCTTGTCCTTTGTAGTCCAGTTCACTAACCACTGAGCTATCGCGGCTACCTGTCTGGAGATATGATATTAATAAAATGTTCATAGAAATCCATCATTTGTTTGTTTATCAGTCAATACTCTCATTTGGCTTCCATAGTGTGACACTACGGAAGCCAACTGAGAGTATTACACAACAGGCTCTTTTTTGGAATCCCCAGGGGAAAAGACAAAGAGGAAGACCAATAAATTCTTGGAGAAGACAGATAGAAGCAGAGATGAAGATGATGGGGAAGACATGGAATGATCTTTAAAAAACATGACAAAAAACATAACGACTTGGAAAGTGTTTGTTGAAGACCTATGCTCCACTGGAGCTAAAAAGGTAGAAGGAGAATATGTGATTGGTATTAACCAAAACTGTAATACTTAACGTGGAGAGACATGATGAATGTTGTTCTAATTGAGACTGGTAAATGTTGTAAATGCTCAATGGTTTTTACCGGACAATTTGTTTGAGACGGTTCACGCGCACAGAGCCTCGAAGGTTTATTTATAACCAACAGGTTTTTGGTGAAACAAGTGACAAATGTCAATTGTTCTTTGCTACAGTATCTTGGAGTGACATAGACAATCTAATGTTGGTTCAATATTGATGTGATCTTCCTTGATTAGGTCTTGGATTTGATAGCTCAGAGCTGGTTTATCTGAGTCTCCAATTTTGTAACCTCCGTCAGTCATGGTTGACTTTGCAGCGCCCCTAGGAAATGTTATTATTTTTTTTTTCCGTGTATTCTCTTTTTCTATGAATCTGTCTGCTTCTTGCTTGAGTTGGAGCTTTAGAGAGTGTTTCCAAAGATTGCAGTCTGCAGTTATCTTTTCCCAAGCTGCAAGGTTCATGTTCAGAGTCTTCATGTCACATTTAGACACATCTATAAATCGAAGATATGGTGCTCCCCAGTTCTTTTGCCATCTGTTAGTTGTCCATCAATACATATTTTGGACGTTGCCATCTGTTAGTTGTCCATCAATACACATTTTGGTACGCTGCCATCTTTCACAGTCTCAATTAATCAGGGCTATAATGGTACCAGATTTTGTCGTCGACTCCTCGGGAGGTTCAAGACGGTAGTTGCCATATAAGTGACTGCTATAGTTAAATATCTCAAAACTTTCAGAGAATGGTTTGGATAACTGGTGCGACGGTTTGTTGAGATTCATGACAATGCAATCACGTGCACAGAAAAAAAAGAGAACGATACAAGAGATATATAAATGTATACAAACCGCTAGAGACCACGACGGACTGAATCAAGAACAATCATCTAGTTCATTCATATCGATGACATAATAACAACAAAATCAATCAGATAAATTAAGGAAAACCCTGTCTGAGACCAAGCTTTACCAAGTCAGCTCAGATAAGTTTATTTTGTCTCTCACCTGCGTAAAGTTGCAGCCATACCATTTTTTGTTCTTCTCATCAGCTTTACATCATCTTTACATTGATAATGTCTTTACCCCTTCCCAGTGTCACTCTCCTATAGCACAAGACTGTGTCATGCAGCACAAATAAATCTATTTACATTCTACCTAAAGCAACTGGTACCAAATTTGATCTCTCCCAGCAAGTAGGAAGTGTGAGTTAGTAGACACTCGACAGAAGTGATGTGTTCAGAAGAGTATATTTAGTGCCAAGAAAAGATAAATTTATAAATGATACCAGGAACAAAATGTTTATATTTGTGTATGTCTATGTCTGTTCTAGAATTACAAAGATAAGAAATCGAGTCGATTCCCAACTGTGAAGGATTGACATGTGGTTTCAGACCCATTCAAGGCAGTAAATAAAGAGAAGGGTCCGAGTGCTAAGCTTAGAATACGATAGATCGACAGTATTAAGTAAAACATGTAATAGCTGCTTCTAACAATGGTTGATGCTGTCAGCAGAACGAAGGATAGAACCTTCCCTGATTACGTCACACTCTACACCCAGAAGGGCATGCAAGGAAGTCAAGAATATTAAGAGGCCTCTGAAAACCTAATCCGTCTTTGAGAAAAAAAAGTGCTGGCTCATTATTTTTCATAAAATTCTGGCCAATTATATATAGGAAAGGGAAACGGTGGCCAAATGGTTATAAACCATTACCGTTCACCAAATAATGAGGCGCAGGTTCTATCGACGTTTTTTTTCTTATATCGGAAGTAAAATAAACAATTATGACATGAACATCACAAGGTGACTGCATTGAGCATGCCGCCTTTGTTCTCCAGTCTCATGGATCTCCTTCTCCCATCCTGCCGAGCACAGACATGAGAGAAATGCCGTAATTTTAATATACAAAAACGAAAAACAAATAAGTGTAGTCTAACAATTGACTTTCATGTTCTCGCTCATATGTATTGATATGCTGTTATCTTCTATTTCTTTTCTCTTTTCACTGATACCTAAAAGGTGTCGTGGTTATATCATTTGTCGTTCTTGAGCTGCTCGAACTGTCTGAATTAGTGATTTTCCTTTGTTGTTACATGTCTCTGTCACTGCATCGATCCATCTTCTTCTGGGTCTTCCTCTTGGTCTTTTTCCATGCATTCTCGAGAAGAACGCCCTTGATGGTGGTTGATAAGGATTCATTCTGACCAGGTGGCCAAACCATTTAAGTTGTTGTTGTTCTATATACTCTTGGCAGGGTTTTGTTCCTACCATTTTTCTTATGGTTTCATTTGGTATTCTATCTCTTCTTGTGTTGTTTGTTACTTTTCTCAAGCATCGCATCTCACATGTATTGATCTTTCTTAAATGTGATTTAGAAAGGGTCCATGTTTGACTTTCATAGCACAAAGTTGGTATAACAATGCTATTTATCATTTGTTGTTTAGCTGGCATATGCTGTTATCATTTACGTTATTTATATATAAATATATAATACACATTTTGGCTAGAAAGGTTTATGACAGTTCTCCTTACAGAAGCAATAATTGCATGCTCGCACTGTCCTAAATTATGCCTGGGCCCCCTCCAGTTTTACAATTATACTAGATTGCAGAGACAGAATGTATTGAAAGGTTCCCATCATCAGTGATAGTCGAATGACATTGCCAGTGGTAACCACACAGGCACATCTTTGAATTGTGGATTTATAGAAGAATAGGTAGAATTGGATGGGAAGAAAAGAAAACAAACGATGAAGTCTTAAAGCAAATAAGAATGGAGAGAACTACCAAATACATTTACAAAAAGACAAATGAAATTTTTGGGCCATGTTAAAAGACACAACAGCCTACTAATAGTAATCCTGGAAGGGAAAATACAAGGTAAAAGAGGTATACCAAGACTAACGTGGACGTGTAACATCAAAAGATTGACAAGTCTGCCTATGACAACCTGCTCCATCAATGCAAGAGACAGCGGAATGACGCTCCATGCTAACCACTCTTCGATGCGCAGACAGCATTCAATGATGTTGAATCACACAGGAAATATAGCAATCATTTAGTAAAAGTAGCGATATACTGACATTTGAAGAAAAAAAACATGTATTGTTTAACAGATTTAAATAAATATATTCATTTCAACCAGAATAATACAGTTTATTTGCATGTCTCGCACTGCTTTTGACTTAATATGGAAATAAACAACACCTTAGGGAAATTAGGGTCATTAAGGGCGAGTAATCTGGTCCACATGTGTATCTGAATAGTGCTCTCTGTATAATTAAGAAATACTGCTCCAATTGAATTGCGTGAGTTACAATCTTTCAGCCAATGAGCAAAAAATACAATCATCCAGCTTCCCTGTATACTTACTACCAGTCTCTCTCTCTCTCATTCTCTCCCTTATCTAAGCTCATTGATATATATATATATATATATATATATATATATATATATGAGCTCAAAACTATGACTCATTTCATATATAACTAATATTAATTCTATTATATTCTATTTAATTCTATAAATAAAGTCAGACTCATTATAGTAAGAGATTCCACAATAACAGTTCTGCCTACCGTTACATCTCAAAAAAACAAATCATGTCCTGACTGATCATCGTTCCGGCGAGATTAAGTAACGTGTCTATCAATGTTGTTGTCGAGGACGATCTCCGCGCATGCTATACCCAACTGCTTACACCGACATTTTCATAAAATTTCTATGGGAAGTGAGTACCCTTAGGCACTTATTTATGCTCGTCTCCTTGCAGAAAAACAAAACTACACAATAAATAAACACAACAGTGGAACCCAGTTTAAGCGTCTACACAATAAATAAACACAACAATTGAACCCAGTTTAAGCGTCTACACA
Organism: Megaustenia siamemsis; assembly: GCA_032433765.1. Taxonomy (NCBI): domain Eukaryota; kingdom Metazoa; phylum Mollusca; class Gastropoda; order Stylommatophora; family Ariophantidae; genus Megaustenia; species Megaustenia siamemsis. The sequence continues at coordinate 82,829,934 of JAVIAB010000047.1, read as the reverse complement.
ATAAATAAATACATCAGTTGAACCCAGTTTAATCGTCTACACAATAAATAAACACAACAGGTGAACCCAGTTTAAGCGTCTACACAATAAATAAACACAACAGTGGAACCCAGTTTAAGCGTCTACACAATAAATAAACACAACAATTGAACCCAGTTTAAGCGTCTACACAATAAATAAATACATCAGTTGAACCCAGTTTAATCGTCTACACAATAAATAAACACAACAGGTGAACCCAGTTTAAGCGTCTACACAATAAATAAACACAACAGTTTAACCCAGTTTAAGCGTCTACACAATAAATAAACACAACCGTTGAACCCAGTTTAATCGTCTACACAATAAATAAACACAACAGTTGAACCCAGTTTAATCGTCTACACAATAAATAAACACAACAATTGAACCCAGTTTAAGCGTCTACACAATAAATAAATACATCAGTTGAACCCAGTTTAATCGTCTACACAATAAATAAACACAACAGGTGAACCCAGTTTAAGCGTCTACACAATAAATAAACACAACAGTTGAACCCAGTTAAAGCGTCTACACAATAAATAAACACAACCGTTGAACCCAGTTTAAGCGTCTACACAATAAATAAACACAACAGTTGAACCCAGTTTAATCGTCTACACAATAAATAAACACAACAATTGAACCCAGTTTAAGCGTCTACACAATAAATAAACACAACAGTTGAACCCAGTTTAATCGTCTACACAATAAATAAACACAACAATTGAACCCACTTTAAGCGTCTACACAATAAATAAACACATCAGTTGAACCCAGTTTAATCGTCTAAACAATAAATAAACACAACAATTGAACCCAGTTTAAGCGTCTACACAATAAATAAACACAACCGTTGAACCCAGTTTAATCGTCTACACAATAAATAAACACAACAATTGAACCCAGTTTAAGCGTCTACACAATAAATAAACACAACAGTTGAACCCAGTTTTAGCGTCTACACAATAAATAAACACAACAGTTGAACCCAGTTTAATCGTCTACACAATAACTAAACACATCAGTTGAACCCAGTTTAAGCGTCTACACAAAAATAAACACAACAATTGAACCCAGTTTAAACGTCTACACAATAAATAAATACAACAGTTGAACCCAGTTTAAGCGTCTACTCAAAAATAAACACAACAGTTGAACCCAGTTTAAGCGTCTACACAATAAATAAACACCGCAGTTGAACCCAGTGTAATCGTCTACACTCTACACAATAAATAAACACATCAATTGAACCCAGTTTAAGCGTCTACACTCTACACAATAAATAAACACATCAATTGAACCCAGTGTAATCGTCTACACTCTACACAATAAATAAACACATCAATTGAACCCAGTGTAATCGTCTACACTCTACACAATAAATAAACACATCAATTGAACCCAGTTTAAGCGTCTACACTCCCTAATGGGCCCGACAACATGGCTGCCTTTGTCGTACAATTAAATAAGAAAGATCGAAGTCCGTACATATCATATTCTGTTACGTAAGCGAAGATTTCGAACGACTTTTATTACAAACAGTGAGAGAGAGAAAGAGAGAGAGAGAGAGAGAGAGAGAGAGAGAGAGCATCTCCGGTTGCTCCTTTATGACATATTATTTAAAGAACTCGAAGACGCAACTAAATAAACGAAATAACAAACAGTGTTAGGAATTGTACAAGGATCATGTAACTTTGTTGTCATTGTTTTTTGTTTATTTTTAAAAGTTTCTTAACAACTACAATCAACGAAACAATAAATACATTGTAATCATCATCATCATCATCAAGTACCGGGTCTGCTGGCGTAGGTGATCATGTCTCTCCACAATTTTCGATCTCGACAGTTATTTATCATTTCTGTTGTTGACCTTCTGCCAAGTCATTCTCTTAAGCTGTCTGGTATCTTTTCTCTTTGCTTCCCTGTACCTCTTCGTCCCTCATTTTTCCCAGTTGTTATAATATATTCCAGCTGTTCACTTCTCGTTACATGGCCAAATAATGATGATTGCTTCTTCCTAATATTTGGAAATTAGCTGTCTTTTTGCTTTGTCCTCTTTCATAACGTTTTCATTACTCTTCTTAGCTGTCCATGGTATTCTCAACATTCGTCTGTAAAACCACATTTCTACAGACTCCAGTGATTTTCTTGTCTGTTGTCATATTGTCCATGATTCACATCCACATGTTAAGACTGGCTCTACATAACATTTAAGAACTCTTTTTCTTGTTTCTATTGTCAAAAATGGATTGTATAGTATCTTCCTCATTTTTTGGAAAGCTGCTTTTGCCTGAGCCATTCTGCATCACACCTCTATTGTACATCTTCCGTCTGAGGTTAACAAATCTCCCAAATATTTAAATTCATTTACCTGTTTTAATATTGTACCACTTGTCTTTATTTTGCACTGAGATGATGCCTTTTTCTTTGTTGTTACCATTACCATTACCATTTTGCTATTAAGGTAGAATCCTTTATTTTTGCTTTCTTTCACTATCTTCTTCTTCTACCTATTTAGCTCCCAGTAGAGCATAGGTCTTCAACAAACACTTTCCAAGTCGTTCTGCTTTTTTGCCATTCTTTTAAGATCATTCCATGTCTTCCCCATCATCTTCATCTCTGCTTCTATCTGTCTTCATACGTCTCTTAGACAGAGAGCCTTTATCTTTTCTGGATGGCGGATTTACTTTTTCTCTTTTCTTCGACTTGTCCTTGTTTGTGAAATTTTTTCGGCTTAATTTTTTACAGTATTGGATAGCCAGTCGCATGCCCAACCCTCCTCTCACGCCTCTTACGAACATGCCTGGTAAGGTACAACGCCGCTATTCTTTACTACCCTTTCGGGCCCTGGCCGCGCACGGGCGATTTCTTTCACTATTATGTCTAACATTTCTTGCAACTCATTTTCATTCTTAGCTATAAAGACTGTATCATCAGCATACATAGATTAATTATATTATGACATCCGATTGTTATTCCACGCATGCCCCTTATGGATCTTAAAATAATCTCACTATACATTGTAATGGTTGGCATTAATTGTTATGTGGACTTTGAGAAATTATTTTCTTCACAAACCCGTGACAAATAGATGAATTGAGAGCAGCCAGCGACACGAGCTTACTAAATGCATCAGGAGAAGCAACAAATACCGTATAATGTGACTACTGCATCTATATGATGTTGCGAAGACAAGTGTTATCATATTAGCCAAGTGAATGAGCATTAAAAAGGCAAGCAGACCAGGTAGAAACAAACTAATAAAGTGAAATCGAATGTTAAAAGTTACGACATTACAATTTCGCTGTGAAAAATAAAAGTGCTATTTTAAAAATAAATAACGAAAAAGGATATGGAGATATCATCTGACAACAGGTAGCCCTACGCCATGATGTTAACCAATGACCTAGAATCTAATGCAACACGTCACATAGCAACGGGGTGCACTTAATTCAAGATAAAAATCACTTGTCTGAACTAAGACAACATTTAACTAATCAACATTTTTCGGGCACATCATGAGAAAAGGAAAGTTGTAATACTTGGTTACAACTGGCAAAATAAAAGGAAAGAGAGAGACGACAAAGAGAGAAAATACTGGATAGCTTGGTGTCATGGCATGGAAAACAGTCGACGACAGAACTGATACGATGCACTGTAGATAGAAGATTGTGGAGGGACATGATCGTCTATGCCAACCGGTATGGCACATGATGATGATGTTGATGAACTAAGACACTATGAACATGCTGTCTCATAACACTGAAAAGAGGGTACCCCTATCCCAACATACAAATAAGTGGTTTCAATAAGCACATTAAAATAAGGTGTCCGTATTTTCAAAACCACTTTAGGGAGCAGGGCAATTAGATTTATCTTTTCCATCGGCGACTATAAAACAGATTTTAATTTTAAAACATATTTTTTTTATTTCCATTAAAAAAAAATAATTTTCAGACAACTCATTATAACTGTATTTTCTGTGTATTGTTATAATAATTATTGAAAATAAAATTTGTAAAATTCGCCATCATTTAATTTTCTAGCAAACAACATACACGTTGTAACACTTAACGGTATAAGGCATATGAAATCCGGGGACAGATTTGAAAAAAATCTGGCAATTTCGGGACAAATTGTCGACCCGAATGGGATCCCAACTATTGGTAACAAGGGGTCAAAATCCAAGGCGATAGATCGGGACGCCTAGAACATCTTCTTTCATGATATCATCAAGTACAGGGCCTGCTGGCGTAAATGATCATGTCTCTCCACAATTTTCGATCTCGACAGTTAGATATCATTTCTGTTGTTGACCTTCTGCCAAGTCATTCTCTTAAGCTGTCACGTATTCTTTCTCTTTGCTTGACTCTATCTCTTCGTCCCTCAATTTTCCTAGTTGTTGCAATATATTCCAGTTTTTCTCTTCTCATTACATGGCCAAAAATGACGCTGTGTTTCACAAAAACGGATACAAGAAGTCCAATTTGAAAACCACTATCTTAATCAAACATATTGCACAAATATTTTCTCATAACAAACTGAGGGATACTCCGATTACTGTATAAATGACACACAAGAAACATTAATTTTGACGTCATAAAAGTATCATTTCACAGTTACATATTATAAACGTCCTTCTCTTAGCGCTCGCAATCTAGATATGTATTGTGGAGTTTCTTGACGAAATTCTCTACAAGGGATGCAAATGTTTATCAAGCTATCATAATGTTTGTATAAAGGAGTCATTCTGAGCGTTAATAAACGAGAATTTGTTGTCTCCACGCACACGTCTTTCATTAAGTTAACAAAACGTTTCTGTGAACACGAGTGGTTTATTTTGACTCTCACCCATAAAAAGAGCATTGTGGGTAATTCACTGTGTGAGTCTGATATGAGCTCAAATGGAGGGCGCTCTCGGGCGGTGGTACATATACTTAACACTTGTCACCGCTGGGAATGAAATGACAGAAAATAATATAAAGTTCTTGAATGATCGCACATTAATAGTTCACATTCTGCTTCGTTAAGGCACCATCTTTAATCTTGCTCTTACTTTTTCATTTCCAGTTGACATTCCCCACAATGAGCCTTGACCCTATTTCTTGCTTTCACTTCTTGTGTATGTTTCCTTTCTGTTAAAAAGAAAGAATTCTTCTACAGGTTTAATGAACCTCTATCTATCTAATCTATCTATCTATCTATCTATCTATCTATCTATCTATCTATCTATCTATCTATCTATCTATCTATCTATCTATCTATCTATCTATCTATCTATCTATCTATCTATCTATCTATCTATCTATCTATCTATCTATCTATCTATCTATCTATCTATCTATCTATCTATCTATCTATCTGTCTATCTGTCTGTCTGTCTGTCTGTCTGTCTGTCTGTCTGTCTGTCTGTCTGTCTGTCTGTCTGTCTGTCTGTCTGTCTGTCTATCTATATATCTGTCTGTCTGTCTGTCTATATATCTATCTATCTTTATATCTATCTGTCTGTCTGTCTGTCTGTCTGTCTGTCTTTATATCTATCTATCTGTCTGTCTGTGTCTGTCTGTCTGTCTGTCTGTCTATCTATCTATCTATCTACCTGTCTGTCTGTCTGCATGTCTGTCTCTCTGTCTTTCTGTCCGTCTGTCCGTCCGTCTGTCTGTCTGTTATCACCATCTCTTGCTCTCTCTCTCCCTCTTACCGGGATTATTTTAAGTTTTCTCTTTTTTTTTTACACTCCGGTCTTGTTCCATAAACATACTTCCTACCTTCATTCCACTCCGTCTCATAGTTTATTCATCTCTTTATTTTTCACCATTTCAGTGATTCAAACTTTTATATCTTTATTGTTTTCACTTTCATTTAATTTCATTCATTCTTTTTATTTATTTTAAACTCTTCCTTACCCCGCACCACACACGCACATTCCATATCCCTCTCTGTCATGTCCTCTCTTAAGCTTTCTTTCCATTCACTCTCACTCTCTGTCTGTCTGTCTCTCTTTCTCTCTCTCTCTCTCTCTCTCTCTCTCTCTCTCTCTATATATATATATATATATATATATATATATATATATATATATATATATATATACGCCCTCTATTTCTTAACTTCAAGTAAAAAAATCCTAACTATCTAAACATCCTTTATGTTTCATACACCCCTTGCAGCAATGATTTCCATAATTTCTTTCGCAACATCTTTTCAATCCAGCTGTATCCGTCTTTGGTTCTTCATTTCACACTCGGAACATTACACTTTCTTGATCTTTATTTCTTGTTTTTCTTTGCGAACTTTAACCATCACTTTCTCTCTCCCATACACAATCCAGCCATTTATCTGTCTTTCTATCACTTCTTCAAATTCCTAGCCCTTAACCAACATCTCTCTCTCTCTCTCTTTCTTTCTCTCCCCCCCCCCTCCTTTCCCTTCCCTTCCCCGCATAGATCTACAAGTCAACATTTTTTTTAATCACAAGCCACAGTCAGTCTTCTGACTGTTTTGAGAAACAGTCAAAATCAGACACGTTTATTGACCAAACATTGACATCAACCTAGTCTATTCATCTTTCGTCTGTAATGATGGTCTCACAAAGTTATCGGAACATTCCGTCAACATTGCTACTTGCTTCATACCAAACAAGCTGAACCCATCTTTTGATCCGCCTTTGATATACAAATTCAAGTGTTTAATGTTTACACTCGGCTGATGCACTTGTCTCCTATTTAATGCGCGTATGCATCCAAGGGGGATTAACTCTTGTGCATTTATACAGACTCAAAAGAAGTGAGAGGAGTTATCAATTTACACACAAGGTCTAATAAATGCAGAGTTGGATTTTCACCTATTCTTTTATTATTTATATAAACTATTTTATTTCTTTTCTTAAACTAAAATGTTAATGAAATATAACGACACATCATATTCATTTCCAGACAATATAACATATAAATACAAGGTAGTTTTTTTTTATATTGTTGATATTACGTCACCAATTGATGACATTTACGTCATGATATTCTATGTCCACAATCCGGGGGAGCAGAAGCGCCTGCCACCTGCGGTCGCAATAGCAGGGTCGGCGCACCATCAACCGCCAAGACCTAGCAGTTCTACCTCCTCGTGGTCTCCCCTGGAAACAGTCTGCGTCAAACCAGACTGGCTAACAGAAGCTAGGATCGCCGTGTTCCCTGTAGTGGTGGCTGTTACTGATATAGAGGACCCGGTATTGCAGTACCTCTGGGCTGGACTAGTAGTTTCCCAGGATAGCCTGGGACAGACGAAATCCAACCTCTCCAGTAAGAGCCGGGAATGTCAAGAAAGCCATTACGACCCGTCACATCTTATGAGTCAAAGGGCAACAAGCTCGAATCAACTCGTGACAATCCGTCATCAACAACAACATGTCCACAATCCCGTCTGCAGCTTACCACAACAAGCCGTTGTTATATTCACGGTTTCATTGCTGAAAGGAAACGTATGCTAAGCGTTGAAAACAGAGTATTTTTTTTATGAACATGTCTTCCATAATGGCGGCAAAGATATTGAAGAAGTAATTCGACAATTTGTGCTGACATTTCCAGACTGACAAGTCCTATCTCCGCCTGACTATTATCTGTGGGGTGAGCTGAAAGGAAAAGTTAATCTAAACAATCCGCAAACAGTTCATGACTCTAAGGCAGAAAACGTCACCAGACGCAACACATATCACCAGTCATTATCCAGAAGTCGAAAATATGAAGAGATTGAGACAACAAATGTCTTGAAGCCCATGGTGGACATTAACGAACACATGCTGTAGACACAACTACATCGTGTAAACAACCACTTTACCCAATACAAGCCAGCCAAGGGCAGTAATAAGATATAAACGAGAATGGAGAGATATTTGTGAATTTCTGCGCCCATAATCAAATGAGCCTAGGAGGAACAATATTCCAACATAAAAGAATACACAAAGCTACATGGGTGTCACTAGATCATAGAACGGGAAATCAAATCGATCACATATGTATTAATAATAAGTTTAAGTCATCCTTACAGGATGTAAAAGTATATAGAGGGACAGATGTAGCTTCTGACCATCATCTTCTGTTAGCCAAACTTAAAATTAAATTAAAAAGGTATACTACAACGAATAAGGGTAGAAAGTATTTCAATGTAGGGTTTCTTAAAGAACAAGGAATTAAAGATAAATTCGCAGTCACAATATCAAACAAATACCAAGTCCTCCAACAACTAGAAAATACAATAAATATAGAAGATCATTGGAAACAGGTAAAAAATATATGGAAAGAGACATGCGAAGAAACACTGGGGAAAAGAGAACGCCAGGATAAGGCATGGATGACAGCAGAGACCCTGGATAAAATTAAAGAAAGAAAGAACAAGAAAGCAGACATAAATAAAAAGCAAAACAAGAAGTAATAAAGACAAGACACAGGAAGCTTACACAGAGGTGAACAAAGAAGTGAGAAGATGCATTAAAAGGGAAAAGAGGAAATATATAGATGAACTATCTAAAGAGGCAGAAGAAGCAGCAAATAAAGGGAATATGAAAGAACTGTACAACAGCACAAAAGAAATTAGGTGGAAAATACAAACAGATCAACGCCTTTATCAAAGATAAGAAAGGAAATCTGCTTAGTAATATAAGGGAACCAATGGAGAGATGGAAAGAGCACTTTGAAGAACTTTTGAACAGACCCGGCTCAAATAATCCTCCAGATATACTACCAGCAGAAGAAGAGTTACACGTTAACTGTGAATAACCAAGCAAAGAAGAAAAAATGAAAGCCATCAAATTATTAAAAAATGGTAAAGCCACAGGACCAGATGAAATTCCTTCGGAAGCCATCAAAGCAGATATTAACACCTCTACCAAGATGTTACAGGATCTATTGGATAAAATTTGGGAGGGGAAGAAATACCTAATGACTGGAAAGAAGGTTATATGATCAAACTACCAAAGAAAGGAAGTTTACAGGAGTGCACAAATTATAGGGGAATTATGCTACTATCAGTGCCAGGAAAAATATTAGGCAGAATCATTCTGGAGAGACTAAAAGAGGCTATAGAGAAACATTTGAGAGATGAACAAGCAGGTTTTAGGAAGAACAGATCATGTGCTGATCAAATAACTACTCTACGCATAATAGTTGAACAAAGTTTAGAACTAAAATTCCCACTTTATATTGGATTCATAGATTACGAAAAGGCATTTGATAGTTTAGACAGAAGAATGCTTTGGAAGTTGCTAAGTCATTACGGAATCCCCATAAAGTTTATTAACCTGATAAAAACAATGTATGAAGGAAAAAATGTAGTGTGGTGCATGAAGGACAGCTTACCGAAGCATTTGAAATAAGAACAGGAGTAAGGCAAGGATGCCTTCTGTCTCCATTTCTCTTTCTACTGGCCATAGATTGGATTATGAAAATAACTCAAAACAACAGAAATGGGATCCAGTGGTCACTGACCAAACAACTTGATGATTTAGACTTTGCTGATGACATAGCTCTCCTATCACACAGCCATCAGCAGATGCAGGATAAAATTAGTATATTAGATGAGAGATCACAACAGCTAGGACTGAAGATTAATAGAGATAAGACCAACATTATGAGAATTAATGCAGTTGGCAATAACCAAATAAAACTGGGAGAAATATCTCTACTAGACGTACAATCTTACATATATCTGGGCAGTAATATAGATAAAGAGGGAGGAACAGAAAATGATACCAAAATAAGGATATCAAAAGCAAGAGAGCTTTCATTGCACTGGGAAACATGGAAATCCAAAGAAATTAGGCTAAATACAAAAATAAAAATTTTCAACTCAAATGTTAAGTTGGTCCTATTATATGGCTGTGAATCATGGAGAATAACAAAATTGACAATCACGAAGGTACAGACTTTCATTAATGGATGCTTGGGCAGAATAAAGGGATGGAAATGGCAGGACAAAGTCACTAACGTGGAACTATGGAAATGTACCGGTCAAATACCAGTGGATAAAGATATACAGCGAAGACGATGGCGATGGATAGGACACACACCACGGAAGCCAACTGAGAGTATTACACAACAGTCCCTTTTTTGGAATCCCCAGGGGAAAAGACAAAGAGGAAGACCAAGGAATTCTTGGAGAAGACAGATCGAAGCAGAGATGAAGATGATGGGGAAGACATGGAATGATCTTAAAAGAATTGCAAAAAAACAGAACGACTTGGAAAGTGTTTGTTGAAGACCTATGCTCCACTGGGAGCTAAAAGGTAGAAGAAGGGCAGTAATATGTAGATGAATAATACAAATTTACGCTACAATTTCCCGTAATTCCAAGAATATTTTCACCTACGCCGGACTTTATAAACACCTCGTTGTGTGTGTATATATATATATAAGCTTCTTTTGGTTGTTTAAACAGATTCAGATGTTGTAATTTAAAATGTTGTGATTGAAAGTTTACGTCATAAAATCAGTACGTTTTAAGGACACTTTTCTATGTCTACCTTTGTGAGATATTGTACTATTGGGAAAACAAGCTCCAATGCTTACATTCATACGCTATCGGTTTGCTCATTGGGCAGATCAATAGAAAATTATGGCAGAAAACCAAGAATCTATTACGGAGAAGCTTGATATCCTTGGCTACTTGACTAAGGGAACATAAATAAGATGTTCTTAGCAACACAACAAGGAGAATAAGATATGATGTTCTTAGCAACACAACAAGGAGAATAAGATGTGATGTTCTTGGCAACACAACAAGGAGAATAAGATGTGATGTTCTTGGCAACACAACAAGGAGAATAAGATGTAATGTTCTTGGCAACACAACAAGGAGAATAAGATGTGATGTTCTTAGCAACACAACAAGGAGAATAAGATGTGATGTTCTTGGCAACACAACAGGGAGAATAAGATGTGATGTTCTTGGCAACACAACAAGGAGAATAAGATGTGATGTTCTTAGCAACACAACAAGGAGAATAAGATATGATGTTGTTAGCAACACAACAAGGAGAATAAGATATGATGTTCTTGGCAACACAACAAGGAGAATAAGATGTGATGTTCTTGGCAACACAACAAGGAGAATAAGATGTGATGTTCTTAGCAACACAACAAGGAGAATAAGATATGATGTTCTTAGCAACACAACAAGGAGAATAAGATATGATGTTCTTAGCAACAGAATTGAAGAATACAAAAATTATGTTTGTGGCAACTCAATAGGAGATTACAAACATGTTATTGTTATATATTACCCATAACGGGTATGGAAGGCCTCGGTTTCACTGCCAAAGAATTAAAATCCATAATTGCTGAACCGCCCGTGTCAGTGGAATCATCCTAATTAACATCACATCTCCCAAACAAAGAAAGGTGGTTGCAATCTCTATCATTTCAGTCTCAGCACACGCCAAAAGGCATAAGGCGAAACCGCACAGAAAGTTATCACAACCATCTGTTCCCTGTCATACAATGTCATAATTCATTGTAAGCAATCGAAATATCGAAACACAATCCGGATGAAACACACAGCTCACGGTGTGCACAGAGCACAAAACTAAGTAGCTCCGGCAGCAAGCCTACAAAACTTTGTTTTTGGCAACCCAAATAGGTCAACACAAACATGATGCAAACTCGGAGACGTAAGGCCAGTAAGCAAGTATGCTGTTTTAGAAAAGATCACTATGTCTACAAATAAATGCTACATTGCAGAAATGACAATGAAATCACATACATACTATGGAGACTACCTAAAATAATTGCTGAAAACTAAAGTATTCGGTCTGAAGGTGTAAAACATAATGCAACGTGGCTCACAATACCTATGAAAAAAAGACCTAACTAGCAAGGGAACAAACAATAATAAATGAATATTATTATAGAGGGAATCTTATTCATTTAATTTTTTCCCCAGTGCTGTAAACATACCTCTTCCTCTGAAATGACTCTCTGATCTATCGCCTCGGAAGTTTCCCACTTTTATAATATTCATTTTAATCAATGTTGACTTCAGCATAAACCACTGGAAACTACTATTCGTGCTGTTTCGTCCTATAGCTCTCTTTGTCTGCAACGCAAGTATTTAGCCATAACCTATCCCGAACATAATTGTCTTAATAGGAGAATACTGATGAACAATTTATTACCGTGTTGTGATCGTAACCTGTATAACTATAGCCATGGGTAGACCTGCGTGTAATACATTGCCAATGATTGCTACTTTGTTTAAGATAGCTGAGTTGGTACTGTGCTCTAGCATTTGGTTTCTCGTGGCGGGACGCTGTGCTAAGGAATGTGCGTTCGATCCTGCTTACAACCATATATTTTTCTTTGTTTTTTTTCTGTTGTTGATTATTTGTTATTTCTTTCAGAGTGCTATAAACATATCTCGTCCTCTGAGATGATTCGTCTCACTAGCAAGTAGTGACGCCTGTACAGAAAAATTGCATTGATTGGTCATGAAATCGAATTCATTTGTTTTTCTTAGCGTTCACTAGTTAAGTGAATGTGGGTGCATTGTGTCACTCGATATCTACGCCTTTCGGCCCGTCACATCCGCCTTCGTCATCTTTTAATTAGTTAATTTTATTCAATGACTTCTCTTGCATTTGTATGTAGAGCTATGACTGAGTATATTGACAATCAGCTAGGCGCCGACTAAGTGTATTGACTATCTGGTTCACATAGATAAATAAACTACACTGACTGAGAAGAGCTTCTGAATATGTAGCGACTATTTTGCATATCGTTATGTCGACGACAAGAACATCTGAGAAATCAACCAGCTTGAACAAACGTTATTGAGCAAATTTCTTCACAAGAGAGAACAGACTACCCATGGTCTGGGGGGGGGGGGGGGGGGGGGTGGGGGGGGAAACTCCCCTGTGCGAATGTGTGTTTTAAGATGACTGTAATTACAGACTATGCGACAGTCACAGCAGACATAAACATAAACAGTTCTTCTCGTTAGTCAGTATCAACGTTGTGATGGCTTTCACTGATTATGTATGTCCTCCAAAATCTCATAAATGTACTCGAGCTGAGCAATATTTTCGATTCGGATTCTCAAAAATTCAGAAAAGCTTCGAGGGAAATCACTACGCCACCCTGTAATAAAAGAAATGTTAAAGACTTAAGACTAGCTGAGGACGTGTTTGGAACTGAATGCCGTTAGTTCTTCATATCTGACTGCCAGTGTCAGGTTGACGAACCGATGGCAAGACCTTGCTCTCCCTCACAGCTGCTGGTCATGGAAAAGGATTGTCGACTTTTCGAAGTGAGAATAAAGAAAGGAAAGACAAGCAAGCCCGGTTTTAAAAATGCTACGACGAAATCGAATATATCTGGTCTAAAGACGAGAGAAGTGCAGCTCGCTGAAAACTGCGACTACACACAGTAAACACCCTGTCCAAAGCAACTGAGGGGGGAAAATATATGCATTATGTTGAACTAAAATCTTCTCACTATAGACAGACATCATTAAGCCTGTCGCTGTTTCACCTGGGTTACTGTTACTGGTATTGTGAATTGTAAACATTACAAGAAATCCGAGGAGGGGCAGTGCTCTTCCAAGAAAAATGTTCACATTTCTTAATTCTGCTAGTTATGTCATATTTTTTTTCAGCTGGGTCAAAACGGGGTGTTCGTCATGATCCTATCAACTCAAGAAAGGAAGATGGAAAAGGTAGAAGTGGGCGAGGCTGTCAAAGAAATAACTGTGAAAAGATCTCGTTCCACCCCTTCTCCCTCGTCCGCCCTCTCCCAAAATAGAAATAGCTTATCACAAGCTGCTCATGTCATCCTCCCCCCCCCCCTACCTATTCCCCACTTCAAATAGTTTAATGACACATGACTTCAAAATGATTACTGGCATCGACCTCACTGCACTCGAAGCATGCACTAGACGCTCAACCCATCAAAATAACGTCAATCCTGCATACTGATAATTGGTGTAAGCTCGTTGATTACATTTAACTTCCAAGTGGTGCATTCCGTAGCACTTTTTATACATTTAAAATTGAACCATTCCGTAGCACTTTGTATGCATTTCAAATAGGAACATTCCGTAGCACTTTGTATACATATCAAATTGGACTATTCCGTAGCACTTTGTATATATATCAAATTGGACCATTCCGTAGCATTTTGTATACATTTCAAATTGGACCATTCCGTAGCACGTGTATACACTTCAAATTGGTCCATTACATAGCACTTATAATACATTTTCAATTGGACCAAAATGTTGTTCTTTGTATACACTTCAAATTGGACCACTCCGTAGCACTTTGTGTACACTTTAAACTGGACCACTCCGTATCAATTTGTATACACTTTAAATTGGACCACTCCGTAGCCCTTTGTATACACTTTAAATTGGATCACTCCGTAGCACTTTGTATACACTTTAAGTTGGATCACTCCGTAGCACTTTGTATACACTTTAAATTGAACCACTCCGTAGCACTTTGTATACACTTTAAATTGAACCACTCCGTAGCACTTTGTAAACACTTTAAATTGGTGCTTCCCACTTCAGTCGCCCTATCCCTCTCGTTCTAGTTTGACTACTAGCTTACTGTACAGTCCCATGACTGTTCTCACAATCCCTCTCGTTCTAGTTTGACTATTAGCTTACTGTACAGTCCCATGACTGTTCTCACAATCCCTCTCGTTCTAGTTTGACTACTAGCTTACTGTACAGTCCCATGACTGTTCTCACAATCCCTCTCGTTCTAGTTTGACTACTAGCTTACTGTACAGTCCCATGACTGTTCTCACAATCCCTCTCGTTCTAGTTTGACTACTAGCTTACTGTACAGTCCCATGACTGTTCTCACAATCCCTCTCGTTCTAGTTTGACTATTAGCTTACTGTACAGTCCCATGACTGTTCTCACAATCCCTCTCGTTCTAGTTTGACTACTAGCTTACTGTACAGTCCCATGACTGTTCTCACAATCCCTCTCGTTCTAGTTTGACTACTAGCTTACTGTACAGTCCCATGACTGTTCTCACAATCCCTCTCGTTCTAGTTTGACTATTAGCTTACTGTACAGTCCCATGACTGTTCTCACAATCTCTCTCGTTCTAGTTTGACCACTAGCTTACTGTACAGTCTCATGACTGTTCCCACATCAATTACCTAATCATTGCCTGGAAAACGTTTGAACGATCTCACCATGTAGAACAAGTCTATGAAAATGTTCACGAACACCGACCATACATCTAGTTATTGCACATCATGTTATGACGTTTATGTTCCACAAAGACAGAACATTCGATAACTTAACACCTAAACTGGAGTGTAGCTTGATCGGGGCGACAGTAAAAAACTGGTTAAAATAGAAATAGCACATCATTAGAGCTCAACAGCTATGGTTATTTCTTCTTCATCACTACGACATTTTAGCCACAATATAATTAATGTTTATCGTATGTTTTCAATACCGATAGCAGTATGCGACTTTTTAAGAACTTTCCGTTTAGATTTCTTCCGTAATTAATCATGTTTTATTTTTATTTTTATTTTTTTTTTCTCCAAATATCACTTCATATAGATTCCGTTATTTTTTCCCTCTAAATATCACAACAAATAGGTTCTGCTAGTTTTTATTTTAAATCGGTGCTTCACTTTTTTCTGACGTGTGTGCTATCGATTTGGATCGTTAAAAAGTTTGCAATTAGTGCTGACCGGAAACATGTCTCTTTTACTTTCTTCTCTTGACATTAAAAAGAAATGTAGAAGGATAAGAAGAAGAATAAAAGTAATGTTTGTGCAATCCTAAATATAAATATGTATATGCGTATGTCTTGTAATGAATTATATCTCTTTTACTGTTTTTCACTCTCCTTCTAACTACCATACAGCCAATCTATTCACGAATTCATCCATCAATCTATAAGTTCTACGATCAGTCCATATGTTCTTTTGAAATACATCCTACCTGTCTCTTAGTCCATCATTTTTAATCACAATTTTCAATATGTCGATTATAATGTCCATCACCCTGCCTGTATATAAATATGTTACATGTACGACGGTATGCCTGACTATCTTTCTATCTAACTATATATCTATCTACACTTGTATATTTAAATGTATGTTTACTTAAAGTTTACCTGATAGTCTACCTACTCCTGTGTGTCAATATATCATTTATCCACCAAACTGAAGAATATATATCAGGGAGAATTATCTTCACTAAACATGATGATCGCTGTATCCAGCTTTACACTTAGAAAGCATGTCAATATATAGTTGGCAAATCTCTTGTTAGATTCTAATAGAAGCATCTACAAATAAATTCTGGACAGTAATTAATGTTACAATAACAACATTTCTTTCTGTAGTAATTATATTTATATGACACGTAGTATGATGTCTTTATTCACTACTTGTTTGTTTTATTTTATTAAAAGGTGCCCTTTTTATAGTAAAATTTGTTTTAAATAAAGCCAAAATTATTCTGTTTGATAATAGTAATTGTAAAAATGTCCAGTGACTTACAGACTGCGAGATCCCTTTGTTTGTTAAATGACGTAATCAATTAGTGGAAAGATATCTGTATTTGTTTGATGACGTAGTAATTTAGTGAAAATGTTTTTATTTGTTAGAAGATGCATGATCCACTCTTCAATATTCAGATATTCCATTCGATGCCAAATATTTATTTTCCTATTTAATTTAACGATTTATTGGTTTCAATAATGATTAAAACAGCAGCAGGCAACACAAACCACTTCGAAGTTGCATCAGGAGTAAAACAGGGTTGAATACTATCCTACCTATTGTTCATTATATACATTGACTACATATGTAAATTAGCCAACACACGGAAAACAGAAGAGATAATGAACTTCTATTTGTAGACAATCAGGCACTAATACATGGAAAAATAGAAAACCAACAAGATCACTTGAATAGATTCAACACGACAGGTACACAATATAACATGAAAATCAATATCAACAACACATAAGTCATGAATATCGCAAAAGAGAAATAGAACATCAACATAACTATAGACGGCAGACAAATAAAACAAGTATATAGAACCTAAATGCCTAGGAAATCTAGTGACAAACGACAATTTATAAACAGTATATGTGTCACCAATACCATACAGCTATCACCAATATTGTTCAAATAGGAAATCACTCTAGAGACAAACCGGTCACTCTACAATACAATCTTCATCCCAGGGTTGTGTACAAATGCCAGTCCTGAACGCTAGATGCAAGAACAAGAACAATAACCTTTGCTGAAATGAAATGTGTTAGACAAGTAACAGAAAACAGCCTGAGAGACAAGACCAGAAATGAAAAACTTAGAAAAAAGCTAGGAATAAACCCCGCCATAGAATAAATAAAGAAGCTTATAAATGGTTTGGCTACGTGATAAGGCAGATAGATCAAAACACAACACGAATCTTCAATAAGCGTTGCGAGAACTCCAGACTCAAGGCAGACCACTAAAAATATTGATTAATAGAGTATTAGAAACACGTGGAAACATAACAGTAATAGAGACAGACAAAAGAGCAAAAGACCGCCAATTATATCTTTCCTTGACGTCGAAAGACAATGGAGGAAGAAAAAACGAAGAATGGTTAAACATTGCTATAATCGAAAGTGAGGTTTTCTCCTATTAATTTAGCGATTTATTGGTTTCAATAATGATTAGACATAAAGGTAAAGGTAAAGGTAAAGTACGAGACTGGAATCGGCGTCTTAGCACGCGAGTTTTCACCCATATGTGCTCGGCCGCCAATCCAGAAGTGTTCGAATACTTCTGGACAGTGTCGCTTCAAGCATCGAAACTCACGATGCGAGGCGGCATTTCTCACCTTACCAGAGTACTACACTGGTATTCATTTCTGCCAGCGACTTGGTCGACCGCGGGCGTATTTTTTTTCCAACCACGAGTAAAATTCACATCGCTTTCAGCGGGAATCGAACACGGGTTGTCGGAACGTCTTTAGCCCAGTCGGGTGGTTTTCCTAGCTAGGCTACCGATGCCGCCATGAGCAGATATTGTTATAATTAACACATTCATCTGTGCACTTGGATCACAACTTTGAAATTATCAGTGAGGTAATAAAATTATTTTTAAAAACTCCAGAAACATATCAAATGTGCTGTTTTTTATGCCTCAGTGATATCTTTATTTTATATTTAGCCAAGCAAATCTATGTTTACGATGCTACAATTTGCTTCAGTGAATGACGTTGGGGAATATGAAGCCATGAAATGTATCAATCAATCATTTACATTCTACCTGTCACATATCAAAGATTGCTACTGTATGGGCAGAGGGACACCCTTCTCTTTGTTACATATAACAAGATTTTAATGTGTGTAGAGAGTGAAGCATATGTCTTTATGACATACAAGAGATTGTAACTATGTGTAGTGAGTGAAACCCTTCTCTTTATCAAACACTGTTCCATTCAGTCTCTTTGAGTTTCCATCTCGTTCTGTGACCCTATGAAGGCCTGTCCTTCACAAACATTTCAAGACACTCCGAGTACACGCATTAATGTTCACCATATTTTTGTGAAGCTGGTTAATTGCGTTGTTGTTTAACTACACATAAAATAGAGTTTGTCAAAAGAAAGCATGAAATACTTATTTAGTTTAAACAAATCTACGAGAAATCAACACAAAAACCTTACTAAGCATAAATGAGAGCTTCGTACTTTCAGTGCTTTTGTTAAACACTATAGCTAGCTAGATAACACCATACAAGTTAGCAATAAGTATGTCCAATCTTTACACTGTCCGCGTGAGAAAAATGTCATAATACTTTGGTCAAACGGAATCAGAAACAAGCAATACTCGACACATGCAGTAGAACTGGAGCACGTACAGGGATGACTGACATTTACTGGAGTTGTACAAGACAATATGCCCAGGAGAGACTAGGCAACCAGAATATGAATGACAACCATTGGCACTGAAGGGGCAATTAAGAAAGCCAAACCAAAGACGATTAAAATTGGTCCTTCTGCTATACATCTATCTTTTTAATATTCCCTTATCTTCTATCTATATCATCATCATCATCATTGAGTCCCGTCTCCGCAACGAAGGTTGGCTACCATGGAGCGCCATTCCACTCTGTCTCTTGTTTTGATGGTGCAGATTGTCATAGGTTGATTTGTCCATTCTTTGATGTTACTCGCCCATGTTAGTCTTGGTCTGCCTCTTTTGCCTTGTATTTTCCCTTCCAATATTACTTTCATTAGGTTGTTGTATCTTTTAACATGCCCTAAAAATGTCATTTCTCTTTTTTTTTATTGATTGTATTTAGTGGTTTTCTTTAATTTTAGTTTCTTTAAAACTTCATCGTTTGTTTTCTTTTCTTTCCATCCAATTCTGCCTATTCTTCTTTAAATCCACATTTCAAAGGATTCAATTTTCTGTTCTGTTTTCTTGTCTAATGTCTATGTTTCTGCACCAAACAGGAATATTGAGATGTAACATTTTGCTATTCTTAGTTTCAGCCCTGGTGTTGTTTTGTTGTTAGTATCCTTATCTTCTAACATTCTTGAATTGTATTTTTTCTTTCTCTTCCTCCCAATGGATTTATGGATAGTAAAACCATAGTTACAAGTTTGAATCAAGTAATGTGAAGCAAGTAATGTGAAGCAAGTAATGTGAAGCAAGTAATGTGAAGCAAGTAATGTGAAGCTAGTAGATGATTTTATGTGTTTTAAGTGGAAGATAAATGAGAAAATCTCAATTTAAAAATTGGCGGGAAACACTGATGCCCATTACATTACTAGTTACAGTATCTACTCAATTATCCCCCAACTACCCTCATCAAGAGATCAACCACCCCACCATACTTTTTTCTAGACATAGCACTATATATATATATATATATATATATATATATATATATATATATATATATATATCATAGCGGCAAGCCAATCTGCCGCAGCTTGTTGCAGTCTCTATATAACTCTTATTCTCACCAGAGTAAAACTCCCATCTTCCTCCTTCCTCTATTTCTTTGGTAGGTCATAGGTGTCAACGAAACTTGTCTCACTACTCCCGTTTCTTCGTTCACTTGTCTATTTAGTGTGCGTTCCTTTTGTCTATCTGACTTATCCTTGCTAAAGCTGTCAGTCGAGTTACTTGATTACCAGCCTGTCAATCATTCAAGGCTAACATATGAAAAGCTCTGCTGGACTTCCGTTTCAAAATGGTGCAATGTTTCACGTTCTCTCGACCACTGCAGACAATACATCGGAGGTTTGATTAATTGCGGCTCTCCGATTGCAATTTTCTGTGTTGAAATCAAAATGATGTTCTACTTAGCAAATCAGCACACGAAGTGGACAAATCTGCACCGGCGATGTACATACAGCAATGTTTCTTTTTGACAAGTCAAGTATTGTAACGGCGACCTTCACCGTCTAGTGTTGACATGCGGTTTACGTTACAGTGAGTGCTATTCAATGGCCGACTTTGGGATTTTGGAAGCAAGTTATTTACATGCTGAAACGCATTAATGGATATCTCCGTCAAGTCGACCGAAGATTTTCATCTTTGGGAATTTGCACCGTGTTTCTTTCGTTGTACGCTAACCGCAGGGTCTGTTGTTTGATGTGTGACGGTGATAATTCGACGACTAACTGTGTGTTTATATGTTCGGTTGGTGTACTGTCAAGAACGATGTCCTAACATCATCAAGCGCTATACATTTTTTGTTCTCAATATGACGATCATCATTTTCGGGAGGACGTGAAGTCCATGGTATATGGTGGATAGGCGGCAGGAACCATTGAAGGCTATGTCTGAAGGGTGTTCCTTGTTGCAGTTTCCTCATATTCCAAGTCCGGCTTGTTGCAGGAGCTACTGAGTTAAGTGTTCTGTGCACACTGTGAGCTGTGTATTTCATCCGTTTTGATCATGTTTCGATGTCCCAATTGTTTACGATGAAGGATGATATCGTATGACAGGGAACAGTTGACTGTGTTCACATTCTGCGCGGTTTCGCCTTATGTCTTTTGGCATGTGCTGAGGCTGCTACGATGGGGACTACAGTTACCTTTCTTTGTTTGGGAGATGAGTTAGTAATTCGGATGATTCCACTGGCACGGGCGGTTGAGCAATTATGGATTTTGATTCGTTTGCAGTGATACCGAGGCCTTCCATAACCAATAACCAAGCTCTGCAGGCATTCATGTTTACGTGATCTGTAAGAGTTGCTGTGATTATCCCTTTTGAGATGTGCGGCCACTTAAATATCGTGGGAAGAAAGACGCAGGTAAATCTAGCAAAAAAGTGAAAAACATCTTGTGCAGAACCTCTATGTCAATAGACGGGAGAAGGAGAGTTCATCGATGCTACATAGATTCAGTTATGACCAATGGAAGCGAATCATTGACAGTAGACAAACAAATGAAAAGATAATTAGAGATTGGATTTCTCAGAAGAATATTGAGAGTACACTGGGCAAATGAAAAGGTCAACGAGAATATTCTTAAAGAAGCAAATACAAAAAGGGGCTCCTAAAAATATAAGAAAGAAACAATCGACATTTTTCGGGCACATCATGAAAAAATGAAAGCTGCAATACTTGGTTACATCTGCAAAAATACGGTGAAAGAGAGATCGCGGACAACAAAGAGAGAATAAACTAAACAGCTTGGTTTCGTGGCTCGATAAGTAGTCAACAACAGAGCTGATAGGATGCACTGTAGACATGGAATTGTGTAAAGGCATAATCGCCTACGCCAGTCGATATGATGATGAGCAGAAAAGGTTAGAAATCACTTGTTGAGCGACAACAAATTAAAAGCTTCAAACTGGTCCGTGTTGTCTGGCAAAATAGTCTGATCTCTTCAACTTTAGCAGCAGTTGGGAATTTTCCTTCTTTTTGCGTCTGCGTGTGTATAGACTCAACATAGTCAATCATTAACTACATAGTCTTTAAGATTAAATGATCAGATATCTCTAAAACGTTATTTCCCTGAAAGATGTCTGTCCATTCTGTTTCTGACTTTATACCAAAACTGTCTTGTATTATTTTTAAATGAATTTCGATATTTGGGAACTTTGTTAACCTTAGACAGTAGATGTACAACAGAGGTGAGATGCAGAATGGCTCAGACAAAAGCAGCTTTCCAAAAAATGAGGAAGATACTATGCAATCCATTTTTGACTACACAAACAAGAAAAAGAGTACTTACATGTTATGTACACCCAGTCTTAACATATGGATGTGAATCATGGACAATAAGACAACAGACAAGAAAGTCATTGGTGTCTTTAGAAATGTGGTTTTACAGAAGTATGTTGAGAATACCATGGGCAGCTAAGAAGAGTAATGAAAACGTTCTGAAGGAGGCCAACGCAAAAAGAGAGCTAATTTTCAATATTAGGAAGAAACAATCATCATTTTTTGGCCATGCAATGAGAAGGTAAAATTTGGAATATATTGTAACAACTATAAAAAATTGAGGGACGAAGAGATAGAGGGAGGCAAAGAAAAAAAAACAGACAGCTTAAGAGAATGGCTTGGCAGAAGGTCAACAACAGAAATGATAAATAATTGTCGCGATCGAAAGTTGTGGAGAGACATGATCACTTACGCCAGCAGGCCCGGTTCTTGATGATGATTATCTTGTATAATATTTCTGTTTCCCTTGGTCTCTTCCAGCTTCACTTTTTCTAGATATCACAATATTGTCCAGCTGTTACCTTCTCATTACGAACGATCATTGATGGTTGTTTCTTTCTCCTGATGGTTGTTTCTTTCTCCTGATTGTTGTTTCTTTCTCCTGATTGTTGTTTCTTTCTCCTGATGGTTGTTTCTCCTGATGGTTGTTTCTTTCTCCTGATGGTTGTTTCTTTCTCCTGATTGTTGTTTCTTTCTCCTGATGGTTGTTTCTTTCTCCTGATTGTTGTTATATTCTCCTGATGATTGTTTCTTTCTCCTGATGGTTGTTTCTTCCTTATGATGGTTGTTTCTTTCTCCTGATTGTTGTTATTTTCTCCTGATGGTTGTTTCTTTCTCCTGATGGTTGTTTCTTCCTCATGATGGTTGTTTCTTTCTCCTGGTTGTTATTTTCTCCTGATGGTTGTTTCTTTCTCTTGATTGTTGTTTCTTTCTTCTGATTGTTGTTTCTTTCTCCTGATGGTTGTTTCTTTCTCCTGATGGTTGTTTCTTTCTCATGATTGTTGTTTCTTTCTCCTGATTGTTGTTTCTTTCTCCTGATTGTTGTTATTTTCTCCTGATGTTGTTTCTTCATCCTGATGATTGTTTCTTTCTCCTGATTGTTGTTTCTTTCTCCTGATTGTTGTTATTTTCTCCTGGTGTTCTTTCTTCATCCTGATGATTGTTTCTTTCTCCTGATTGTTGTTTCTTTCTCCTGATTTTTGTTTCTTTCTCCTGATTGTTGTTTCTTTTTTTCCTGACAGTTGTTTCCATATGATATTGGCTATTATTTTGCCGCTTGCTTTGACCTCTCTTAGAGCGTTCTTTTTACTATTTTTAGTGGTCCATTTTCTCAACATTTATTTGTAAAACTGCACTCAACAAAATTTCGTGTTTGTTGTCTATTGCCCATGATTCACATCTATATGTACGATCTGTTAAGATATAACAATAAAAAGTATATATTTGTATACATCCAGTCAATGATGAGTGGCATAATATCGTTTTCCTTTTTTTTCCAGTCGTTTGCTGTTTTATCGGGTGTAAACTTTAACATGTACACTACGCGTCGACGGTAGGTGTATTGGGTTTTATTCACAATCCCGCACAGTAACCCATCTATTTCTTCCATTTATCTTCCGCAGGCCCTAGCAGTGGCATGATGCCTAAATAGTTTCATCTTTTTTTCCTAAAGAGAAGAACTTGTCAATAACCGCTTGTTACAGAAGATATCAAAATAAATCCTTCATCCTTTAACCAATTCAATAACGGAAGCTCGTTAGAGAAGTCAGACCCTGTTGAGATAAAATACACGATCACCGAAATAGCCCAGGTCTAAAAAGATCAGGAATTACTTCAAATCTCAGCTAGTCTTACCTGGAATTACTGTTGAGGTCAGTTGTCGTCGCCTTCAACATGGCAAATCTCATTCTGATAGCAACGCGCTGCCAGGAAAACAAAAATGCTGTCCTGAAGTGAACCAGACCATGAGAAATGGTGGCGTAATCGTCAGACTATTTTCGTGACTATTCTTCACGATGTCTGAGTGAGATTCGATTGTTTTCCAATTGCCCAAAGCGATGGGGAGATTGGCGGGAGGCTGTTGTTTAAGATTAACTATTTTTTCCCTTTCTCTCTAGTAAAAAGTGGAAAGATGTACAATGCTGGAAAAACAATTGATTGAAGAATATGGAAGTTATTTTAAAATTAGAATTAATTCTTCTGAGAGTTTGTAAAGATATGGAACAAGTATGCTTCCAATAAGGTGAAAGGAGGATGTGGAAGGAGTGGTAATAATATAGTAAAGAAAAAGAAAGAAATAAATAAAAGCATTATCTTTAAGATGTAGGTAGATGTTTGAATTGTGTTTAGTAGTTTTCTTTTCATGTTTAGTTGTTTTAAGAGTTCATCGTTTGTTTTCCTTTCCTTCCATCCAATTCTACCTATTCTTCTATATATCCCTATTCCAATGGCTTTAATTTTCTGTACTGTTTTCTTGTCTAATGTCCATGTTTCTGCACCGTATAGGAATGTTGAGAAGACATAGCATTTTGTTATTCTTAGTTTTAGCCCTGGTGTTATTTATTTTGATGTTAGTATGTTCTTCATGACATTAAAATTACGTTTTGCCATTCCCATTCTTTTGTTTATTTCAGTTGTACATTTCCCATCACTGGTTATAGTATGTCCAAGGTAGTTGTAGTTCTGAACTGTCTCCAGGTCTATTCCTTCAATTCTGATATCTATTTGTGGGTTTTGAGTATTTTCTTTTGTTTATGATCATAGATTTAGTCTTTTTGATATTCATATTTAGTCCATTTTTTTGCTTCATGTTTATTTCATTAAGTAATTGTTGTATATCGTTAGATTTTTCTGCTAGTAGTACAGTATCGTCAGCATATCTCCTGTGCTAAAACGTTGATTATGTCTTGTACTTCTTACTTTGACGTCGATGCTAGTATCATACGTTGTTTTAGTTAAACAGTCTTTACTTACATTTGTTAACTTCATTGTAGCATTGATGTATTTATAAATAAATCCAATAAACCAGGATTTTTTTTTCTTGTAAAAAAGGCGGTTTAACGTTATGCTGATCACATTAATCAATAAATCTAGCGATTGTAAATGAATGTAGGCAGTAACGCCATATTACATATACATCGCGCTTCAGGCTTTATTTTCATGTTGTCTCACTTCTAATAACACCAAGATTGCTCAAGGGATAAGAAATGTTATTTTTAGTATGAAAAGTAAGATAACAGAAGTAATGGTCATATCGAAAAAAAAACAATCATCGCCATCATGCAGCATACAAATAAACAGGACAAATCAGAAACAAGTGCGATGTGTCAAATACTTGGGCACAATAATAACATCAGATGGAAGATGCTTCACAGAATTAAAAAGCAGAATAGCTCAAGCCAAAACAGCATTTTAGAAAATGAAAAAACGTTTTTTGCAACAAGTCCATATCAATAGAAGTGAGTTCATCGGTGCTATATAAAGCCAATTCTGACATATAGAAGCGAATAATGGACAGTAGACAAACAAATGAATAGACGATTAGAGGGCACAGAGATGTAATTTCTCAGAAGGATGTTGAAAGTTCCCTTTACAGCTAAAAAGACCAATGTGTAGATTTTTAAAGCGGTCAACACAAAAAAGTGAGCTCATAGAAAACATTAGCAAGAAACAAGCGACATTTTTCTGGCACATCATGAGAAGAGGCAGGTTGGAATATTTGGTTACAACTGGTAAAATACAGGGAAAGAGAGATCGCGAGCGACAAAAAAAGAAGATACTAGATAGCTTGGTGTCATGGCATGGGAAACAGTCAACAACAGAATTGATAAGATGCACTGTGGATAGAAAACTGTGGAAGGACATGATCGCCTACATCAACTGCCGTGGTACTTGATAATGATGAATATCATCTTCATTAAAAAAGTTGTTTATCATATTTTTCTATAGAAGCTTGGGTGGAGTTTTTGAAATGACCGACGAAGAAATGAAACAAAATAATAAACAAGAAGAACTAAACTCTGAGACTTACAAGACACAAAATAATGTGAAGCAACAAGTCACTTGAAATTAGGGAAACTTCATGGTCGGGGAAGGTGAGCAAATGCAATAAAAGAAGTTGTGTTTTGGTTCGAATACCCGTATAGTTAGTTTACAAAAGAGTGATATAGACAGTCCGTGGTTAGTTTATGTTTGTTATCAGCATTCTTATGTGGCGATGATAGTGATGATCTTGACGCCTAGGATTCGACACAGGCTTCAGCTGTTGGATGCAGGGTGGAGATACGGCGGTCTACGATGGCGGTCTTGACTTCCCAGGTTCTGCTGTGAAAGTATGATGCTGTTTGTTCAAGAAGTACTGTAATGTGACGTCTTCAATCTTACAGTGAGTACAGAAGGTGCAAGAAGAAATGACAGTCTGGTGGGCAAGGCATTATTTTAAATACATATTTGTGTGTGTGTGTGTGTGTTGTATTTTTGTTCCTGCTGAAGGCCTATTGAGCCGAAACGTCGTTTCGGTTTGTGTTGTCCTATTGTTACGTGAAGCTTTAACCATACAGTTTTTGTAATATTTGTTTTTCTCCTCACAATTACCTTCACCGCATCTTCGCAATTGTAAGCATTTATGTTGATTTCTTTACCTTAACCCTAGATGTACCCACAATCAGCAGCTTACAGGAATGATAAATCTGCGCACGCTTTGAGAAGTGCTAGAAAAAGAGTGGTGGAGCGGATATGGAAATGCCCTGACTGCTATGAAACTTACTCTATGAAAATAATAGAAAAATAACACAATTGCACTACAAGGACTTTTTTTTATTGTCAATAAAATTATAATTTCAAGGCGGTACCTTTATTTTCCTGTTATGTTTACTTCATTATTTTCCAACAGACTGCACGTCTATATTGTTTTTGCTATACATTTATCTTTAATGCAATGACTGTAAAATGTTAATGTAGATTAATTTTATCTGTGTGCGTAATGATCTAGCCATTTTTCTATCAGCAAGGGAAATATAAATATACCATTTGTGCTCGGCACAACTTTTCCCTTCAACACCAGGCGTTGTGATCGCCCTCAGTGTGTCACTGGACTGGTCTCATAATAAAGTCAGCCATTGCCATCGTTTGTCAGTGACACAGACCGGAAGTATTTGTGTGGGAAGTTAGCCACAACGTGCCACATATACTTTCAATGTCAATATCACTCTATTCTAACTCTATCAAACCTCATACTCCTATTTCCGTTTCCTAAAATAGGGCTTTAAATGTTCCTGGTTCTGATTTTTTTGAAAACCCAAAACAACCTGAAACATACAGGGAGTGGGTGAATGCCAGATTGTATCTTTATGAATGCACTTGATAAGGAAATGTAAAATTGGTTGACACTAAAGTTGACAACCACGTGGTTGTTTATTTGTACGCTTATCCATTAACCTACTTTAGTTTTGGTGGTTGGGACACTATTTATGTTAACAAATTTCTTTTATCCCATCTCCCTCTGACGCAGATCTGTGTGCGACGACGAAGCCACGGCCTCTCCATTCTTCTGCTTTGTCCAGCAGTGTTTTTATTTTTTGTCTGAATTTTTCTACAGTCGCTGACGATGCGGTGCATAGTTATCAGAAGCTTTTGATCGCTATGTATGGTCGAGACAACACATTTTGCTCTTCTGTAGAAAAAAAAGACATATTACACACATGAAATGAGATGGGACAGTGAACAAAAGATTGTAGATCAAACTAATCTCTGACAGAGAGGTGTAGAGATAAAGAAGCGTGTTCGACAAATAAATCACGTTACAAATTGATGGTAACGTTAAATTGACTGTTCTTATTACAAAACCATGTCACCAAGTCTAAAAAAGCAGATGCTCAGCACAATTAAACTCATTACCTTTGATAAACGCTCACAGAATGTTAAAACGAGCTGCCAATTAAAAGTTAAACAGCGTAAAAATGTGTATCTTGTTTTTCCTCCATTTTCATTTTTTCCCCTCACAAGTATGCTCCTCTACCGCTTCTTGATTAATTTGATTGTTAATTCAGCCGAGCCGTTTTTGTTTTAAAAAAATTGCTACATATAAATGATTGACTCAAGTAACTGATATTGTAGATTCCAGCATAGCCCATAGGTGCATATATTCTTCTATAATAGGATGACAATATCTGCTTGCAAATGGCTCCGGTAGCTCGTTTATTATATACACTCTTCATCTCTTATTTTAGTCTGCACATGGCGTTAGAAAAGGGAAGAGACAAATAAGTGCGAGGCTGCGGTAAATCCGGAACGAGTCGAGCAAAGTGTATTGTTACATCTGTACAAAGGGGAACATTATAAAACCATGACGTGTCGGCCTACACAGAACCTCTCTCAGAAAATAACAACAAATTTACACACAAGAGACAAGTAATAATGGAGTCTAACTTAAACGAATTTTAGTTACTTTCTATTCTGTAGTTAGTCTACTAAATCTCTTTTGCGTATCCTTTTGTTTGTTTGTGTTATTCTCTGAGGAAAGCCTTAAGTAGGCCGAAATATCATAGATTTGTATTGCTCTCCTTTATAAAACTGTCACAATACACTATTCTCAGCTCGTTCCAGCACATTAGCACAGAGCTAGACTCTCAGTTCTAGAAGCGCCTTTCATAGCTCATTGTGTCACCCGTCAATAGCCGATCACAAGAGTGACTTCTATAAAACCTAATCAAAGAAACCAGCTCTCATTTCAAAGATCGATAACTTGCCAAAACAATTAAAGAAACGTAAGGCAATTCCGGAGGCAGAAAGTTGACTTTGATGGTCCGATCTTTCATTATTTATTATATTGTCTAAGTTATATTGTAATTTTGATGGCCGAGTCTTTTATTATTTGTTATATTGCTTAAGTTATATTGTAACTTTGATCATGTAACATCGCATATAATTGTAAGATTTTAGCTCATTTTCGCCGAGTTTGGCTCACGCTATTGTTGACTCATTTATTATTTTATTGATTTCCAACATGGAAAGAAACAGAAAACAAAAAGTATTTCTTCTTTACAAGAACTGACTTACGTTCCCTCCATATTGTAGCAAAATTCAGTTTTAGTTTGCCTGAGAGTAAAAATGTAACAAGAAAAGGCACTTCATATCTAGATATATATGTTTTCCTTATATTGTGTTTGTGTATATATTTAACTTTTAGAGGTATATATAGGCACAAGCGCAATTTGTCGAAATTAATTACTGGAATTTAATGGGCATGTGTAATGTGATGGAAATAATGACTGAATATTAATGGGACCATGGTTAGACGGAATTAAAGCGTCAAATTAAATTTAATAGGAATTTGTCATCGCTGTCTCATTTTTCTGGAAGTCGACACATTAGTCAACCATTCCAGCTAGTGTCATTCTTATTATAAATAGATTTTTCTTGATTTGAATTTTACTGAAATCTTAGAGGAAAATAAACCCGCCTTTTTATTATTATCGCTAGAGTTGTTCTTTTCATTCCGCCTTGCCTGCTAATATTTCTTCATTGCATGATTTGTCTACCCCTTGGTATCCGTAGCATATATTTGTCCGAAACCAACAGGTCTGTTGCCGAAAAAGAACTTTCAGATTATTTACCCATTTTCATGAATTATTTTCCCATTTTTCAAGAATTATTTCCATTTTTTTCATGAATTACATCTCAAAAGCAATATTGGCCCAGCAAAGCACCGGATAACTTCTCTGTTTAAAAGCCAGACATTGTGATGTGAGCTGCTGGTTAAGCCGCTCGTTTTTCAAACTGCTTGATACAGGTCTTAAGTTTTGTAAGGTCAAAGGTCTTTATCTGAGATCTTTAAACTGTGTAAAGACTGTCCCGAGAGTGAAACCTTTATTTCTAGTGATCCCACCCCCACGACACACCACAGAATAAGATCAAGCCTTTGCAGATTGTGAATTTTTTCCCTCACATAATCTGAAAGATTTCATCTTTCTTTTTTATGAAAAGAAATGACTGTTGGCACCTTGTTTTACATAATGGAGCCGCGATAGCTCAGTGGTTAATGAACTGGACTACTAAGGACAAGAGGTACGGTTCGATCCCAACAGACGGCTTCAAGGTTCACTCAGCCTTTAATGGGTACCGGAATTGTTCTGGGAAAGTAAAGCGGCACGGGCGTAATACCGACCACATTACCCCAAAAATCAAGTGCCGAAGGTCTGTAAAATTCATGGTCACAAACACCGTATTCCTTATACGCCACTTGGCGTGACGGGGTACTTTATATTACTTTTTTTTGTTTTACATACTGAAATCAAAGCAAGACCTACAAAATAACGGTCAGTTATTTGAAAGCGAGATATGATTTGTATTCCTTGTGTCACCTTCGTCCAAAGAAAAAAACCAGGCTACTAATATTTGTAGTGCGTCATCAAGGCCATGTCTTCTTTTCTCTGTCATAAGTTTTGTCTCGTGTCTTCATGCCCACCCATCGCTTGCCATTTTTGTAAATTGTTTACTTATTTCTAGAACTTATAATCAAGGTTGAATTGTTTTGTGTTGCTCAAATAAGCCACGAAATGGATTATATGTTTATCTCTGCGAGTCACCCGACGCTTGCTAAAAATGCTGAGGTGCCTTTTATATAGCAGGACCAGCCAATCTATATTGACATTCAGTGTTACGCCATAAATCAAGCTTATTTGATATCTTATCTTGCACCATAAATCAAGCTTATAGAATATGTTGCACCATAAATCAAGCTTATTTGATATCTTATCTTGCACCATAAATCAAGCTTATAGAATATATTGCACCATAAATCCGTCTTATAGAATATGTTGCACCATAAATCCGTCTTATAGAATATGTTGCACCATAAATCAAGCTTATAGAATATGTTGCACCATAAATCCGTCTTCTAGAATATGTTGCACCATAAACCAAGCTTATAGAATATATTGCACCATAAATCTAGCAGCTGATAGAATATCTATCTATCTATCTATTGTCCTCTCGAGCCAAAGACGGCACATAGGGCAGAACCACAATCTAAAAAACAGAAACCTTGTGTGCCAAAATGGCACATATTGCAGAGATCACTGCTCTAAAATATATGGCACTGTTTCCATAACAATACTTTTTACAATGACAGCTTGTCAAGCCATCGATCAACCTCCTTAGTCGCCTCTTACGACATGCCTGGAAGGTCACAGTGTCACTATTCTTTACTTCCCTCATAATGAGGCCCCGGTAACACACGGGAATATATTGCACCATAAATCAAGCAGCTTATAGAATATATTGCACCATAAATCAAGCAGCTTATAGAATATATTGCACCATAAATCAAGCGGCTTATAGAATATATTGCACCATAAATCAAGCAGCTTATAGAATATATTGCACCATAAATCAAGCTTATAGAATATGTTGCACCATAAATCCGTCTTATAGAATATGTTGCACCATAAATCAAGCTTATAGAATATGTTGCACCATAAATCCGTCTTCTAGAATATGTTGCACCATAAATCAAGCTTATATAATATATTGCACCATAAATCTAGCAGCTGATAGAATATATTACACCATAAATCAAGCTTATAGAACATAATACACCATAAATCAAGCAGCTTATAGAATATGTTGTACCATATTTCAAAGTTATAGAATATGTAGCACCATAAATCAAGCAGCTTATAGAATATGTTGTACCATATTTCAAAGTTATAGAATATGTTGCACCATAAATCAAGCAGCTTATAGAATATGTTGCACCATAAATCAAGCAGCCTATAGAATATATTGCACCATAAATCAAGCAGCTTATAGAATATATTGCTCCATAAATGAAGCAGCTTATAGAATATGTTGCACCATAAACCAAGCAGCTTATAGAATATATTGCACCATAAATGAAGCAGCTTATAGAATATATTGCTCCATAAATGAAGCAGCTTAGAGAATATATTGCACCATAAATGAAGCAGCTTATAGAATATATTGCACCATAAATCAAGCAGCTTATAGAATATATTGATCCATAGTTGAAGCAGCTTATAGAATATATTGCACCATAAATCAAGCAGCCTATAGAATATATTGCACCATAAATCAAGCAGCTTATATAATATGTTGCACCATAAATCAAGCAGTTTATAGAATATATTGCTCCATAAATGAAACAGCTTATAGAATATGTTGCACCGTAAATCAAGCAGCCTATAGAATATATTGCACCATAAATCAAGCAGCTTATAGAATATGTTGTACCATATTTCAAAGTTACAGAATATGTTGCACCATAAATCCGTCTTATAGAATATGTTGCACCATAAATCAAGATTATAGAATATGTTGCACCATAAATCAGTCAGTCTTATGGAAATATGTTGTACCATAAAGCAATCAATCTTATACAATATGTTGCACCATAATTCCGTCTTATAGAATATGTTGCACTATAAATCCGTCTTATAGAATATGTTGCACCATAAATCAATCAGTTTTCTAGAAATATTTTGCACCATAAAGCAATCAATCTTATAGAATATGTTGCACTATAAATCCGTCTTATAGAATATGTTACACCATAAATCAAGCTTATAGAATATGTTACATCATAAATCTGTCTTATAGAATATGTTGCACTATAAATCAAGCTTATAGAATATTTTACACCATAAATCAAGCTTACAGAATATGTTGCACCATAAATCCGTCTTACAGAATATGTCACACCATAAATCAAGCTTATAGAATGTGTTGCACCATAAATAAGTCTTATAGAATATGTTGCACCATAAATCAATCAGTCTTATAGAATATGTTGCACCATAAATCCGTCTTATAGAATATGTTGCACCATAAATCAAGCTTATAGAATGTTACACCATAAATCAAACTTATAGAATATGTTGCACCATAAATTAAGCTTACAATATATGTTGCACCATAAATCCGTATTATAGAATATGTTGCACTATATATTAATCAGTCTTATAGAAATATGTTGCACAGTTAATCAAAGTTATAGAATATGTTGCACTATAAATCAATCTTACTGCATATGTTGCACCATAAATCAAGCTTAGGATGTAAAGAAAGTTAGTAATAAATATGTTCCTTCCATTACGAAACAAGACAAGGACAAACGTATATTTAGTATTAAAATATAACTGTCTAGTGGTGTGAATCATGAACGATGAATCCGAAACGTGGTGTTCAGCAGAAGGGATCCAGTTATTGAAAAAAGAAGCTCGTAGACCTGTATGTGACGAATGAAAGGAGGCACAAGCAATTAAAATAAATACTAGAGATCAACACTAACGAACAATAAATGATTAAACATTAAGTGGCATGCTAAATGTAACGAAGTCAAACTTTGAAGAAAAAAGTTAAAAATATCCACAACAGTTGGCAATGCCAAAGACATGAACGTTAAAGAAAGTCAAATAATGACATTTGTGTTTTTAAGGAAACGAAAATGGAAGTTATAATATGGTCACACTACTTGGGAGACAAGTATAAACAAGATAAATGAGTTTTTTTTTTTTTTTTTTTTTTGGGGGGGGGCATATTAAAAGACACACCAACTACCAAGTAGGGATCAAGTCATCATACTTCGCCTACGCACTGACCACAATAGAATGAGAAATCACATGTTCACCAAATTCAAAAATAGGTACAGCCAGCCTATGCCACTGTACACTGGACAATATGACTACAAAACATGTTCTACGGGATTGCCTCCAGTACACAGACCTGAGAAGAGCAATGTGGTCCACGCCCACCGCCCTGGAAGAAAAACTATATGGGGCAATCGATTCGCTTAAACAGACAGCTGACTTCATGAGAGAGTCTGGAATCATCCTACTCTGATTGAGTTTTGATCGCAGAGAGAGAGAGTAAGAGAGAGAGAGAAAAAAAAAAGGGACAATAACTAAACTTTATCGGGAGAAGAGACAATAACTAAACTTTATCGGGAGAAGAGACAATAACTAAACTTTATCGGGAGAAGAGACAATAACTAAACTTTATCGGGAGAAGAGACAATAACTAAACTTTACGGAGAAAAAAAAGCAATTAACAAATGTTATAGAGAAAAGAAACGCTAAAAAACATCTATGGAGAAAATAGGTAATAAGTGAACTTATGTAGAAAAGATGCAATAACTAAACTTTATGAAATAGAAGAAATAACTTACCTTTAATGAGAAAAGAGACAGTAACTAAACTTCCAATACTGAATTAGATGAGCAGCAATTTGGATTTAGGAAAGTAGCGGGACAAAAGAAGTCATATTCTGCATGAGAACATTAATAGAAAAGTACACAGAAGTAAACAAACCAATATATGCCTGCTTCATAGACTACACTAAAGCTTTTGATAGAGTACACCACAAACAACTTATAGAATGCCTAAAAGAGATACATCTAGATGACATGGATATACGACTAATATGCAATCTATACTGGGAGCAAACAGAAATAATAAAAAATAACAAAGAGAACTCTACACCCATTGATATAAAAAGAGGAGTAAGACAGGGATGCATCCTATCACCAAGCTTGTTCAATCTATACACTGAGCAAATCTTTAAAACATCATAGAAATGCCAGGCCTACAAATTAATGTAAAGATAATCAATAACCTAAGATATGCTGATGATGCTGTATTACTAGCAGAAAATCCTGAAGATCTACAACAATTATTTAATGAAATAAACAATACAAGAAAAAAATATGGACTAGATATGAATATTAAAAAGACTAAAACTATGATCATAAACAAATAACACTTAAAACCCACAATTTAAAAAAAAGTCCCCCCCCCCTCCCCCCGTCACGCCAAGTGGCGTATAGGGAATATGGTGTTAGTGGCCATAAATTTTACAGACCTTCGGCACATGATTTTTGGGGTAATATGGTCGGTATTACGCTCGTGCCGCTTTACTTTCCAGAAAAAAATACGGTACCCATTAAAGGCTGGGTGAACCGGAAGCCGTCGGTTGGGATCGAACCCTACCTCTTGTCCTTTGTAGTCCCGTTCACTAACCACTGAGCTATCGCGGCTCCCAAAACCCACAAGTGGATATCAAAATTGAAGGAATAGACCTGGAGACAGCAGAACTACAACTACCGTGGACATACTATAACCAGTGATGGAAAATGTACAACGGAAATAAACAAAAGAATAGGAATGGCAAAACGTAATTTTAATGTCATGAAGAACATCATCATCATCAAGTACCAGGCCTACTGGCGTAGGTGATCATGTCTCTTCACAATTTTCGATCTCGGCAGCTATTTATCATTTCTGTTATTGACCTTCTGCCAAGCCATTCTCTTAAGCTGTCTGGTATCTTTACTCTTTGCTTCCCTCTATCTCTTCGTCCCTCAATTTTTCCAGTTGTTCCAATATATTCCAGTTCTCTTCTCATTACATGGCCAAAAAATGATGATTGTTTCTTCCTAATATTGGAAATTAGCTCTCGTTTTGCTTTGACTTCTCTCAGAAAATTTTCATTACTCTTCTTAGCTGTCTATGGTACACTCAACATTCTTCTGTAAAACCACATTTCTACAGATTCCAGTGATTTTCTTGTCTGTTGTCTTATTGTCCATGATTCACATTCACATGTTAAGACTAGCTCTACATAACATTTAAGAACTATTTTTCTTGTTTCTATTGTCAAAAATGGATTGCATAGTATCTTCCTCATTTTTTGGAAAGCTGCTTTTGTCTGAGCCATTGTGCAACTCACCTCTTTTGTACATCTTCCGTCTGAGGTTAACAAAGTGGCGATTCATGATTGTACAAAGAAATTACGACGGTGGTTTTCTGTTGCCTTCCGTCGGTTTGTTTACAGTTGACTCCGCTAGCCTTTGACTAAAAAGTCTCATCCACAAGGCAGTGGGGTTGTTTTACTTCGGGGTACCCTCCCTTAGCCTTTTACTCTTCCTAGCTTACCTGCAAGGCAGTAGGGCAGCCACAGGTTGTACTGTTTACTGCATGTAGTAGCAGGTAAAATTACCTGACCTGACCATAAAGAACATACTAACATCAAAACAAATACAACAGGGCTAAATCTAAGAATAGCAAAATGTTGCATCTTCCCAATATTCATATATGGTGCAGAAACATGGACATTAGACAAGAAAACAAAACCGAGAATTGGAGCCTTTAAAATGTGGATATATATTTTAAAAATAAAAGTAAAGTACCCCCGTGACGTCAAGTGGCGGCGTATAGGGAATATGGTGTTAGTGACCATAAATTTTACAGACCTTCGGCACATGATTTTTGGGGTAATGTGGTCGGTATTACGCCCGTGCCGCTTTACTTTCCCAGAAAAAATCTGGTATCCATTTAAGGCTGGGTGAACCCGGAAGCCGTCGGTTGGGATCGTACCCTACCCCTTGATATATAGAAGAATAGGTAGAATTGGATGGAAAGAAAAGAAAAGAAACGATGAAGTTTTAAAACAACTAAAAATGAAAAGAGAACTCCTAAGCACAATTCAAAGAAGACAAATGCGATTTTTGGGCCATGTTAAAAGACACAACAGCCTAATGAAAGTAATCCTGGAGGGGAAAATACAAGGTAAAAGAGGCAGACCAAGACTAACATGGACGAGTAACATCAAAAGATGGACAAATCAGCATATGACATCCTGCACCATCAAAGCAAGAGACAGACAGAGCAGAATGGGGCTCCATGGTAGCCAACCTTCGTTGCGGAGACGGCACTCGATGATGATGATGATGATGAACTAAATTTCAGGGAGAAAAGAACTAAACTTCATGGAGAAAAGAGACAATAACTAAACTTCACGGAGAAAATAGACAGTAACTAAACTTCACGGAGAAAGAGATAGTAACTAAACTTCACGGAGAAAAGAGACAGTAATAACTTCACGGAGAAAGGAGGCAGGAACTAAATGTCATTAAGAAAAGAGGCAATAACTAAATTTTATGGAGAAGAGAGGCACTAACTAAACTTTATGGAGAAAAGCTCAAGGCGCTTTAATCTACAAGTAATGTCACATTAAATTTATGAGCTAAAATATAATTTCTTAAAAGTATTTTCAGACATAAATCCAGACTCAGTGTAAAAGTTCCCATCTAATAATTTGCAAGAGATCAAGTAAAACATCCTCTACTGATTATCTCCACATACATCTTTTACTGGTCATCTCTCCATGTATTTATCATGGATTGCCTCTCCTATTACAGTCGATCTTGACAGATGTACAAATTGATCGGCCAGATTCTCCCATAAGGCTAGCAATATTAAACACTCATGGTTCATGTTTGGATCAGATTTCCCAGCTGAGATGCGGCACATCCCCCATAAAATGAAAATGTGACGTATTTTGCATGAAATGGACACGTGACGTATTATACATGAATTTAATGCAGAAAGCTGAATTATTAATGATGTCCTGATCAAAGTAAATACGCGTGAACAATGGCTCCTTGTGCAACAGGTTCAGGACGACAGTCTGAGGAATGCATTAACTCTCATAGTTTCTTATCTAACATGAAAGGGAGCCACATGTCCAATATTAATGAATCATATAAGTTTAGTTAATTTATTAGGGTTTTCTAGCATTTTGGTAAGCTGTCACCAGATCGCGTGTCCTTTATAGAACGTTGCATTCATCACAGCTTGTCTGAGGGAATTTATGTCTCTAGCCAGGTCTACAACAGAACGATGCATTCACCACAGCTCGTCTGAAAGAATCTTTGTCTCTAGCCAAGTCTGCAACAGAACGTTGCATTCACCACAGCTCGTCTGAAAGAATCTCTGTCTCTAGCCAAGTCTGTAAGAGAACATTGCATTCACCACAACTCTCCTGAAAGAATCTCTGTCTCTAGCCAAGTCTGTAAGAGAACATTGCATTCACCACAACTCGCCTGAATGAATCGCTGTCTCTAGCCAAGTCTGTAAGAGAACATTGCATTCACCACAACTCGCCTGAAAGAATCGCTGTCTCTAGCCAAGTCTGCAACAGAACATTGCATTCACCACAGCTCGTCTGAAAGAATCTCTGTCTCTAGCCAAGTCTGTAAGAGAACATTGCATTCACCACTACTCGCCTGAAAAAATCGCTGTCTCTAGCCAGATCTCCAACAGAACGTTGCATTCACCACAACTAGCCTGAAAGAATCGCTGTCTCTAGCCAGATCTCCAACAGAACGTTGCATTCACCACAACTAGCCTGAAAGAATCGCTGTCTCTAGCCAGATCTCCAACAGAACGTTGCATTCACCACAACTAGTCTGAAAGAATCGCTGTCTCTAGCCAGATCTCCAACAGAACGTTGCATTCACCACAACTAGCCTGAAAGAATCGCTGTCTCTAGCCAGATCTCCAACAGAACGTTGCATTCACCACAACTAGCCTGAAAGAATCGCTGTCTCTAGCCAAGTCTACAACAGAACGTTGCGTTCACCACAGCTCGTCTGAAAGAATCTCTGTCTCTAGCCAGGTCTACAACAGAACGTTGCATTCACTACAGTTCATATGAAAGTCTCTGTCTATAGCCAGAGCTCCCACAAAACTGTGCCTTCATCACAACTCATTTGAAAGAATCTCTGCATCTAGCCAG
This sequence comes from Megaustenia siamemsis, assembly GCA_032433765.1. Taxonomy (NCBI): domain Eukaryota; kingdom Metazoa; phylum Mollusca; class Gastropoda; order Stylommatophora; family Ariophantidae; genus Megaustenia; species Megaustenia siamemsis. Next base: position 82,791,103 of record JAVIAB010000047.1, on the reverse strand, counting down.
ATCTCCATAAGAACGTTGCATTCATCCCAGCTCCTTTGAAAATGTCTGTCTCAATTCATATCTCAGTAACGTCTTCTGTTGTCATGTTTTGTCAAATATGCTCTCCAAAAGCCCAGGAGTTTAATCTATATTCCAATACAAGCAATGTTATACCGCTGCCACCACCAAGAGGACATCAATGTGCTTGATAAAACCTAAGACGAGATGATAGAGACCGCAGATTCGACCAGAAGTGTTGCGTAGGATAAGTTGAGCTATTTTGTGACGAATCTATATTGTAAGCTTTAAGAGTTCAATTACGCTTGGGAGTTTTGACTCAGGCGTGCCCACCTCCCTTAAAGTATCAATAATCGAAAGAGCCGAAACACTTAAGGGTCCACATTTAAAGATCAGATTGCCACCTGCTGTGAAGCTCTGCATAAAGAGTGTCAAATTACTTATAGGAAATGTTCAAGGTATGAAAAATGTGAGGAACGAAAAATTAAGTTAAGTTGCGATTTCTTCGCAAATGAAATTCACCGACAATATTATCTTCCTGAAACGATAAGCGTCGCAACTGAAGTAGACGCTTAGGACTCAGACTGTTTACCTATCATTCAAGAATATGCTTCAGCTGTATGAAGCAAAAATTAGCTCCTTTCAGAGTATAAAATCAAAAATAAAATGACTGAGATCATAAATAAAAGGGCCTGACATCTTAAATAAAAGGACTTACCATCATTAATAAATACATTTCATATAATAATTAAATGGGCTTGAAATCATAAATAAATGGCCTTTAAATTATAAATAAATGTACTTTATATCATAAATAAAAGGACCTAATATCAAATTAAATAGACATGACATCATTAACAAATAATCTAGACATCATAAATAAAATACACTTAGAACATTACGCGACCGCTAAATCTTCTAACACACACATAATACAACATTGATATGTTGTTGTTGTTGTTGTTGTTGTTGCGTTCGCCAGCTTTCAACTCTGACGACGTCACTAGAGACTAGGAACTGAATTTTGCGTGTTAATCCATTTTTCCCTGGCAGCCGTGTGCACAGGGGTCCCTCGATATTAAAATTATCAAAACATGTTTGTTTATTTGAAGAAAAAGTCAATTCTTATAATAGAAAAAGACGTTTCTTTATCCTATTTTGCACACGACCGGATCCAGGATGTCCTTTCCTGTTTTGATTTGAGTTTTTTTTTTAAATAGACTTGGCGCTTGGTGCATGTCGCACTTAACCTCACTGGACTAATCATCCAAGAAGGAAAGACAAGTCCGTACATTCAAACTGTAAGGTGAGTTAAAGGGTATGCCAGAAAATTGGTAGGACACACACACCTCGGGTTCGGCTACTTTAAGGTTAATTCCACACGGGTCAAATATTTGGAATCGCAATCTTCAACCTTTGCATCAACATAACTATAGAAGGCAGACAACTAAAACAAGTAGAGGGATTCAAATACCTAGGATAGGAAGTCTAGTGACAAACGACAATTCACAAATAGCAGAAATAGACTTGAGATGCAACAAAGCTTGTCAAATCAATGAACAGCTATCACCACTATTGTCCAACAAGGAAATAACACTATTGAGGCAAATCGTGCACTGTACAATACAATCTTCATCCCAACCTGTGCTACCAATCCTGGACCCTAGATGCAAGAACAATAAGAAAAATAAATAGCCTCTGCCGATATGAAGTATGTTAGACGAAGGACAGCAAACAGCCTGGCAAGCTCAGAAATGAAGAACTGAGAAAAAAAAAGCTAGGAATAATCCCCGCCATAGAATATATAAAGAAACGACAGATATAATGGTTTGGCCACGTGACAAGGCAGAAAGATCAAAACACTACACAACGAGCCTTTAATAACGTTGCGAGAACACCATACACAAAGACCGACCACTAAAAAGATAGATTGATGGAATATTAGAAGCACTAAGAAGCATAACAGCAGCACAGGCAAACATAAGAGTAAAAGACCGCAAGTTATATCTCCCCTCGACGCTGAAAGTCAAATGAGGAAGGAAAGAGGAAGATTTTTTAACTTCAGGTAAAATGGCGTTCACTTTTGCCGCGTGTTTATATAATGTAGTTACTAATACCATTCATCTTTTGTTTTCATAATCGTGTGTGTGTGTTTTTTTTATATTTTTTTTATTATTATTTTTTTGTTGCGTTCGCCATCTTTCATCTCTAGTGAGGTCCCTAGAGACTAGGAACTGAATTTTGCGTGTTAATTAATTTTTAATCTGGCATCTGTATGCACAGAGGTACCTCGCTGCACAGGGAGATAACTCCGTCTTCGAAGATACTCATATTTTTTCCGTCGGTGAGTAATTGACGTTTCATGCTGGGCTTCCCTGCTAAAACCAGGGGTGGTTGCCTCAGAGAGAAATCACAGATAAATATCCCAACATTTTTCAACAGATGATTTGAACTCACAACCTCTCTGTCTCGAGAACGGCGTCTTTGCTTTGAGACCAATCAGTCCTCCGCGGGTGTGTGTGTGTGTGTATGTTTTTTGTCCATTTATTTGATTAATTTCGAATAAGAAAGCGACTTTAGGTACTCACATTTCAATGATGTCGTTTGAAATTGTCCTCTATGTAGTCGTATACGGCTTGTACAGAGCTCGACCTTGTTAACGGGATAACCAACAATGGATGTACATATAATTGTGTTTTTTGCATAAACTACCAAGGTCGCTTACACCGTTTCGGTTGCTTCGTTTTATTTCAGTTTGTATTTTTTTTTTTTTTTACAAAACTGAAGTGATGAGATGACTGTGCAGTCTCTTTTCAATGAAAGTAATTTCGAATCGTCGCAATCATTTCGAATCGTCGCGGTCATTTCGAATCGTCGCCGGTCGACCTTATAAAATAAACATTACCAGTGACATCTACGGACGAGGAGGATGCCGTGAAGTGAAGCGGATACGGGGAATTTTCGACAGCAGTAAAACTGATTCCGCAGATTCTAGAATAGAATACGTCAGGACTCGCTTTCTCAAAACTGAAACATTTCCTGGAGTAAAAATATCAAGTATAAAATGGTATGTTACTAAATCTCTAAACATTTATTGATTTAAGCCATTAAGTTTTATTTTATAATGTTAAATTGATTGTTAACAATCACTGGAATGTGAACCGGTATAAACCGTGTTTTCTAACGAAGACAAATCTATTAGCGATTTTGTGTTGTCATTTTTCATTAAGTCTCAAATTCATGGGCTGCAATCATGAACAACCACTGTAATCTTAGCCATCATCATCATCATCATCAAGTACTGGGCCTGCTGGCGTAGGTGATCATGTCTCTCCACAACTTTCGATCTCGACAGCTATTTATCATTTCTGTTGTTGACCTTCTGCCAAGCCATTTTCTTAAGCTGTCTGTTATTTTTTCTCTTTGCTTCCCTCTATCTCTTCGTCCCTCAATTTTTCCTATTGTTACAATATATTCCAGTTGTTCTCTTCTCATTACATGGCCAAAAAAGATGATTGTTTCTTCCTAACATTGGAAATTAGCTCTCTTCTTGCTTTGACCTCTTTCAGAACATTTTCATTACTCTCTTTCTTAGCTGCCCATGGTATTCTCAACATTCTTCTGTAAAACCACATTTCTACAGACTCCAGTGACTTTCTTGTCTGTTGTCCTATTTTCTACGATTTACATCCATATGTTAAGACTGGCTCTACATAACATTTAAGAACTCTTTTTCTTGTTTCCATTGTCAAAATTGGATTGCATAGTATCTTCCTCATTTTTTTGTAAAGCTGCTTTTGCCTGAGCCATTCTGCATCTCACCTCTTTTGTACATCTTAGTACCCGCTCCAAAAAATCCAATTGTCTGATACGAACAAAATATTGAACAAGTTAATCAGAATAGGCGCCTCGAAGGCTGAGAAGCTAGTGCGCTCGCTTCCTGTTCAGACGGGTACGGATTCGATCACCAGAAATAGCCGATATTGTTCGGACTGATAAGGCTGCGGTTTACCGATCCTCTAAAATTGGGTACCAGAGATTTTTGTTAGGAAATTAAAGCGGCGTGGCGTCACCCAAAAATGTGCCGTGGTCATAGAAAAATATGCTCACAAACATCATATTCCCCATACGCCTAGCAAAGCATGGAGTAAACTTTTACATTTTAAAAAACCGTGATTAATCAATTCTACAATTTAGTCTAGAATTACAACAATAAAATAGCTGCTTATTTAATTTCCCTCAACCCTACCAAGGCTTATAATCTTAATTTTTTTATAAAAACAAAATAGTAAAGATAAAGACTCCAAGAACCAGAATAAACATTACAATTTGCAGAAAGAATAAAAACGTTCAGAACCTGCTTAGAACTCAAAAAGAAATTAAATTGTCTGCTGTGAAGAAATAACGATCTCATAACAGCATGAATAGAAGAGAATTCCCTGAAGACCTGAGAAATTATGTCCACAATAAAATTATAATTTTGAGAATGGAGATCCCAAGTTCCTCATTAAATGATAATATCCGATTGTGTTGAATATTTGTTAATTACGTGTTATCATATTGTTTAATATAAAGATCTTGCCGAACACAATATATTTGATTGACTGAAGTCTTTTAATATTGTAAACAATGTCAGCCAATAAATTAGAGCAAATATTGCTTTGGCGCTCGTTGCGTCTAGCAGATAATTGTGATCAATCATGGGCTAAATAGCAACAAGCCATAAAGTTTGCACTTTTAGAATGCACTCCACATTGAACGAATGTGAATTGTACGTCCTTGTAATCATTAAATATACTATGTATACTGTTCATCCCTAAAAGATCCTTCATTTGCTCAAACTAGCATCGTTATGAGGCTTATGATGACAAGAGATATTCACAACAGAGAACACTATCGCTATTTTATAAGGGACGCAAGAATTAAGCTACAAACATGAGCAATATGTAATGTACACTTTAAAGACTGTGCAGCGAAAAACAGAAGCTGGGGTGTAAAGGGAAGGTAGTGAATGGAGTAAAGGTATCAAGATGCATAGAGATGCGAAGCTGATTTGTGTATATATCCTTATATATGTGTTGTTTGTTATTCTAGCTGAGAGGCCTACTTGGCCGAATCGTTGACTTTTGTTTTCCAAATTACCACGTAAAGCTGTTACCATACAACTTTTTTCTTCTTTGTTTTTTTTTTTAAATTGTCAAGGGTAGTGGATTTTGTTTTGAAGGAGGAATAGAATCATTGTGAGGCAGGTCGAGGTTTGTGAGGAACCAACTTTGAGTTCATAAACGTTCAACGACGCAGAATAAAGGCTCATTTATCATGGCTCATTAATTGTCTAGACAAATCTACAACCGATGAGTCTGGCTGAGTATATTACTTATATAATACATCAAAATATGACAAACTAATCTGGATCTACTCTCCTTATGAACGAGTGTTTCGAACATCGATACAGTTGATTGAGAGGTGCTACTGACGACTGATAACAGTAAATATCATCAGGCGACTAGTGAGATTGATGAGTATCATAGAAGCGAAATTATAACGACTCACTGGTTACCATATTTATTCAATATATGGAGTCTATTCACTGGCTATGTAGTGTGCAGAATAGGGTCTTTATTGGGATTACTTATAAACAAAGAAGGCCTTAACTATATCCGGAATTAGACCATTCAACTGATGCGAAACGGTGTGGCCAATCCACTGGCTGAGTTCACCCATACTCGATTGTTTCTTAGATCTCGACACAGTTCTTGATGGCACATGATTCGTGTATGAGACTGCTGTACTTTTGGTTACAAACTCGAATAACTAGGAATGGTAGCTTACCAGAGATAGTTTGGTGAGCTCACAAACAGCTCACAATTGGAACTATTAACATGCACACAACTTCCCACCTGATAAAAGTCATCGACATGTATGAGATTGGCCAAAGTGCTCCCATTTCAATGTCGACAGCGAGTAATAAATTGAGTAAAAGACATTGTGAGGAAGCAATTTTGATTTCTTCTGTGCAGGATCTTTGTAGCATGTCATTAATTCTATGGAAGCAAATCATGGATTTAGGCAAACAAATGAAAAGACTATCAGAGACCACAGAGTTAAGATTTCGTTTAAGATTGTTGATAGTCCCCTGGACAGCTAAAAAGACAAACGAGGATATTCTCAAAGAGGTCAGCACAAAAGGAAGCTCATAAAAAGCATCTAAAAAAACACAACTGACATTTTGTACGCACATCATGAAAAGAGGAGTGTTCGAACACTTCGTTACAACTTGCAAAATACAGGGAAAAAGAGATCTCGGACGATAAAGATAGATGATTTTAGATAGCTTGATGTCATGGCACAAAAAAACTGTCAAAAGAGAATTGATACGGTGTACTGTGGATATGAGGGTCACGGGAGCCCTGTTGGGAAAACCACCCGACTGAACTACCGACGTTCGAACAACTCGTGTTCGATTCCCGCTGAAAGCAGTGTGAATTGTATTCATGGTTAAACAAATAATACGTCCGCGGCTGACCCAGCCGCTGGCAGAAATGGGTACCAGGGTTTACTACTCTGGGAAGTTGAGGAATGCCGCCTTGCATCGTGTTTTTCGATGCTTGAAGCGACACTATCCAGAGTCTCCGAGCACATATGGGTGGAAGCTCATGTGCTAAGACGACGATTCAAGTCTCGTACTTGACCTTGACTTATTTTACTTACAATGGATCAAAAATTGTGGAAGGATATGATCGCCTGCGTCAACCAGTATGGCACATGGTGATAATTAATTTTACATATTAATTAACATATAATTGTCATGATAAAATAAGTTAACTTATCCACGATAAAGCCATAGCAATTACTTGTGCATTAAAAATACCGGCGAGGAAATAAGTTATATTCTTCTAATTGTGTTTTTCGGTTCTTTGCGGGGGAGGAGAAAAGAAGAGATAATCAAATAGGGAAAGGCCGGGCTTGCAGCTTACAGTGCAGTAAAGCATCACCAAACACGGAAACCTAATTACCATAATCCGAGATGAACGTCGGATCGGACAAATCAATCACGTGAATTGTACGCCCATCACTTCCAGTTTGTTGGAAGCTCTACTGGAGCACAGAACATTGTCACACGGTGCTCACATTCTGCTGGGGAACATCTATGCATTTCTGGTCGTCTTGAAAATATTTGCCAAACGATTCGATAATCAAATAAGGAGGTCATCGATTCACTTAATTCAGTGAATGGATTTGGTGCAATGATCTCAAAGTGACTCTAACCATTAAACATGTCATCAAAGCTTTTCTGAAAAGTGAAACCTCAAAATAATTAAATTATAAAATAACAACCGTTAACCAGCGGTGGATATTCAGATGAAGCAACAGAGGTCATAACTCCTCTATTTTATCATAATGTATAACATAATCACAGGCCATTTCAACAATTACCTCCCTGTTTCTATGGCAACAAAAGAAAGACAAATCAGATGATGTTTTATCTTTTCATTGAAACATTAGAAATAGTGCCGATGGGGAGAAGAAATTATGAAGGGTCTGAAAGAATTACTGTCCTGTTTCTTTAAATAAAAACTGAAGAAAACTGTAGTTTTGTGTGTGTGTTTTTCTTGTTTGTTCCTGCTGAAGGCCTATTGGGCCGAAATGTCGTTTAGTCTGTGTCGTCCACTTATCACGTAAAGCTTCTAACATACCATTTTTTGTATTTTTAAATTTTTCCTCATTCAGACTAGGACTCCGGACGCTCTTATAAAGGCTGATGTCTGTTTCAGTGACTGGGTTAGACCGTAGAGTTTCTCTTCCATGGATGTGAGTGTGGGCCACATTGCATCCTCAGGTCTGTGTGCTGGGAGCAAATCCTGTAGAACTTGTTTTGTTGTCATGCTATCCAGAGTAAAGTGGCATTGGCTGGTAGTTCCTATTTTGAGTTTGGTGAACATGTGGTTTCTCATTCCGTTGAGGTCGGTGTGTAGGCGAAGTACGATAACTTGATCCCTGCTTGATAGATAGAAGGTAAGAAGGTGTTCTTGTTTCCATTTTTCATGGAACTGACCTTTGAGGCTGGATTTGGCTTCATCGTAACTGACCAGATGGCTCTCTTGTGGTAATCTCCCTCCCTCCTTAGCTAGTTTATCTGCCCATTCGTTTCCTTGTATATTACAGTGTGATGGTATCACTGGATGACGACTCTCTGGAAGTTATTGCACAATTGGTCTAGGGTTGTTCTCAGGTCATCTAGCTCGCTTGTTTCTGTGGTTTTTTTTAGAGCTGTTTGGGTTGACAGTGCGTCGGCCAGCATTATCAAAATTTTTTGCACGTTACTTTTGAGTTGAATAGGCAGTTTTGCAGCATCTTTAAGGGCTTCAGTTTCTGCTTTATAGGTGTTTGAGAGTTTCCCATTAGCTATTGACTTGGTGATATCTTCCTGGTTATTCAGCCTCAAGAGCACACCTCCTCCTCCATTTCTGGTGGCGTTTGTAGCATAGCCATTTGTGTGTTTGTGAGACCAGGAGTCCTGTGGGTAGTTGTCGTCTATGTGTTTTTCTGCTATGTGCTTTCTATGTGTATATGTTTCGGTGCCTTTTTTCATGATTCCTATTATCTCTTCCTTAAGTTTTGCTATTTTATATTTCCTGTGGGGAGTCATACAGGATGGGCATATGGGTTTTAACATTGTTTGGAACTGTACTGGATCGTTAGTTGTCAATTCTTTGGAGATTGCCATGATGTTGCTCTCTTTAGTCTTCCTTTTTCGAGGCTTGTTATTTTTTGGTGCATGGGGTGGGTAGGGAGGTTTTTATATTTCTCCGCTTGTTGCATTACATTAGTGACCCGTCTGTATTCCAAAGGTCGTAAACCTGTTACTGTTTCTAGAGTTTCTAAAGGTATAGATTTCATAGCACCAGTGATGATATGGGCCACCTGGTTTTGTGTTCTGTTAATTTTGCTAAGCTGTGATTTGGAAGCTGTAGCCCAGGCTATGACTCCATACTCTAGAACTGGTCTTACTCTTTCTGTGTATAGTCATTTCAAGATATTGTTGTCTGCTCCCCAGACAGTTCCTGCCAATTTATTCATAATATCTTATCGTTTTCTTGCTCTTTTGTTTGATTCGTCTATATGATTTATCCATGTCATTCTGCGATCCATGGTGACTCCTAGATATGTTGGGTTTTGATCAATAGGAAGTGTGCTGTCTTTTATCTTCAAATTTGCAGAGTGTGTTTCTTGATAAGCTGAAAATTGTGTATGTAGTTTTTTTCCAATTATGGGTAGCAGCTAGGTGTTTGTAAATCTGTCAGATTTCCGATTGCATTCTGGAGCAAGCCAGTGGCATAGATTCTTCTCGTGCCCGTATCGCCAAGTCGTCTATGTACATTGCAGAGTGTATTCTGGGCGGAATGTCTTCTACGATGTCATTTATGAAATTAGAAAAAGTCTTGGGGATAGTACTCCGCTTTCTGGGACACCTTGTTCAATTTGGATTTTCTTACTTAGTTTTCCTTGTACTCTGGCTGTTCTGTCTTGTAGGTATTGAGATATTCAGTTTAATCAACGGCCTTGGATGCCAAGTCTGAGAAGCTTTTTCATTAATTCTTCTCTCCAAACACTATAAAAAGCCAAGTCGACCCACACACTCAATGTGTGTTTCCCTTCTTGTAGAGCATCCTTAATGTCCTGTACTAGGTAGATAATCAGGTATTCAGTTGACCTATGCTGGCGGAAACCACGTTGTTGTGGCATAATTTCTTATTTTGTCTCCAGATGCCACATGAGTCTTCTGTTGACCAAACTATTCATGAGTTTGCTCAGGTAGCTCAATAGGCTAATTGGTCTGTAGCTGATTGGGTTCAATGCTTTCTTTCCAGGTTATCGTAATTTGCCCTCTCTTTCGGCTGGCCTTTCAAAACGAACAAACAAAGCAGTCTATGCTCAACTGTCTAATGACTTCTCTTTGACAAACAACAAAATGCATTCTTCCTGTTCGATACTGACCATTAAAAAAAAAAAAAAAAGAATTACTCAAAACTTCAGACACTAAGCATTTAATCAGCCCCTCTTCATAATTTATTTCACATTGTTTTCTTTGGTCAGTCATTGTTTCATGTGTCCACAAAATTAACCTGACATAATGTATATTAGTTACATCATGGATTACATTACACAGATTATACATTTTAAAATACAATTACGACATATTGAATGCCTTTGTAGATATATTGTCATTATTAGTTTGTGCGTGTTCGATTAACAATTTGAGAATCGTTGATAAACTATACAGTACTGGTAAAGATGCAGCAGTTATCAGAACTGTGACAGGTGTCATGGCAGTTGCGTGTAGATTGTTTTTATTACTCGGCTCTTGCTGACGCGTTTAAATATTACGTATTATACGCGACAGTCTAGTTGTGAAATATTGTGCTGGTATTCCCCGTTGTAGTTATGTTTACTTTTGACGAGCGGATGGAATGTGGACTTTATCGATATTTCTGTGGAATATTATGTATTCTTCTTGTATTGACGTGTTTACCTGTCATCGATAAGCCAACGTGTTTTCGCGGTTCGACGGGCAAACATCTATTGTGTTCAACAATTGTGCCTACCGGGAATGTCCATCCCGAGTGCACATAGGTTTGTGATGGTAAATGCGGCGAAAGAATCAGCAATGATCAACGGCCCATAAAACAGCAAAGTGCGTGGTACACAAGAGACATATTCAGGGCACGTAAAGACGAATGCCACATTCGTGACAACCCTAAAAGTGATTGGAGCCTCATCACGTACTATTATAAAGAAAGCCATGAGAGAAATTCAAACTTATGTAAGAAAAGTAACCTTGAAAGATTAAAAAAAAAAACAGGGTAAAAGAGGAAGAACAGACCAAGACTAACATGGACGAGTAATAGCAAAAGATGGACAAGTCAGCCTATGACAACCTGCACCATATGAAGGAGAGAGGTGTTGGCAAGCGATAAGTTAAAGGAGAGGTGTGGGGGTAAAGGTGGGGGGGGGGGAGTTTGGCAAACGATAAGTTAAAGGAGAAAGGTGCGAGGGGGCTGGTTGCCTACAAGTGAAAGGTGAGGGGGTCTGGTTGCCTACAAGTGAAAGGTGAGGGGAGTGCTGGTGAACTACAAGCGAAAGGTCAGGGGGCTGGTAAACTACAAGTTAAAGGTGAGGGGGCTGGTTGCCTACAAGTGAAAGGTGAGGGGAGTGCTGGTGAACTACAAGCGAAAGGACAGGGGGCTGGTAAACTACAAGTTAAAGGTGAGGGGGCTGGTAAACTACAATTGAAATGTGAGGGGTGGCTGGTAACTACAATTGAAAGGTGAGGGAGCTTGTAAACTACAAGAGAAAGGCGAGGGGGCTGGTAAACTACGAGTGATAGGTGAGGGTTGGCTGGTAAACTACAAGTGAAAGGTGAGAGGGGGGCTGGTAAACTACAAGTGAAAGGTGAGGGGGACTGGTAAACATATAAGTGAAAGGAGAGGGGATGCTGTTAAGCTAAAATTGAAAGGTGATAAGGGGTGGGGGGTGCTGGTAAACTACAAGGAAAGTTAGATTGAGGTTATCAAGCCTCAAGTGAACGAAAGTCTATTCGTATTTTGGACACTGCTAAAAATACACCATTTTGAAGACCAGTTTGTGTCTTCAATTATTCTTTGTTATCTGGTGTTTGTGTGTGTGTGTGTGCGCGCACGCAAATTAAACAGCCCTGATATCAAACACAGCCATTTTGCTTAAATGTTTTTGGATTGATTTTAATATTAATTTCTTTCGCTATTTTTGTTAAGCGTAAAAAGTAAATGAAAAACTGTTATCCAAATGTTTTTTTTCTCGCTACCAAGCAAACTCTTCTGTCAAATGCAGGATTGTTGCTCAAGCATCACAAAGCGTCCTCCAAACTACGCAGTCCTGGCTCATTCATACTTCAATCGCTGGAAAGTCAAAAATTCAAATGTTTACACTCGCCTTCATTGATTTGAAGTAGCACGAGCTTTAACAAGAGAAATTCAATTTCATTTACATAATAGCGATTCTGATTTCTTGGTCGAATTCGATATCGACCACGATCGTTAGACACTCGGGGTAGTGTTTTCCCCGAGATAACTTGTGTGCTACGCTCCATGTAGTGTTAATTTTAAGGTCACATGACATACTCTATAACCGAGGGCTCTTTGCGAGAGTTTTGAATGTTTAAATATATATAATAAGATCTCTTTAGTGTTATATCCTCTGACTTATGTAGAAAGAAGAGAAAAATAAAGAAAATAAATGAAATGTAGTATCGAATATATATATATATATATATATATATATATATATATATATATATATATATATCATCATCATCATCATCAAGTACCGGGCCTGCTGGCGTAGGTGATCATGTCTCTCCAAAACTTTCGATCTCGGCAGCTATTTATCATTTCTGTTATTGACCTTCTGCCAAGCCATTCTCTTAAAAGCTGTTTGTTATTTTTTCTCTTTGTTTCCCTCTATCTCTTCGTCCCTCAATTTTTCCAGTTGCTACAATATATTCCAGTTGTTCTCTTCTCATTACATGGCTAAAAAATGATGATTATTTCTTCCTAATATTGGAAATTAACTTTCTTTTTGCATTGACCTCTCTCAGGACATCTTCATTACTCTTCTTAGCTGCCCATGGTACTCTCAACATTCTTCTGTAAAACCACATTTCTACTGACTCCAGTGATTTTCTTGTCTGTTGTCCTATTGTCCATATTTCGCATCCATATGTTAAGACTGGCTCTACGTAACATTTAAGAACTCTTTTACTTGTTTCTATTTTCAAAAATGGATTGCATAGTAATATATATAAATATATATATATATATGTTTATTGGGCCCTTTTCGTCTTGTCAGATGGTCTAGTGGAGGTTATTGTGTATTTTTTTCAGGTTTTGTTTTTGTCGAACAGCTTCTCTCGTGGCTAATTCTATAAGCATATATAATTATATTTATATAGTCCGTTCAGAAATATGTGCCGACAGAGTTTATTAATTATCTCGGAAACTGTTTTGATGAATTTATGTAATTCTTTTTCAAGAAATCTTATTTTTTCATTGACCTTCAGTCTGACTTTTGTCTTACTGTTATGCATTTAGGAAAGATTTTTGTTTATTTCAGGAATATAGAAATATGATTTTCTTGCTTGTCCTAAATTTTAGGATTTTACAATACCCACATTTGTTGTAATCAACTCACCATTTAAAAAGGCAAATTAACATGCTCTCCTCATTATATTAGAACCAGGTCGCAGTCACTGAACCGTAACATGAAAGAAAAGCCACTCCGAGCTTTTTTTGGTCATTTCATTTCCGGTTTCTTGTTAAATTGGTCCAGAGGCGTGTTTTGACAAATATTTGCTATTAATGTATATTCATTTATATGTGATAATTTGTAAGCTGTTGTGAAGTGACTACTTGATTTTGAAAACCATGAAGAGTTTCAAGTGTAAATTCATCACTATGCAAAAGGTTACTGTGTTATCGTACAGGCACTTTTGCAGGGAATCTAAATAGGGTCGGTTATATTCATCATAATCAAGTACCGGGCCTACTGGCGTAGGTGATCATGTCTCTCCACAACTTTCCATCTCGGCAGCTATTTATCATTTCTGTTGTTCACCTTCTGTCAAGCCATTCTCTTAAGCTGTCTGTTATTTTTTCTCTCCTTTCTTGTTTCTTTTGTCAAATATGAATTGCATAGCATTTTTCTCATTTTTTTGGAAAGCTGCTTTTGCCTGAGCCATTCTGCACCTCACCTCTTTTGTGCATCTTCCGTCTGAGGTTAACAAAGTTCCCAAATATTTAAATTCATTTACCTGTTTTAATATTGTTTCACTTGTCTTTATTTTGCACTGAGGTGATGTCTTTTTCTTTGTTGTTACCATTACCTCTGTCTTTTTGCTATTAAGGCTGAGTCCTTCATTTTTGTTTTCTTTCACAATAATGTCCAACATTTCTTGTAACTCATTTTCACTCTTTGCTATTATTACTGTATCATCAGCATACCTTAGATTATTTATATTATGACCTCCAATTGTTATTCCAGGCATGCCCCTTATGGATCTTAAAATAATCTCACTATAAATATTCAACAAATCTGGTGACAGCACACAACTTTGTCTAACACCCTGTTTTATTTGTTGAAACATTCCCAATTTGTTTCCAGTTCTTATGGTCGCTGTCTGTTGCCAGTACATGTTCTTTATTATTCTTATATCTTTGCCGTCTACGTTTATGCCTTCTAAAATTGTGATCATTTCTTGGTGCTTTACTTTGTCAAATGTTTAGATATAAACTATGAAACATAGGTATAGATCTGTTTTCACCTCTATTGCTCTTTCCACTAAAGATCTTGTGATATAAATGGCATTGCTTGTTCCTTTATCTCTAACATAACCACACTGTTCATCGCTAATTTCTGGACTGATTTTGTTTCGCACACTTCGCATGATGATTCTTAGTAATATCTTAGTCATATGACTCATAAAGCTTATCGTGCGATGATCATCGCATTCAATCGCATCCGATTTCTTTGGTAGGGCTATGCATATTGATTTGAGCATGTCGTCTGGTATATATCCGCTGTTGTAGATATCATTCAATACTTTTGTTATTATTTCTATTCCAAAATCACCCACGGCTTCAATCTCTTCTTTAGTTATATTATCTGGTCCAGGAGATTTGCCTGCTTTCATATTGCGCAAAGCGTCTTCCACTTCTTCTCCGAGTATTTCTGGTCCTTCTCCATTATCCTTAATATTTACTTCCGTTCGTTCATCATTATAAAGATCTTTTAATGTATTCTGTCTATTGTTCCCTTATACTTTCTAGTTTAATCAACAGTTCTCCATCCTTTGATCTTAGACATCCAGTTTTTGATTGGGTTTTTCTTCCTGTTAATTCCTCAATTTGTGTGTATATAGCTTTAGCATCTCCTTTTTGTTGCTTTTCAAACTCTTTGCATCTCTCTTTTAGCCATGCTTCTTTTGTTTCATTGCATTTTACTACAATTTCTTTATTTAATCTCTTATACTCATCTTTATTTTCTTTAGTTCTTCTTCTTGTATCCATTAGCTGCAAAATGTCATCTGTCATCCATTTCTTTCTTGAATTTGTCCTCACTGGTGGTATGAACTCTTTTGATGTTTGTTGCATTGATTCTTTTAGCATCTCCCACTGTTTACCAATGCTTTGTATCTTCTCTACTGCATTGTACCGGTTCTGAATAGTGATTTTATATTTGTTTTACAGCTTCTTGTCTGATTTTAGTAAAACTAAATTTAACTTGATGTTAACTGAGGCCCGTTTTGTTGTTTTTAATTTTACTCTAAGCTTTCCCACAACTGGTACATGATCACTATTGCAATCTGCCCCTGGTCTAGTTTTCAACACACCAGACTGTTTCTAAATCTATTGCTTAACATTATATAATCAATTTGATAACGTGCGTTGTCCCCTGGGATTTTCCATGTCCACAGGATGTTGCTTAAACCAGGTGTTTCCTATCATCATGTTTTGTGTTCTTGCCCAGTTTCTCACCTCTTTCATTCCTCTCGCCTTAGCCATAATGACCAACTACTTCCTCAACTCTTTCCTTTCCTACTTTTGCGTTAAAATCCCCTAGAACTATGGTGTTTTCATGATGTGGTTTATGTAACTCGTGTCGGTTATATTACAATGTCAAAAAACCAGTAAACAGAACACTAGCAGCTCTAAATATAGATAGAAAGTCTTTCAATGGATGGATAGGACAAAACTTTGACTCTGCGAAGGCGATGGTCAAGCAAGGAAGAAAAATGAAAGTTGATGATTTTGACAAAGATGTAACTAGACGTGGTGAAATTTTGAAAACGTTTGAATCGGGTCAGCTTGTTACGCTGCGCAAACTTAAAGTTCGACTACAGTTAGAAAGTGATATTGAAATCTCAAAAACGACTCAATGTAAGATCGTAAGAGGCGTTGGTTTCACTTTTCGAAAATCTGCTAGTGGTAGAAATATTATTTGTTAGAAACTACACCTGATAGTTGCCCGAAAGCATATATCTGAGGCAGATCCGTGAGCGACGAATGGAAGGCTACGATATAGTATATTTGGATGAAACGTAGAACAGTGCTCATCATACATATGAGCAAGAATGACAATCAGTTGAAAATAAAAGAAGCATCTCCAGCATCAAAGGACAACTCATTATATTGGTACATGCTGGCAGTAGAGAGAATGGTCTTGTTAATGACACACAACTTATTTTAAAATCAAAGTCTACAGACAATAGGGACTACCACACTGAAATGAATGAACGCATTTTCAGAGACTAGATAGAGGACTAAAAGGGAGCTCTTAAAAAACATCAGAAAGAAGCAATCAACATTTTTCGGGCACATCATGAGAAGAGGAAAGTTGGAATACTTGGTTACAACTGGCAAAATAAAAGGAAAGAGAGATTGCGGGCGACAAAGAGAGAAAATACTGGATAGCTTGGTGTCATGGCATGGAAAACAGTCAACAACAGAACTGATACGATGCACTGTAGATAGAAGATTGTGGAGAGACATGATCGCTTACGCCAACCGGTATGGCACATGATGATGAGATAGAGGACACTCTACTCTCCATTCTGGTTACACTTCCATGTCTTGTAATGGACAATGCATCCTATCATCATGCGGAAGCACTGGAGGACAAAGTTTCTAATTCGTCAGACACAAAAGATCAAATCATCACATGGCTTAGAAAAGAAAATGTTTCCTTTCAAAACACCCAGTTAAAACCAGAGTTGTTGCAACTATTTAGACAAACTAAAAAGACAAAGTTATATCAAATTGATAAAATAATTGCAAAGTATGGCCACACATCTCTTCGCCTCCCACTTTATCATTCGCACCTCAACCCAATAGAACTTGTGTGGGCTAAAGTCAAAGGGCAAGTCACTGCGCAGAACACGACGTTTAAAATGTGTGATGTTAAAGAATTGACTCGTGATGCCCTCTCAACGATAGACATTGAATACTGGAGAAAGTGTGACGACCATGTGCTCAGAGAAGAGGAACAATACTGGCAACGAGATGGATTGCAGTTTGTCCAACCGATAACAGTTGTTAACCTCTTAGAGACTTCTGATTCGGCATGAGGTATGTATGACATGTGCACAATTTTGTACATGACACTCTTGCTACTTTCTGACTATGTGTATTTGATGTTCTGGTTATTTCATATACTTTGTTAATGACACTCTTACTATTTGCTGACTATGTGTGTTTAATGTTCTGGTTATTCCATATACTTTGTTAATGACACTCTTACTATTTGCTGACTATGTGTGTTTAATGTTCTGGTTATTCCATATACTTTGTTAATGACACTCTTACTATTTGCTGACTATGTGTGTTTAATGTTCTGGTTATTCCATATACTTTGTTAATGACACGCCTGCTATTTGGCAAATATGTGTGTTTGATACTTTGGTCAAAGTTGACCTATCTCTATGACGAAGATATAAAAATCAAATGGAAAATTTTGCCCTCTTCAATGTGCTACGGATACACCTTTGGCTTGTATTGTTAGAAAATTAACATAATTTACAGTAAAATCTAATGTTTAGGGCACGCGGTTTGATATTTTCCTGCAATTATATAATAAAAAACGATTTATGCAAAATTCAGACTAACTTTGTACTTAAATGTTATAAAATATGAAGGTCGGTGAAAGAATAAGACTTCATGAAAAAGAATTACAGACATTCATCAAACAGTTTCCGAGATAATTGATCAATTCTGTGGGTACGAATTTGTGAACGAACTATACTAATGTTTGACAAACACACACGGCCACAGAATGAACGAGTCAGGCCCACTGATCCACATGGTTTTCCCTCCTTTTTCATAAGTCTTTTCTCATGCTCTTTTCATATATATATATATATATATATATATATATATATATATATATATAGAGAGAGAGAGAGAGAGAGAGAGAGAGAGAGCGAGAGAGAGAGAGAAAGAGAGAGAGAGAATGAGAGTGATTAGTAAAGAGAAGCTATGAGAGACGTTTAGTTTGGTAGGACATTTTTTTCTATATACACTTTAAACATTGATTTTAAAAAGTTCAAAGAAAACAGTTTCCAGTTCAAGGCTGGTGAGATCATAGAGTTTGTCCAGGTTTGGCATTAGGGTTGACCTAAAGCATACGCTTTCAATGTATGTGTCTCGCTTTGTTGAGGTTTTCTATTAGACACAGATGAAAGAAGAAAGGGTACCTGGTTCACTGTGTTGGAGAAGGTAATAACAGCGAGACAAATACGGACTCTCTCTGCTCTTAATGCTATGACTAGGTACGGAGAAGTTGCATGCATTACCTCCCTAGGATCCCATGTCATAGAACATCTCTCACCTTTTCTGTGCCATGGGACAAAATAATATTCTTTTGTATGCGGTATAAAGAGGTAAATAATAAAGAAGGAGAGGAAGACAAATAAGAAGAACAAGATGATAGAAATAAAAAAGAAGGAGCGAAAATAAGATAGAAAATATACGCTCCCACTCACTATGTGCATAATTTAACCTGAAGTGATTGAGCTGTGCAGATAATATTCGAGCACTTATCAAACAGCCATCGGTTAGTTATCGACAAGGACGTGAGATGTGGAGACCTCCTATCCATTAATATGGAAAACAGTTTAATAACAACATGTAAGATTAGGGGAGACAAGCAGGAAATTATGTGTTATGTATTCTGTTTGATAAAACAATGTCTGTTTGAAAGATTAATCGGAAATGTGTGGTGGGATAGCTAGAATTAGACAAAATGTCATGGACATGGAAGATGTCCAAATGTCTAGAGAGGCTTAGACTTTAAGCGCCCTATCACATTGTCTGAAGGTACGAAATATTAAGCTGAGCAATGTAGTGTATGATATGTTATGTCTTCTATTGAATAAGGAAGAGTTTTTTACGCTGAAGGTCAGAAACGTTTACAATTAATATCTCGCACGCACATATAATCAAGCTTACTGTGTATCTGACTTTGAAAACCATAAACGTGCAACATTAATACTTCCTATATAAAGTAAAAAAAAAGTAAGTAAAGTACCCCCGTCACGCCAAGTGGCGTATAGGGAAATATGGTGTTAGTGACCCTATATTTTACAGACCTTCAGCACATGATTTTAGGGGTAATATGGTCAGTATTACGCCCGTGCTGCTTTACTTTCCCAGAAAAAAATCCGGTACCAATTTAAGGCTGGGTGAACCCGGAAGCCGTCGATTGTGATCGAACCCTACCCCTCGTCCATGTTAGTCCAGTTCACTAACCACTGAGCTATCGCGGTTCAACTTCCTATATGAATGGTCATAATTTGAGTAAATTAATGTCTTATACGTTGAAGATCAGAAACTGAATAACATTGACATCCCGATCATGTAAGGTTAAGGTTATGGTTATTCGAAGGCCCCGGTATCGCTGCAAACGAATGGGAATACATAATTGCTCAACCGCCCGTGCCGGTAGAATCATCCGAATTAACATCTCATCGAATAGCCAAACAAAGAAAGGCACTTCCGGTACTCATCGTAGCAGAAACAGCACACGCCAAAAGACATAAGGCATTGCCGCACCGAACTGAACGTATCTGAACTGTCCTTCGTCATTTTTCATTTATCTTTTCTTCCCTCAAGTTTCCCGTTATCACAATATATTACAGTTGCTTCCTTTTAACTACATGATCAAAATAAAAGCAATGTGGCTGTTCCCTTATGCTGTTTTATTCCTCTACCTATTATTCGCTTAATTTTTTTGTTTTTCAGCTGAGACAATTGTGTACTATTCTATAATTAAGCAATGAACTACGCTTTATGTTGCTTAAACAACCGACGTGGTATACTTTATAACCTCAATAATAATAATATACTTTCTATCTCGGGAGATAATCGATGTGTCATAGTAGGTCGAACACAGTAAACTAAACAGTCCCATTCTAGATTGGCAATAGAACCCAATCAGTTGCATGTTAAGGCTGACATTCATGCCTTTGCTGCATCATTATTCTTGAGTCTCTTTTTTTTCTTGTTATATGTTTTGTCTTTTTTTCGTCTCCACTTGTTATCAATGCGCGCCATTTATTCAGTCTGTAGCGGTTGCTTCTATATATTTTTTTGTTGATATTGAATTAATTCACATTGCGCAAGAAGGTATCTTCAAAAAAGGTGCATTGGTTGGCTACTAAGTCGGCTAATGGGTCGGCCAATGGGTCGTCCAGTTCTACCTGTACATAATGTTTTATGGAGTTCTTTTCTCCTTTCGGATCACGAGTTTCAGCTATCTTCAAGCCATCAAGTAATTTAATCTCATACCTTCAGTAATGTAATATTGCAACTATGTGATGTAATCTCATACTTTCAGTAATGTAATATTGCATCTATGTGGTGTAATCTCATACTTTCAGTAATGTAATATTGCATCTATGTGGTGTAATCTCATACTTTCAGTAATGCAATATTGTACCTATTTGATTGAATCGCATGCCTTCAACGTCACCACTTTGTTAATGTATATCATTCCTTCAATAATATAACGTAACGAAAAATTGGAATCTTAGCGCAATATGATATGCTTCCAATGCCATACCCACGTTCATTATTATTCCTATGTTATTTTCAAATTAATGTATACCCTACTATCATTAATTACAATATACTGTGTAAATGTCATGAAATAATAAAACAGCTCTTTCTATATAATGACGATGTCAAACTCTGGTTCCGGTACTCACAACTCTATCATCTCAATATTACTGTTACCGCTTATAACTCAATCCTATTTGTATTCTCGTTGATCTCAATCCCGCCTTATTTGACTCTCGTTAATCCTAATACAATCTCTCAAAAACACACAGAAACAAGTAATTGCGCAGCGTTGAGCCAAAGGTGCACAATATTAGAACCTTTAATATTTTTTTTTTTTTCTGTTTCGACTAGTGATTCTCAAAATCTGAAATATGACTACACCCACGCATGTATACTGAGTAATTCGATGAGCATGATTAAAAAAGTGGAGGCGGGCTCTGTACGCATGCAATGGGTAGAGTCGTTGAAGAAATCCAAAATACGTAAGGTCACCTTTGTCTATGTCCCTGGACATGCGAGAGTACGGATAAATGAAAGAGCGGACAGATTGGCTAGCTGTGCTGTCGTTGAGGACGGGCAACCAATGGATCGGGCGGACATCATCAATGCCCTCCGAGATGTTGGAAGAGCACAGGACTTCGACAAACACAGATCCACGTCACTTCTTCGGATGATGGAAATGGGAGTTAAGATGGGCACAGCCAGAAATGAGAAACTTAGTGGCCGTGTAAGAAGATTTATCAACCAACATAGAACTGGAGTCGTCAGTCGCTGGACACTGAGGGACTTGCTGAGGAGAGGATCTGTGCACCTATGGACATGTTCGGAGTGCAATGATGATGACCCACACATAACTCAATAACTCAAAATCTGAAATACAAGCATATTTCCTTCCTTCCTTCCTTCTTTCCTTCTTTCCTTATTTCCTTCCTTCCTCCCTTCCTTTGTTAGACTACCTATGCAGGGCAGGAGAAATGTTAAAGAGCTTTCATGCACGTTGCCTTCGCAAGATTATGAACATCAAATGGCAGGACAAAGTAACTAACTCGAATGAACGCCGATTCAAGTTTCCTACTTTACATTTACCTTTACCTTTAGTTTACTTTACCTTTACCATACCTGGATACGAATCCATGCCCTCCTTATTGCCGTTGAGAGGTCTAAATCTGCTCCATGGACGAATCTCCAGACTATGACAAGACCAATTAAAACGTAGACTAAACGTTGATGTTATTGACAAGTACTGGGCATACTAAGAGAACAATGAGGATTATATTGTGATTATGGATAAATAGTTTCGTGGGTATTAAATACAAATGATATTTTTATATAACTAGGGTTGCAGTAATGGTGAATTGGTGGAATCAAGAAAGTGGGTTCAGAGATGTTGATCGGACAAAGATTGTAGTGAGAGTAAGGTGATATGACAAAGGTTGTAGTGAGAGTAAGGTGATATGACAAAGGTTGTAGTGAGAGTAAGATGATACAACACTAGTTGTAGTGAGAGTAAGGTGATACAACACTAGTTGTAGTGAGAGTAAGATGATACAACACTAGTTGTAGTGAGAGTAAGATGATACAACACTAGTTGTAGTGAGAGTAAGGTGATACAACACTAGTTGTAGTGAGAGTAAGATGATACAACACTAGTTGTAGTGAGAGTAAGGTGATACAACACTAGTTGTAGTGAGAGTAAGGTGATACAACACTAGTTGTAGTGAGAGTAAGGTGATATGACAAAGGTTGTAGTGAGAGTAAGATGATACAACACTAGTTGTAGTGAGAGTAAGGTGATATGACAAAGTTGTAGTGAGAGTAAGATGATACAACACTAGTTGTAGTGAGAGTAAGGTGATACAACACTAGTTGTAGTGAGAGTAAGGTGATACAACACTAGTTGTAGTGAGAGTAAGGTGATATAGTTGTAGTGAAGTAAGATGTTGTAGTGAGAGTAAGGTGATACAACACTAGTTGTAGTGAGAGTAAGGTGATACAACACTAGTTGTAGTGAGAGTAAGGTGATATGACAAAGGTTGTAGTGAGAGTAAGATGATACAACACTAGTTGTAGTGAGAGTAAGATGATACAACACTAGTTGTAGTGAGAGTAAGGTGATATGACAAAGGTTGTAGTGAGAGTAAGATGATACAACACTAGTTGTAGTGAGAGTAAGATGATACAACACTAGTTGTAGTGAGAGTAAGGTGATATGACAAAGGTTGTAGTGAGAGTAAGATGATACAACACTAGTTGTAGTGAGAGTAAGGTGATATGACAAAGGTTGTAGTGAGAGTAAGGTGATATGACAAAGGTTGTAGTGAGAGTAAGGTGATACAACACTAGTTGTAGTGAGAGTAAGATGATACAACACTAGTTGTAGTGAGAGTAAGATGATACAACACTAGTTGTAGTGAGAGTAAGGTAAGATGATACAACACTAGTTGTGGTGAGAGGAAGATGATATGACAAAGTTTGTGGTGAGAGGAAGATGATATTGCAATAGTTGTGGTGAGAGTTAGATGATATTGCAATAGTTGTGGTGAGAGGAAGATGATATGACAACAGTTGTGGTGAGAGGAAGATGATATTGCAATAGTTGTGGTGAGAGGAAGATGATATGACAATAGTTGTGGTGAGAGGAAGATGATATTGCAATAGTTGTGGTGGGGAGGAAGATGATATGACAATAGTTGTGGTGAGAGGAAGATGATATTGCAATAGTTGTGGTGAGAGTTAGATGATATTGCAATAGTTGTGGTGAGATGAAGATGATATTGCAATAGTTGTGGTGAGAGTTAGATGATATTGCAATAGTTGTGGTGAGAGGAAGATGATATGACAATAGTTGTGGTGAGAGTTAGATGATATTGCAATAGTTGTGGTGAGAGGAAGATGATATGACAATAGTTGTGGTGAGAGGAAGATGATATTGCAATAGTTGTGGTGAGAGTTAGATGATATTGCAATAGTTGTGGTGAGAGGAAGATGATATGACAATAGTTGTGGTGAGAGGAAGATGATATTGCAATAGTTGTGGTGAGAGTTAGATGATATTGTAATAGTTGTGGTGAGAGGAAGATGATATTGCAATAGTTTGTGGTGAGAGGAAGATGATATGACAATAGTTGTGGTGAGAGGAAGACGATATTGCAATAGTTGTGGTGAGAGTTAGATGATATTGCAATAGTTGTGGTGAGAGGAAGATGATATGACAATAGTTGTGGTGAGAGGAAGATGATATGACAATAGTTGTGGTGAGAGTTAGATGATATTGCAATAGTTGTGGTGAGAGGAAGATGATATGACAATAGTTGTGGTGAATATATTGCAATAGTGGTGAGAGTTAGATGATATTGCAATAGTTGTGGTGAGAGGAAGATGATATGACAATAGTTGTGGTGAGAGGAAGATGATATTGCAATAGTTGTGGTGAGAGGAAGATGATATGACAATAGTTGTGGTGAGAGTTAGATGATATTGCAATAGTTGTGGTGAGAGGAAGATGATATGACAATAGTTGTGGTGAGAGGAAGATGATATTGCAATAGTTGTGGTGAGAGGAAGAATGATATGACAATAGTTGTGGTGAGAGAAAGATGATATGACAATAGTTGTGGTGAGAGGAAGATGATATTGCAATAGTTGTGGTGAGAGGAAGTTGATATGACAAAGGTTGTGGTGAGAGGAAGTTGATATGACAAAGGTTGTGGTGAGAGGAAGTTAATATGACAAAGGTTGTGGTGAGAGGAAGTTGATATGACAACAGTTGTGATGAGAGAAAGTTGCTATACAATTAATGTTGACGAGGAAATGTTCATGTAAAGATAAATGAATAGTAAACGTATCAAATGAAACAAAGAAGATTATGAGGAAATGGTTATGGACAAATTGATATGATGAGGTGATGATTATGGAGAGATTGAGGTGGTGATGAGATTATTATCGACAAATGAAGGTGGTAAGGAGATGATTAAGGGCAAAATGAGGTAGTGAGGAGAAGATTATGGACAAATGAAGGTGGTGAGAAAGTGATTAATGACAAATGGAAGGTGATGAGGAGATAGATATGGACAAATAAAGGTGTTGATGGGATGATTATCGACAAATGAAGGTGGAGAGAAGATGAATATGGCAGATAGGTTAATGAGAGAATGAGTCAAAAACTACCTCAAAAGTAGTGGTGAGTTGACGAAATCAAAGCAGCGTTATGTACACACCTTTACATAGTTGGTGGTCAATGCCCCATAATGTTTGAGAACCACTGTGGATGACTTAGTCCAGCAATCAACGTGTGGCCGTCATGATCGACTCGGTCCGGAGATTAACTGTCGCGGACTTCTGCTAGATTTGATGGCAAGTCAAACGTCAAGCGCTATTATTGTCATGCAATCAGCAGCATCCGCGAGCCAAACAGTTAAATCGACGGCAAACAGGAAACTGGAATAAATCTCTTGCTACTTCATCTTATCGTACGTGTTTTAGCTTGTACGATGATCATTCAGACTGGACAAAAATAGCGTATGAGTGCAGAGATTATCTCCAAAATTGTTCAACAGATCTGATGGAATAATATTGATGTCATCGTATATTTGTGGAGAAAAGGGCTTATGTGTTAAATCAACATATTAGACTAATTTTAACTCGTTATTATGACGTAATTAATCTCCTGCTAATGTAAGATTAATGTGTAAACACTTTTTTAGCAGACTATATTACAGACCTCCTGTGTGTTACGGGGGCCTCATTATGAGGGAGGTAAAGAATAGTGACACTGTGAAATTCCAGACATGTCGTATGAGGCGACTAAGGAGTTTGATCGATGGCTTGACAAGCTGTCATTGTAAAAAGTATTGTTATGAAAACAGAGCTATAGATTTTAGAAGCAGTGATCTCTGCAATATGTGCCATTTTGGCACGCAGGGTTTCTGTTTTTGAGATTAGATTGTGGTTCTGCCGTCTTCGGCTCGAAAGGACAATAGATAGATAGATAATGTAAGATTTATTACAAAAATGTTATATGTAATTATGTGTGTTTTATTTCTCCCATATGTTTTTTTAATCATATCTAAACGTGACTAATAAGAATTTCATTAATTCTTTATATATATATATATATATATATATATATATATATATATATATATATATATATATATATATATGGTTTATCCTTGGATAATGAAAAAAGAGCAGTGAAGACATTAAACGACTTAAACATTGGATAGCACTGGATTATAAACGTCATTTTAAAAAGGGCATTTGGATACTATGGCCACGTTATAAGACACAGCGAGCTGGAAAGAATAATATTGGAATGTATGATCCAGAACGACGAGTCGGGGCAAACCAAGAAGAAGGTGGTTTCAAGATATGAGAGAGATCTTGGACATGACAACAAAAGAAGTGGATGACCTGGGAAGAAGCAAAGATTCTTTCAGACGGGCTGTAGTGAAGGTAATGCTCTGCAAAAGACATGAGATCTGATGATGATGATGATGATGATGACGATTATCATTATCAGTTCACTTAACTTGTGATGTACACTGGTTCAGCTAACATTAGTTGAAAAATGTGTCTTTTTCTGGCACGAACCTTCACCAAATCCTTTCTTCCCAAGAATGATTGTGCACACCCACATTTTCCTTTTTTGGTGCACTTCCACAATTAATGCCTTCCTTCTCTGAATATTACTCATTTCTAGATCACTTTCTCATGATTTCCATCTGTTACCGATATGTTACATATTTGGAAACCAGTGCAATTTCGCGTTCTAATAAAGGATGCTTTCAATATTTTCAATATAACCTCTATTGAGATGAAATTTGTTAGACGAATCACAGGAAACAGTCTGAGAAATAAGATCAGAAATGAAAAAAAAACTTATATGAAAAGCTATAATAACCCCCGTCATAGAATATATAAAGAAACAACACATAAAATGGTTTGGCCACCTGACAAGGCAGAAAGATCAAAATACAACACGACGAGCCTTCAATAAACGTTGCGAGAACAGTAGAGCACGAAAAAGATGAATTGACGGAATATTAGAAACACTAGGAAGCACAACAACAGCAGAGGCAAGCAGAAGCGCAAAAGGACCGCAAATTGTATCTCCCCACGACACCGAAAGGCAAATGAAGAGGGAAAGGAGAAGAAAAGTAATCTCAATATTTCTTTAAAATTAATATTCTCAGTTTAAAAATATACATCGTCATCATCAGGTCGCATGTCCTTTGCGGCATAATTCATTCACCACAGCCCTTCGGAAAGAATCCTTGTAAGTCAGATGTCCCACTTCTTCTGTTGTCATGTTCAAGGTCTCCTTGATATCGTGAAACCACATTCTAAAAAATACATAATGTTCCTGAATAAAGAAAATAGAAAAATATATATTTTATAATCAAAATCAGTTAATAGTTATTTGCTTTACTTTGATTCCGAATTAAGCTTGGAATTAACACTTCTTTCTTTTAGTTTTTCCAAGTATAAAGTACTTTTTACACATTGTTACTTGTATGAAATACAACAAGTATTGTAATACATATTTATATTCCGACTATATACAACATGTGAATTTAACTGAGGTTTCATTAGAGAAAAGTTCATTTAAAAGAACATCAATTAAAATTGTGTTATTTTCGTCTGTATAATGTTGGCCAAAGTTGACTGTGCATGACGTTTCCGGACATTGCAGAGGTTTGTGACATGATAATAACGTTTGTAATGTCAACATGTTTCTATTAATTTTCCTATTCCGGAACACCATTTTGTTGACTTCTTATTTATGTTCCTTATTTCCTCAGAAATAGCCAGTAATCATTTTCTATTTATCACATCTTAGAGGGGGAGCCGCGATAGTTCAGTGGTTAGTGAACTGGACTACAAAGGACAGGAGTCGGGTTCGATCCTGATCGACAGCTTCCGGTTCACGCAGCCTTAAGCGGGTACCGAATTTCTTCTGCAAAAGTAAAGAGACACAGGAATAATACCGCCCACATTGCCCCAAAAATCATAAGCCGAAGACCTATACAAATTATGGTCACATCTCAGAAGGCGAGGTGATAGATAAAGTTGTTCTCCATCCGGTAACTGAAATGTTCAGTATTTACTATTTTTACTCGCGAATATAGAATTCACACCATCTGTATCCTCGAACAGTGTAGTAGTCTGGTCAAAGTCATAAATTACTCAGTTCCCTTTCTTGCTAAACAAAACGTTTATATTAAACAGTGGTGGGCAACCAACAGTTCTCGAACTAGTAACGAGCCCCGCCTCCAAGCAGTTTTAATTGACATGCAAAGTTGATTGAAAGTCTGTATTTAGACTATCATTAATGGATGCTTACGTAGAATAAAAGGATGGAAATGGCAGGACAAAATCACTAACATAGAATTATGGAAATGTACCAGTTAAATACCAGTGGATAAAGAGATACAGCGAAGACGATGGCGCTGGATAGGACACACACTGGGGAAGCCAACTGAGTGTATTACACAAAGGCCCTTTTTGGAATCCCCAGGAGAAAAGACAAAAAGGAAGACCAAAGAATTCTTCGAGAAGACAAATAGAAGCAGAGATGAAGATGATGGGGAAGACATGGAATGATCTTAAAAGAATGACAAGAAACAGAACGACTTGGAAAGTGTTTGTTGAAGACCTATGCTCCACAGGAACTGAAAGGTAGAAGAAGAAGATTAAGTAGAAAGTTGATTGAAAGTTACTATGTATTCAGTCCCTTGATTGTATGGGTGACATGAACGCTAAAGTAGGAAAAGGTAAATATAAGACTATTATAGGAAATCATGGTTTAGGAAAAAGAAATAACAGAGGAGAAAGATTAATACAATTTTGTGAAGAAAACAGGCATATTTAACATCTTCTTTGAGCAAGAGAAAAGGAAATTATACACATGTAAAAGCCCTGGAGACAGGAAGAGGAATCAAATAGAATCCATAATTATAAGCGACAGATTCCGGAACAGCGTCAAGAAAGCCAAAACCTACCCAGGAGCAGACATTAATTCAGATCACAATCCTGTAATGATTAAAATGAAAATCAAATTAGAGTGAAACAAACAAAAAATTAATTCAGCAAAACCAATAGATATAACAGCGTTAAATCACAAAGATGTACACGAAACTTTACTGTAAAAGTAAAGAACACATATCAGAAGCTACTAGAAGAGGGGATTGAGCAGTAAAGAAGAGAAAATCCTGAGGAAAAAGTCACAACAAAATGGCAATGCATAAAATACAGCATACAAGAATCCTGCAACACCTTTCCGAAAAAGGAAAGTAACAAAAACAAACATGGATAACTGACAAAATCTTAGAAAAAATGGAAGAAAGAAGACAAGCGAAAAACACTGCCATATATAAGGATATTGACAATGAAATACGCAGAATGCGCAAAAAGGCAAAAGAAGACTGGCTCAACCAAAGATGTCTAGAAGTCAAAACTATAGAAAGTAAACAAAACTTAGGAGAGATGCACACAGAAATAAAGAGAATGACTAATAAAGACAAAAAAGCTGCAGGAAGCGGATGTATAGCAAACAAAGAGGGAAGAATGCTAACAGACAATAAAGATATAATCGATAGATGGCAGGAATATATAACAGAATTATTTCATGAGAAAGGGACAAAAAGCCATTTATAAAATGTACATACAACTATAAAATCCTGAAATCTAAAGTTAAAAAAGCTATAAAAACAATGAAAAGGGGAAAGGCAGCCGGACCTGACAATATACAGATAGAGATGATACAGGCTCTAGAAGATTTTGGCATTGGAGTGATCACAGACATATGCAATGACATATACCATACAGGATACATACCAAACGAACTAAAAAATCAACTTTCATTGCTTTGCCTAAAAAGAATGGTGCATTTGAATGTAGTGACTTCAGAACAATAAGCCTAATGGGCCAGGTAACAAAAATTTTACTAAAAGTTATACAGGGAAGGATTCAGAATAAAATCAATACTGAATTAGATGAGCAACAATTTGGATTCAGGAAAAACAGTGGCACAAAAGAAGCCATTATTAGGATTAGAACATTGATTGAAAACTACATAGAAGTAAACAAACCTATATATGCCTGCTTCATAGACTACACCAAAGCTTTCGATAGAATACATCATAATCAACTTATAGACTGCCTAAAGGATATAAATCTAGACGACACAGACATACGACTAATATGTAATTTGTACTGGGAGCAAACAGCAATAATAAGATATAACAAGGATAACTCTACACCCATGGATATAAAAAGAGGAGTCAAACAAGGATGCATCCTATCACCAAGCTTGTTTAATCTATACACTAAGCAAATCTTTAAAAACATCTCGGAGATGCCTGGCCTAAACATTAATGGAAAGATAACCAATAACCTAAGATATACTGATGATAATGTCCTACTAGCAGAAAATTCTAAAGATCTACAACAATTGCTTAATATGATAAACATAACAAGCAAAAAATATGGACTAGATATGAATATCAAAAAGACTAAAACTATGATTATAAACAAAGAAAATTCTCAAGACCTACAAATAAGTATCACAGTTGAAGGAATACATCTGGAGACAGTCCAGAGATACAACTACCTGGGACATAATATAACCAATGATGAAAAATGTAAAATTGAAATAAACAAAAGAATAGGTATAGCAAAAAGTAATTTTAATGCCATGAAAAAATATACTAACAACAAAACAAATAACAGCAGGGCTGAAACTAAGAATAGCAAAATGTTACATCTTCTCAATATTCTTGTATGGTGCAGATACATGGACATTAGACAAGAAAATTGAAGCCTTTGAAATGTGGATTTAAAGAAGAATAGGTAGAATTGGATGGAAAGAAAATAAAACAGACGATGAAGTTTTAAAACAACTAAAAATAAAAATAAAACTAATAAACACAATAAGTAAAGACAAATGAAATTTTTGGAACATGTTAAAAGACACAACAGCTTACTAAAGTAATATTGGAAGGGAAAATACAAGGTAAAAGAGGCAGACGCAGACCAAGGCTAACATGGACGAGTAACATCAAAAGATGGACAAGTCAATCTATGACAACCTGCACCATCAAAGCAAGAAATAGAGTAAAATGGCGATCCATGGTAGCCAACCTTTGTTGTGGAGACGACACCCGATGATGATGATGATGATGATGATGATGATGATGATGATGATGATGATTCAGTCCCTTGGTTGTAAGAATATATAACACATAATTCACAATTGTAATATTTCAATTTTTAACAATTATTATTTACTTTGCAGCGTCAGCAAAAAAAGAAATGTTTTTTGACAAATCTTTGATCGTGGATGGTAACTGAGTTTGATGTTTTGGTAATGGGATAACACTCTTTTGTTCCTCGCTGAGTGTGCCAGATAAAAATGGTGGAGCAACTTAGCATTTAGTGTCTGAATGGGTATTAAGCCATGGTGACAGTGGATGGTTTGTACGCTTAAAGAACCCCTTGAAAGTTAGTAATCAGTAAAGGTAAAGGTAAATTACGAGACTTCAACTGGCGTCTTAGCACGCGAGTTTACACCCATATGTGCTCGGCCGCCTATCCAGAAATGTTCGGAGATTTTAGTATAGTGTCGCCTGAAGCATCGAAACTCAGATGCGAAGCAACATTCCAAGGTAGTCCAGTCGGGTGGTTTTCCCAACTCGGCTATCGAGGCCCCCTGTAATAGTAGTAATGTAGTAATCAGTTGTCACGACTTAGATACACAGTGACACTATCAAGCAAAGTGCATTCAAAATGTCATAATTTCCTGGCAAGATGAACTTTGGATAGCTTCTTTGTTTTGTATTGCAATAACCCCTCTATGTTTAATCTGTAGTGAAAGCATAATTCCCTTAGTAAACATTTCAGCTCTCCATTTAGTTAGTATTCGGATTTTTTTGTTCAATTTTCTTTCTTTCTTTCTTTCTTTCTTTCTTTCTTTCTTTCTTTCTTTCTTTCTTTCTTTCTTTCTTTCTTTCTTTCTTTCTTTCTTTCATTCTATCTATCTAACTTTCTTTTTCTTTCCCTACTCATTGCACTGTCTTTCTCTCTCATTCAACTTTCCTCCTGCCTTCCACTTGTCATCAATAACAAGATTTATACATTAACATTAGAATAGCTTGCGCATACAAATTAAGTAATGCATTATAATGACTTGAACAGATGAAAGCATCTGGCTCTCGGCATTTTCACATTATTCAGATCTGGCTTTTATTAAATGAAAGGTTGTCTACCCTGATGTGAAAGCAAGGCCCATGCATTCTAAGGTAATGGATGTTGTTCTTCTGAAAATTTTTTAATTCACTTATTATTTATTTTATTTATTCAATTATTATGATGTATTTCAATCAAAGCAATAATTTACGTCTATATTTTTGTCTGTCTCCGATAGTACAAGAAACACGATCCATGTTTCTTCTGTGAGAACAAACTGAGAATAGTAGTCTCCTTCAGTCATAGCTGACTATGGATTTTTCAGCGCCCCTAGAAATGTTATTTTTTTCTTTCCTTTCGCTGCGTATTCTCTTTTTCTATGAATCTGTCTGCTTCTTGTTTGGGTTGGCGCTTTAGAGAGTGTTTCCAAAGATTGGGGTCTGCAGATATTTCTTCCCAGGCTGCAGGGTTTAAGTTCAGAGTCTTCATGTCGCGTTTACGCGTCTATAAATGGATGTTTTGGGCGCCACGGTAGCCTAGTTGGGAAAACCAATCAACTGTGACCACCGACGTTCGGACAACCCGTGTTCGATTTCCGCTGAAAGCACTGTGAGTTGTACTCGAGGTTGGAAAAAAAATACCCCCGTGGTCGACCTAGCCGCTGGATGAAATGTGTATCAGGGTAGTACTTTGGGAAGGTGAGGAATGCCGCTTCGCATCGTGAGTTTCAATGCTTGAAGCGACACTATCCAGAAATCTCCGAAAACTTCTGGATAGGCGGCCGAGCACATATGGGTAAGCACTGGGCTGCTAAGACGCCGGTTCAAGTCTCGTACTTTACCTTTTATCTTTATGCTGATATCGGACGTACGGGGCCAAAATACTTAAAGAAACAGCAGCCTCGTGTAAACCATGACATAATTCAACTACGTCAATTGAACGCGTTTTAATAGCCGTCGAGGAAGACATGTCGCGTGAAGGCAAACAACAGACGCAAACACCAACATTTTAAAATGTTGATCGTGTTATCTTGTAATAATTTAGGTTGATCAGATGTTCAAAACTGAACCATAATTTGTTTCATATTTAACATGCAGGTATGTCTGGTAAGAACAACCAAGTATAACGACAAAGAAGAGCGGCAACAGCAAATGGATAGAGAATGAGAGAGTTAAGCAACGGTCTTCAAAGCGTGAGCCGCGACATTATGGGGCGTTGCCAAACTTTGACAAGGGCGCTGCGTCAAGGATATCGTCACGTAACTACTCAGAGGTTAGATATGCTAAAACTACAACATCCACATTTACGTGATATGTTCAGTACATAAATTAGTTCTTTTGTTCGCAATAACAATTTTAAAAAAAAACTTCTCTCTGGATTAAGTAAAGTACGAGACTTGAATCGCTGTCTTAGCACGCGAGTTTTCACCCATACGTGCTCGGCTGGCTATCCATAAGTGTTCGGAGACTTCTGGATAGTGTCGCTTCAAGCTTTGAAACTCACGATGTGAGGCGACATCCCTTACCTTCCCAGAGTACTACCTTGGTACCATACTATACTTCATTTCTGTATCTAAATTAGCAATCTATAGCCAAAAAGAATCAGTGCGTGGTTGACTTTATATGATCGCAACTGCCTTGTGGTCGTCGTCGGTACTTATTCAGCAGGGAAAGAGAGCTGCGTGTGTCAAAAGTTTGGGAACTACTGAGATACAGTGCATCACAAGACTCTTGGCTAAACAAATGGGCCAGTAACAAGTGAAGCGTAAAACGAAACCTTGAGGAGTCTACAGATGCAACAGAGAAAGTAATGTAGGTTGAAGGTGGAGCGTTTCTAATGAGTTGTAAAACTGTCAGTTCATTGTCATCATCTTGAGTCTTGTCCGGATAATAGTCTGGCTACTATGATGTTCCATTTCCTCTTTCCTTGATGGTACTTGAAATGACAGATTCTCCTGCCCATCTCTTGATGTTTCTAGTCCACTTTAATCTTTCTTTGCTTCTGTTTTTTTTTTTAATACAATGTATCAGTTTCAGATGACTTTCAATAAGTTGCCATATATTTCTTTGTGTACACACACAAACATTCATATGTCTTGTTCGAATTGTATTCAATAATCCTTGTTTCATCTTAAGCTGCTTTAATTCTTCATTATTTGTTCTTCCATGTCCATCTAATTTCTCTATAAATCCACATTTCAAGAGCTTCCGTTTTCTGTGCTTTCTTATTGTCCACAAATCTGTCCCTTACTAGAATGTTGAGATGATGAAACATTTAATTATTCTCAGTCGCATCAATTCTTTTACTAACTTTGATGTGAGTTCGCGAAATTTCCTCTGACCAAAACAGCTTCTTTGTTTCACCCAGACACTAAAAATGGGTTCTACATATTTGCCTTGAGAAAAGCAAGTTGTTTTGACACGGCATTAATAAATAGAGATGGTTGTTAGAGACCTCTTGATAGAGGTCAGCTGCAGTTAACCAGTTATATCACTACGTTAACCATTTATACCCCTACATTAACCAGTTAATACCCTACGTTAACATGTTAAACTCATATGCTGTTTAGTTACACCCATAAACTGATCAGTTACACCTATACCCTAACCAGTTACACCAATACACTGATAAGTTACAATCATTCATTAGCCAGTTACATCCGTATGCTAGCCAGTTAAATCCATGCACTAACCAGTTACATCAATACATTAATGAGTTACACCCATACACTAAACAGTTACACCCATATATTAGCTAATTACATCCATAAACTAGCCAGTTACAACCATGCACTAACTAGTTACATCCATACGCAGACTATTTACACCCATACACTAACCAGTTTCATCCATGCACTAACCAGTTACACCCATACGTTGATAAGTTACACCCATTGGCTGACCAGTTACACTAATACGCTGATCAGTTACATCCAAACCCTGATCAGCTACACCCGGTGCACTAATCAGTAACGTCCATTCACTGAATATTTACACCCATACACTAACCAATTACACTCATCCACTGACCAGTTACGCTCATACGCTGATAAGTTACACCCATTCGCTGACCAGTTACACTAATACGCTGATCAGTTACATCCAAACCCTGATCAGCTACACCCGGTGCACTAATCAGTAACGTCCATTCACTGAATATTTACACCCATACACTAACCAATTACACTCATCCACTGACCAGTTACACTCATACGCTGACCAGTTACATCCATACACTAACCAGTTACATCCACACACTAAACAGTTACAACCATACACTAACCAGTTACACCCATACACTAACCAGTTGTAACCAAACACTAACCAGTTACAACCATAAACTGACCAATTACACTCATACACTAACCAGTTACAACCAAACACTAACCAGTTACAACCATACACTGACCAGTTACATCCATACACTAACCAGTTACACCGTTACACTATGAAGAATAGTGCAGATAAAGAGCATCCATTGCACCGCGAGCTCAACACAGAGAAAGGTGTCAGGCTAAAAAGAGGCAAATCATGGGTGGGCCGAGCAGAAGTTGTCATCAAACAGGTCTGTGGACTTACCAATATCATTGTTGGCGAGGAGTGTATACCGGTGCAACGTCATTCAAGGGGACATTCTCGTGTATTGTCACACTCGACAGGAAAAGTAGGGAACAGAATTCAGTCGTGGTCAATGCGGAGATCAACGGTCTCATCGGTGTTATCGAAGATGCAGTCATCTATACAGACGGATCTGTAATACGACACCAAAGAAGTGCATGGGCATTTACAGCACGCTCGGCAGGCAGATTAGTCAGAGAAGACAGTGATGCATACGACATGACCACGAGTAGCATGACGATGGAGGTGATGGCAGTGACCAAGGCATTCAACTGGTTAGACTAGACCCATGTATGTATGCTGAGTGATTCAATGAGCATGATAAAAAAGTGGAGGCGGGTTCTGTACGCACGCAATGGGTAGAGTCATTTCAGAAGTCAAAAATACGTAAGGTCACATTTGTCTATGTCCCTGGACATGAGGGAGTACGGGAAAATGAAAGAGCGGAAATGTTGGCTAGCTGCGCTGTCGTTGAGGACGGTAAGCCAATGGATCGGCGGACATCATCAGTGCCCTCCAAGATGTGGGAAGAACACAGAACTACGACAACCACAAATCCACGTCACTCCTTCGGATGAAAGAGATGGGAGTTAAGATGGGCATAGCCAGAAAAGAGAAACTTAGTGGGTGTGTAAGAAGACTTATCAACCAACATAAAACTGGAGTCGTCAGTCGCTGGACACTGCGGGACTTGCTGAGGAGGGGATCTGAGCACCTATGGACATGTTCGGAGTACAATGATGATGACCCGCTAATAACTCAACAACCGTTACACTAGCCCGTTACACCCAGACGCTGTTCAGTGTCTTCAGATTTTCACTATCAAAGACTTCTATTACGAGTTTATGCTCAATTTGAACGCGGCCTACCTTCCACAGTTCAATTCTACACGGGCTATGAGCTCATTTGCCTTAAAATTTAAAAAAAAATAAGTAATTAAAATAGACACCCTGAGCTGTTCACGCTGTTACCGAATCGACTGCCTCTTGGATATCAGACATGCATTTTAACTTCAAAACCATATTGCCCATTCTCCTACACCACAACTGCCTAGTGATAAAAAAATTTTGAATAAGTTTTTTTTACAAATTATCTCTAACAAAAACCGCGCATGCACTGACATGACGCAAATTAAATTAATAAACCTCAGCAGATTCTAAAACTGTCTCAAACGATGGAGAGGTTCTAAAAGCAGAACGAAATAATGATCATGGCAATTCGTCATTACCTGACTCCTGTTTCATTCCTCTTATATCCAAACAAAGGATTGATATATTATTGATGACCCTACGGCAAAAAATAAAGTGATCAATAAGCTTCATGAAT
This sequence comes from Megaustenia siamemsis, assembly GCA_032433765.1. NCBI lineage: Eukaryota > Metazoa > Mollusca > Gastropoda > Stylommatophora > Ariophantidae > Megaustenia > Megaustenia siamemsis. Next base: position 82,754,325 of record JAVIAB010000047.1, on the reverse strand, counting down.
ATTTGCAGGAAGAGAACAACGCGGCAAAAAGCGTCGACAGACTTAGCAAGGAATTGCCCGTGTTAATTCAAATTGGATGTTCAGGAAATTAGGTCGAGAAGACGGAAGTGAGCTTAGCAAATTTTCTAAGAAAAAACACGGTCCTCATCTACGGCTGCACCATATTTAAGTCAAGTGTTGATGGCCATGAAAATAGGTCTTTAGAATGTTAAATGTTCAAGGTAATCGATTTGTATATATTTAACTTAAAAATAGCGAACATTCTCTGGAAAATTAGCTCTTAAAACACATCAGAAAGAAGCAATCAACATTTTTCGGGCACATCATGAGAAGAGGAAAGTTGGAATACTTGGTTACAACTGGCAAAATAAAAGGAAAGAGAGATCGCGGACGACAAAGAGAGAAAATACTGGATAGCTTGGTGTCATGGCATGGAAAACAGTCAACAACAGAATTGTTACGATGCACTGTAGATAGAAGATTATGGAGGGACATGATCGCCTACGCCAACCGGCAGGGTACATGATGAGGATGAAAGTAACATATTATCATCATAATCAAGCATCATGCCTGCTAGCGTAGTAACGAGTTGATTATATCTCTCCACCACTTTTGATCTCGACTGTTAGTTATAATTTCTGTTGTTGACTTGCCAAGCCATTCTCTTAAGCTGTCTGCTATCTTTCCTCTGTGCTTTCCTCTATCTCTTCGTCCTTCAATTTTCCAGTTGTTACAATATATTCGAGCTGTTCCATTCTCATAACATGGCCAAAGATTCTATCAATTTATTTGGTTTAGATCTTTGACACGATCACTCTATTTATTTCGCACGCTGGAAGGTAGCAGAGGAGAGTTTATATGAAACAAAGTAAAGCAAAGTAAAGTAAAGTAAAGTAAAAGTAAAATTAAATTAAAGTAAAAGTAAAGTATTGACATTAAAGTAAGGAAACCAAAGTAAAGTATACCTTTAGTTTTATCACATTTAACAGACACATCTATCCCTTTCTTCTTACATCACACCTATTTTTTACTACCTTCATTTAGCAGGCTGTCACATAGGGCCCTAAACATCTCCGTGCTGCACTTCATGATTTACATGTGTCAATACACTTATTTCTAACAGAAACATAGAATCTGCATTTCTCATTTACAAGTTACATTTACAACAAAACAAAGTGCGATTTAACACAACTCTTGCATTCATTTTATAAAAATGGTTTCCCAAAACAAAATATTTCGTCTTTCGCGTTTTTCGGAGACTGTTAGTAGTAAGCAATCGCGATAGGGCAGTAGTTTGGTATAAATGTTAGTGTCTTATGCTGAATGCTGCTTTGCTGAACAGTTGTGTATTTGGCAATATTGGACAGACGGATTCTGGCCACAGAACGAGCAAGATGTATCGCTGGTGTCTGACCTTCTTTCTCATGCGCCTTTTGTCTTCTGAATTTGATATCAGCACTGCCTCGAAAGTTGCTGTGCCATTTTTTTTTATTTTTGCTGTCCATGTTCTACGTTCTGCAGCCAGATTTTTCCAGTTTCTTTCACTAATAGAGTATTCCCTGAAGGAAGCTCTGCAAACATTCTTATATCTCAGCACTGGTCTGCCATTTGTCTCTTTTCGTTCTTAAGTTCACATTACAATATTTGTTTTGGAATAAAGAGCATATTTTTATACAATTGAGAAATAAGGAGTAGTCCTAAAAATGCTTTTTAATTTATATAGGACATATAGGTTCAAGGCATACCAATTACGCCCAGTTTCGAAAGGTATAGTTGTGATCCATTCCAAAAGTATTTCTTGATTGAGTAGCATTAGAATGCCAAAATATAGCGATTGTAGTGGCTTGTTACAAACAATATTGAATCACTGTATACCTTCTTAATAGGTAGAATGAAAACTAGTTACAGGAAGTGACTGACATTATAAAGATGGAAAATAAAAATAAAGGCCATACCATCAACAGTTAAAAGACAAAAGTGATGGTTGAACAATTAAAAACACATCTCCTAAATGCACAATTAAAGTAAATTGGCAAGTACTAAAATAAGTCAGTTAATTTATATACTGAACTCAGATACTCAGAAGATAGTTGTACTACAGAGGTGAGGTGGAAATTGCTCAGACAAAGGTAGCATTTAAAAGAATAGGAAAGATATTGCACAATCTACTTTTGTTAATAGATTTAAGAAAACGAGTTATTCAGTGTTATGTGGAGTCAGTCTTGATGTATTTATGTGAATCTGGGACAATGTGACAAAATACATGAAAATCGCAGCTAAAAACAGTAAAGGGGATGTTCTAAATGAGGCCAAGGAATAAGAAATCTAATGTTTAACATCACAAAGTAACAATCATTGTATTTGTGTCATTTAATGAGAAGGAAAAACTAGAGCATATTGCGAAACAGGAGAAATGTGGGGGAAGAAGAGACAATTGGAAAAAAGAGAGAAAAGATGCCCAACAGTTAAAAGTATAGTGAGGTAAGAAGTCAACAAAAGAATTGGTATACGTAAAGATACACAATTGTGGAGAGACATGTTCACCTACGCCAGAAGTCACGGTATTCAATGAAGAAGAAATCTTCATAAAATAATGTTCAGTATATCTTCTTGCAATAACATTCCATTATTGTGTGTATCGTTGCCATAACAATTAGTGATACTGTAATCTTCTATTATAAAATTGTGTTACTAGTTCTGAAAGTAGCAATGATGGTGCTGAACGCGTGTACTGTTTCTTGTGCACACATCCCGAGACATCTGAGTGAATTATCACTTTTGCATTGATCAAGATAGCCATACTGCACTAACTCTCTTTATTGTGATTTTGAGATAGGAGACTTCTGAATACTTCTTTCACAATAATCGTCTTTTGAGTCGTGTGAACTACTAAGGGGCTACCTATTAAAATAACAGATCATGATAACTGCACGTCCATTTTCTTATTCGAGATCAATTAAGTTGTTGTTTTAAATGCCAACGACAGATAACGTATTTCTAAAATGCCCGAGACAGTTTCAAACTGTCTGATAAGAGCTGTAGTCAGTTTCCTATTTTCAGTGTGAGACAATCGTACATCTTCAATACTTGTGGTCGTTGCGTGCATGTCAGAACACGCGCTATTAACGACGAGATATCAACTCATTGTGTTATCAGTTTATGCAAAACGGTACAATTCCGAAACCTTTATTTCTTTGGATAAACTAGATTTGAAGTTGTCAACTATCTAACCGCATCATGTACAAATAAATAGTATTAAGTTATTTGTGGGTCATCATCATTGCACTCCGAAGATGTCCATGGTGCCCGGATCACCTTCTCAAAATGTCCCGCAGTGTCCAGCGACTGACGACTCCAGTTCAGTGTTCGTTGATAAGTCTTTTTATACACTCACTAAGTTTCTCGTTTCTGGCTGTGCCCATCTTAACTTCCATCTCTTTTGTCCGAAGGAGTGAATTGGACTCATGGTTGTTGAAGTCCTGTGCTCTTCCCACATCTCGGAGGGCATTGATGATGTCCGCTCGATTCATGGAAATGAAATAAATATATTACGTTTATATATAATTAAAATGTGTCCTACCTCAAATCAAATTTATGATAGATATTACTGAAATAAATACTAATGTTGAGACAACAGAAACAACATTGGACATACATACCATACTTTGAAAAATCAGAGACTAAGGTGCAAAATTAAAGATTTCAAGCAAAATGTAGCCGAATGTTATAATGCAGTGAGCGTGTCATGTGTTTGAACATCACAGTAGCATGAGCTCTCTCAACGCCTTAACGCTTTCCATACGTTTCGACGCACTGTGTATCATGCCGACTTCGGTCATGCATGTTTAGCCGCACAGACTCGAGTGATTTTTCTTGTCTGTTGTCCTATTGTCCATGATTCACATTCATATGTTAAAACTGACTCTACATAACATTTAAGAGGTAGGGAACAGGCAAATAATTGCAATGCTGCGGTAAAGCTGGTAGCAAGGAGCCAGTGGTGGGGAGTGTTAAACACTCTAAGGTATGACTTACCGTATGATTTACCTAAAAGCGTTTAACATTCCCCACCGCTGGCTCCATAACATTTAAGAACTCTTTTTCTTGTTTCTATTGTCAGAAATGGATTGCAAAGTATCTTCCTCATTTTTTTTTTAAAATCTGCTTTTGCCTGAGCCATTCTGCATCTCACCTCTTTTGTACATCTTCCGTCTGAGGTTAACAAAGTTCTCTGAGGGTAATAAAGTTCTGTTAGGTATTATATAAATATATGCACGTAGATTGATACTTCAAGCCATGAAAAATATTGCCTTTGAACTCTCTTTCGTTGCATTGATAAAAACCTTCCTTATTGAAAGATTTAAGGCACATGGGGAAAATGTTAGGGTCCATATTCTTGAACAATCGCAGGCATGTTGTATGACAGATGTAGTTGGTATCACGTCAGGCCGCGTGGTCTGCTTCTCAGTTTCAAAGATTTCATGAACCAGAAAACACTGTCACTACGGAAAATAAATCCGTTATATCTGGAAATTATCCGACTATCTTATCGGACATCATCATGTGCCATACTGGTTGGCGTAGGCGATCATGTCCGTCCACAATCTTCTATCCACAGTGTTTCTCATCAGTTCTGTTGTTGACTGTTTTCCATGCCATGACATCAAGCTATCTAGTGTCTTCTCTCTTTGTTATCCGCGATATCTGTATACCTGTATTTTGCCAGTTGTAACCAGGTTTTCCAACTTTCCTTTTCACATGATGTGCCCGAAAAATTGTTGATTGTTTCAATCCGATGTATTTTATAAGCTCCCTTTTTGTGTTGGCTTCTTTGAAAATTGCCTGATTCGTCTTTCTTGCTGCCCAGGGAATTTTCAACATTCTTCTGAAAAATTTCATCTCTGTATCCTCTGATGATCTTTTCATTTGTTTGTTTACTGTCCATGATTCGCTTCTATAGGTCAGAATTGGATCTATATAGCACCAATGAACTCTCTTTCTCATTTTTTTGGACATAGAATTGATCCATAAGACGTTTCTTATTTTATGAAATACTACTCTCGCCTGAGCTATTATTCGTTGTATTATTAGTAGCTAGTGAAATAACTACTTGACCACCGCAGGCCACAGTAATGGGCCTAGACCATTGGAGTTTATTTGATTAGTTTTTATTTTTGCAACTTCTCTAAAGTTGTGTATGATAGGAGGATATAGTCTTCAACTTCTAACATAACTTTTTCGAATATGGAACTAAAGCACTGATAGTGTGTATTTTTTTATTATGAGCATGTTACACAAGAGGAGTTCCAAAACAGAATCACGTGGGTATCATCTACTGATCACACCATTGAGAATTAGAAATACAAAATTGAGTGGTATCGTAGCTTTGTGCGGCTTGCCTAGCCCAAATACAGGGATCTGCGACCGAATGAGAGAAGAAATGTCAAAAGATATGAAAGAACAGATATAGTTTGACGTCCTTGACTCACAAAAAGACAGTCGCAAGTAGAGAGGAATGAAGAAAAGATATATCAAGTTAGTTGCCATTTAATATCAAGGAACGAAGTATCAATTTAGTAGCCATTTAATATCAAGGAAAGAAGTATCAAGTTATTGAGTTATTTGCGGGTCATCATCATAGCACTCCGAACATGTCCATAGGTGCTCAGATCCCGTCCTCAGCAATTCCCGCAGTGTCCAGCGACTGACGACTCCAGTTCTATGTTGGTTGATAAGTCTTCTTATACGGCCACTAAGTTTCTCATTTCTGGCTGTGCCCATCTTAACTCCCATTTTCATCATACGAAGAAGTGACGTGGATCTGTGTTTGTCGAAATCCTGTGCTCTTCCCACATCTCAGAGGGCATTGATGATGTCCACCCGATCCATTGGTTGCCCGTCCTCAACGACAGCGCAGCTAGCCAACATTTCCGCTCTTTCATTTCCCCGTACTCCCGCATGTCCAGGGACATAGACAAAGGTAACCTTACGTATTTTTCACTTCTGAAATGACTCTACCCATTGCGTGCGTACAGAGACCGCTCCACTTTTTTATCATGCTCATCGAAACACTCATCATACATACATGGGTGTAGTCTAACCAGTTGAATACCTTGGGCACTGCAATCACCTCCATCGTCATACTACTCGTGGTCATGTCGTATGCATCACTGTCTTCTCTGACTATTCTGCCTTCCGAGCGTGCTGTAAATGCCCATGCACTTCTTTGGTGTCGTATTACAGATCCGTCTGTATAGATGACTGCATCTTCGATAACACCGATGAGACCGTTGACCACGACTGAATTCTGTTCCCTACTTTTCCTGTCGAGTGTGACAATACACGAGAATGTCCCCTTGAATGACATAGGCACCGGTATCCACTCCTCACCAACGCTGATATTGGTCAGCCCACAGACCTGTTTGATGACATCTTCTGCTCGGCCCACCCATGATTTGCCTCTTTTTAACCTGGCGCCTTTCCCTGTGTTAAGCATGTGGTGCAATGGATGCTCTTTACCTGTACTAATCTTCAGGTATGCTCGTGCTCTCCAGATCTTGATTCTGTCATCCATGGTTGGAAAGTCAAGAAGATACCTCATTGCTACACAGTGAGTGTCCCTTGTACATCCCAAGATAATGCGCATGGCTTCATTTTGTATTTTCTCCAGCCTATCAATTTGAGTCGTACTGACAGTAAGAAATGCCAGGGCATACTCGATTGGTGCGAGGACTAATCCCTGGAACAGAAGAGTAAGTAGCCTCTGCTCGATGTTGGCAGCTGCCATGACCTTCAAGGCGGCTAATCCTTTACGGGATTTTGTTATCACATGGTCGACGTGGTCCCGAAAATACAGGCTGCGATCAAACTTAACTCCGAGGTATGTCATCAACTTGTCCCTGGTCACCTCAAAAGCTCCCATTCGTACTACCGGTGTGGTCGTATTAACGATATGATTGTTAAGGGAGAACCATGAAACTGATGCTTTATTAGGATTAACCAAGGCACCTGAAACCCCACACCAGGAAGAAATGCGATCGAGTTCGTGTTGCATTGTGGAGGCGATTCCCCGTCTGTCTCTTCCCTGTCGATATACCAGAATATCATCAGCAAAAGTCATAGTTCTTCCCCTCTCATCCAGCTGTTGTTCCGTGATCGTTATTGTGTACACGTTAATTAATATTGTAAGGTTCACCAGTATCAAGTTAGTTGCCATTTAATATTAAGGAAGGAAGGAGAAAGAAAGAATGTGACGAAGGAAGGAATGTAGAAAGATAGGTAGGAAGAAATGAACGAAGGAAGGAAGGATGGACAGAAGGAAGGAAGGAAGGAAGGAAGGAAGGAAGGAAGGAAGGAAGGAAGGAAGGAAGGAAGGAAGGAAGGAAGGAAGGAAGGAAGGAAGGAAGGAAGGAAGGAAGGAAGGAAGGAAGGAAGGAAGGAAGGAAGGAGAAATAAAAGAAATTGAAGGATATAATTATTCTGGATCTATGATTTTAGTCGAAGTGACGAACTAAATGACCATCATGACAATGAATGATGAAGCCTCATTTGTGATAACTGCAATCTGGAAACTGTAGGATCATTACAAATTAAAGGAACATTAATTGGTGTGATTAAACAGCTTGCCATCAGTACAAATAGACTCACACATGTCAGCATTTGCTAAAACACAATGGACGTCTTAGTGGCTAATTGGTATGTTTTGAGGTTGTTCTTATAGGAGTAGTTTCACGAGTTAGATCCTCATTGTTAGAGTTGGACAGACTTGCACTGACTCAAGGAGTAAACAAACTCAGATGTTTAGGGTGAGAGGTCAACTTGTCATACCGGTTGCGTTGGTGTGCTGCATTTGAAAAATTGGTAAGGGGTTAAGGCAAAGAAATGCAAATGAATGCATAAAAATGCGAAGCTGCAATAAAGCTGAATAAGAGGGAAAATTAAAAAATACAAAGAAATGGTATGTTAGAGGCTTTACGTGATAAGTGGACGACACAGACTAAACGACGTTTCGGCCCAATAGGCTTTCAGCAGGAACAAACAAGAAAAACACACACACAAAACTAATAACACTTGCGCACATTTCTGCACATTCACGACAGCCACACTTTTGTTACCATTTCCTTTACATACACACAGGATGGACATTTTTATTTTCTTTAACATATTTCGAATATTTTTGTTTTGAATGTTTCGTTATTAGTTTTTTGTGTGTGTGTGTTTTTCTTGTTTGTTCCTGCTGAAGGCCTATTGGGCCGAAACGTCGTTTAGTCTGTGTCGTCCACTTATCACGTAATGCTTCTAACATACCATTTTTTTTTTTCCTCATTTGAAAAATTGCTTTTATCTAACTCGAAAGTTAGTTTTATTTAACTCACAAGTTGTTTTTATTCAACTCAAAACTTTATTTTATCTAACTCAAAAGTTGCTTCTAAATAATTCAAAAGTTGCTTTTATCTAACTCAAAAGTTGCTTTAATCTTATACAAAAGTATTAATTTAAAACAACAACAAAACTGTGCCTAAAAGGCAAAATTAATCGGATCAAATTGTTTCAAAAAATCACATTCTCTGTAAATTTGCAATGGAAATCAAGCACAAAATGGAACTGGAACAAACATTGCCAGCAAAATTAGTCAAATAAAACTGCAGGAGAGAAGTTTTTAAAAAAAAATATAATAATAATAAAATAGAAATATCACTTTGCAAAAATGAAAACTGCAATTATTTAAAATTGTTTTAAATTTTACTCAATTTGTTTTTATTTTTCGCTAAAAGAAAAATGTGGAAACAATTTGTGTTTTCTTTTTTTACAAAGTGTGGGAAGATGAATTGTTACTTAAAATAAAAATTTCAAAATAAGTTTACTCTATCACGTCTTACTTGAACCAAGTAATGGGCACTACTGCTGGATCTTAGCAAGACCTGTTGATCTTGTAACAAGTCCACACCATTTACATTTTCCTTTTACATGCATTTCTATAGACTGTCCATGGACATGCAACGGGGAAATGAATGAGCGGACAGATTGGCTGGCTGCCGTCGTTGAAGACGGCCAATCAATGGATCGGGCGGACATCATCAATGCCCTCCGAGATGTGGTAAGGGCACAGGACTTTGACAACCATGAGCCCACGTCACTCCTTCGTATAAAAGAGATGGGAGTCAAGATTAGCACAGTCGGAAACGAGAAACATAGTGGAGTGATTTGCTGAGAAGGGGATCTGAGCACATGGACATGTTCGGAGTACAATGAAGATGACCCGCAAAAAAACTCAATAATTCTATAGACTCTACGTCTTGAATTGGTACAGTTGGTCGTTTGATTTTCTTGCGAACTTTTTCATTGGTGAAAGGTCTATATAAGACATGCGGAAGATCTTTCGGTAACATCTCATGTTCAGTCTATATTCTTTTTTCAATATTAGTAGTGCTTAAACAGCAGAGATAGAATCAAGATGCAATAAAGCTTGTCAAAACATTGGACAGTTATCACCACTATTGCCCAAAAAGGAAATAACTCTGGAGGCAAAACGAGCACTTTAAAATACAATCTTCATCTCAACGTTGTGCTACCTGGACCCAAGATGCAAGAACAATAAGAAAAATAACCTCTATTGAGATGAAATGTGTTAGGCGAATGACAGGAAACAGTCTGAGATCAGAAATGAAGAACTGAGAAAAAAGCTAGGAAAAGCTCCCGCCATAGAATATATAAGAAAACAACAGATACGATGGTTTCGCCACGTGACAAGGCAGAAAGATCAAAACATAACACAACGAGTCTTCAACAAACGTTGTGAGAACACCAGACCCACGGGTCGACCACGAAAAAGATGGATCGATGGAATATTAGAAGCACTAGCAAACATAGCAGCAGCAGAGACGAACAGAAGATCAAAAGAACACAAATTATATCTCCCCTCGACGCTGAAAGGCAAATGAGGAAGGAAAGAGGAAGAAGAAAAAGATATATTGCTTAGTCTTGTCAGGGTTGGTAGAATTGCCTGGCCATTACTTTTGACTTAGTCTTCTTCAGCGATACTGAAGCCTATATATATATATATATATATAATACGAGAGGTCAAAAAGTAATGCACACCCATTTTTTTCTCTGCTAATAATAAAGATAGGAATATGAAATTTTGCACACTTAGAATATGACATGTTCCAATTATGTGTACCAAATTGCACAGCATTCTGATAAATATTACGCAATCTATGAACCGTTAAAATGGAGCTTGTCAACAATGTCCGTTACAAACAGAGAATTGTCATAGAATTTCTGGTTGCGGAAAAAGAAACTGTGGCAAACATTCATAAACGACTGTGTGCAGTGTACACATGTTCTGCAGTCGATAGGAGCACAGTTAGTCGCTGGGTTCAGAGAATTAAAGCTGCAGAAAGTGTACGAGTGGAGCTGCATGATTTACCGCGTTCTGGACGTGTTGCCTCGGCTACCAGCACAGACATGTTAAACCGGGCTGATGCCATTATTCGTAAGGATAGGCGTATCACTAGTCAGCAATTGGCATTGCAGCTTACTGTCAGCAAGGGAAGTGCAATCGCAATTTTTAAAACTCTCGGATATTCAAAGATTTGCGCTCAATGGGTTCCTCGGTGCCTAACAAATGATCACAGAGTTCAAAGGAAAACATTGTTCTGAATTGTTGGAGCGTTTCGGTGTTGAAGGAGAAATGTTTTTGTCAAAAATTGTTACCGGTGACGAAACGTGGGCACATCATTATGAGCCTGAAAGAAAAATGCAGTCAATGGAATGGCATCATCCGCAGTCACCAAAAAGAAAAAAATTCAAAACATCTCCATCAGCCGGAAAGGTGATGATCACTGTCTTCTGGGACATTGATGGTGTGATTCTTGTTGATGTAATGACAAGAGGTGAGACAATCAACTCGACAGCTTACATCAATACACTGACAAAACTCAAAAATCGGTTCCACAGAGTTCGGCCTAATAAGCCATCTGCAGATTTGTTGCTTCAACATGACAATGCACGCCCTCACACAAGTCTGGTAACACGGGAAGCAATCAACAAATTTGGTTGGACTGTACTGCCCCATCCTCCTTACAGCCCTGATCTGGCTCCCTCAGATTTCCATCTGTTTGGACCACTCAAAAAATTCCTGCGTGGGACACACTTTGACAATGATGAGGGTGTGATCCGTGCAGTTAAAAAAATGGCTACGCGAGCAGGACAAAACTTGGTACAAACGAGGCATTCATGACCTAGTTTCGCGTTGGCGTAAGGCAATACGCTTGGACGGAGATTATGTTGAAAAATAGGTAGTGTAAAGGGGATGTTCAGCTACAATCTGTGAAAATTTCACACATTTTGCCCGAAAAGTTTCCGAGAAAAAAATTGGTGTGCATTACTTTTTGACCTCCCTACGTATATATATATATATATATATATATATATATATATATATATATATATATATATATATATATATATATATATATATTGAGTTATTGAGTTATTTGCGGATCATCATCATTGCACTCCGAACATGTCCATAGGTGCTCAGATCCCCTCCTCAGCAATTCCCTCAGTGTCCAGCGACTGACGACTCCAGTTCTATGTTGGTTGATAAGTCTTCTTACACGGCCACCAAGTTTCTCATTTCTGGCTGTGCCCATCTTAACTCCCATTTCCATCATCCATCATATATATATGAACTGGTTGACTGTTTTAAGTGTGTCTCCTTTTATTGAGATTATCCTTTTAATGACGAATCGTTCTGAATCCAATGTTGACGTTCGTAAATTTTTCAAGACTATGAATTCCGGGACAACGAACTCAGAGTTGACTCGAAAATGTTGAACGAATTAAAAGTTAAATACGTGTACGGAGTCCAGATTTTCAGGGTATACGCAAAAGGACATTCTTTACCTTAAAGTAAATAATTATTAAATATCAATCAAATCATAAATCATATATATTTTATGAATTCTGTCTTTCTATCTTTCTCATCTTATTAATTATTTTTTTTTCTTAATAGGCAGTATTCGTACAAGTTACTCTGGTACCAGTGTCAGACGTTGACAATAACTATTTATCTATTTACCTTTCGAACCGTAGCCGGCCCATACGGCGTAGACCAAGATACTCTTCTTATCTGAATTTTTGTTCTAGCAGTTTTCAATTCTTTTAAAGATATTTTATCGAATCTCGCCATTTGTCTCTGTTCTGTGCAAGCAGCTCTATCTCATTGAGGGAGCCGATTCTTGCTGCTCTTGCCTCTCTCATCAATGTTCTTCTCAGTGTCTCTCTGCGTCTTCCCCTTTTCCTCTTAACCTGTTGTTTCCCACGTGAGGGCTTGCTTTGCTATTCGGTTATTATCTCTTCTCATCACATGTCCAACATATGACCATCATCACATGTCCAAACATATGACCATCACCTTTTCTTTATTACTGAAGATATTAGTGGTTGATTGACAATAACATCCAAAGAAACACAAAATCATCACAAAGTAAAAAAGAAGCCTGAATGCGAAATTCAATCTGACAAGAAGATACTTAATTAGAAATGAGGAAATACTAACACCATATTCCCTATACGCTATTTGGCATGACAGGCCATTTTATTGTTATTTAAAATATTTTTTATAGAGAGAAATAAGATAGAAGTACACCTGTGCTGGGCCATATTAAGAAGCAAAAGATGAAATTGTTTGCACTTTACCACCTCATAATACTACATAGCACACTAACACTCACAAGCATAAAGGGAATGTTGACCCTAGAAGATGGTTGACTAAACAAATTAGCAGACATCACGAGGTTGTTTAGTTTTGTTTAGTTTAGTTTAGCTTAGCTTAGCTTAGCTTAGCTTAGTTTAGCTTAGTTTAGTTTAGTTTAGCTTAGCTTAGCTTAGCTTATCTTAGTTTCGCTTAGCTTAGTTTAGTTTAGTTTAGCTTAACTTAGCTTAGTTTAGCTTAGCTTAGCTTAGCTTAGCTTAGCTTAGCTTAGTTTAGCTTAGCTTAGCTTAGCTTAGCTTAGTTTAGCTTAGCTTGGTTTAGTTTAGTTTAGTTTAGTTTAGTTTAGTTTAGATTAGTTTAGTTTAGTTTAGTTTAGTTTAGCTTAGCTTAGCTTAGCTTAGCTTAGTTTAGTTTAGCTTAGCTTAGTTTAGTTTAGTTTAGTTTAGTTTAGTTTAGTTTAGTTTAGTTTAGTTTAGTCTACGGATCATCTTCACTGCACATTGGACACGTCCCTAAGTGACCAGATCTCCTTCCTAGTATATCCCCCAGTGTGTGGAGACTGACGACTTCAGTTTTGTGTTGATTTCTTATTCTTTTGTTCCTCCCTTCCCACCCCACACCGCATAGCTCGCCTTTTTAGCTTATCTAGTTCTGTGTTGACTTCTTATATTTTTTCTCCCCCGCATAGCTTTATTTACTAGTATCTCCAGTGTTGACCTTAATGTTCATTGCAGTCTGGAGATGGTTGTAGATTCATGACCATTGACTGAATCATTAGCTCGCCCTACCTATATGAGTAAATTCTCAATGCACCACGATAAGTATCAGGCGGAAGTCTACACAAGTATTGACACTGCGTTTTCTCTGACGCTTAAAACCAAAAGGGCAGAAGAAGGTTGTGAATTATATTTTTCCAGGGGCAGTAATGTTGACATTCGAAAGCGTTCATAGAGATTCTTTGTAGAAAATTCTGAAGCAATATGGCTTACCATCAAAAATTATAAATATTATCAAAGACATGTATGATGGATACACATGTGCAGTTCGTACTGAGCGAATGTTTCTCAGTAGAAACTGGGGTTAAACAAGGATGTATTTTATCGCCTTTGTTATTGGAATTGTTATGGACTTCATAATGAAGAAATGCTGCACTGGTAATAAAGGCGTCGAGTGGATACAAGGAGACCATTTAGAGGACTTCAATTCAATGTCGTCATCAGCAGTCAGATAAAAACGATGCATGAAAATACAAATGTACAATCATCAATAGCCAGCAAAATTGGGCTTGAGATCAATCCTAAAAAGACTAAAGTCATGAAAAGCTTAATTCCAACAGATGACAAAATTTACATGGAAAACAAACCAGTGGAAGTGATAGATCACTTTATCTATCTTGGAAGTCACATTGATCGAGAAGGGGATTCAAGTAAAGAAATTAGAATCAGAATAGCTAAAGCAGCAATGTCTTTCAGAAGCCTTGAAAAGTTGTGGAAATAAAAACTCATCAGCACAAACACAAAACCTGGACTATTCAAATAAAATGTACTATCAACCCTTACGCATGCGCGTGAGAGTTGGAAAACAACAAGAGATATAGAAACAAAGTAGAACGCATTCGGAAATAAATGTCTAAGGAAAATACTTGGTATAGCGTGGAACGAATTCAAAATAAACGAAAAAAATTAGAGAAATCGCCAATCAACCACTAATATCTTCAGTAATCAAGAAAAGACGATGGTCATATGTTGGACATGTGATGAGGAGAGATAATAACCAAATAACAAAGCAAGCCCTCATGTGGGAAACAACAGGTAAGAGGAAAAGAGGCCGACCCAGAGAGACACCGAGAAGAACATTGATGAGAGAGGCGAGAGCAGCAGGAATCGGCTCCCTCAAAGAGATAGAGTTGCTTGCACAGAACAGAGACAAATGGCGAGATTTGATAAAATATCTTTATAAGGATTGCAATCTGCTAAAATAAAAATTTTAATAAGAGAAATAGTATATGGGTCTATGCCCTATGGGCCGGCTACGGCTCGATAGGTCAATAGATAGATAGATAGTAATGTTGAAATAAGATACCATTTGTTCATCATCATCGTGTGCCTTCTCAGCAACGAAGGTTGGATACCATGGATCGCCATTCTACTATGTTTCTTGCTTTGATGGTGCAGGCTGTCATAGATTGACTAGTCCATCTTTTGATGTTACTCGTCCATTTTAGTCTTGGTCTGCCTCTGCCTCTTTTACCTTGTATTTTTCCTTCCAATATTACTTTTAGTAGGCTGTTGTGTCTTTTAACATGCCCCAAAAATTTCATTTGTCTTGTCTTAATTGTATTTAGTAGTTCTCTTTTTATTTTCAGTTGTTTTAAAACTTTATCGTTTGTTATCTTTTGTTTCCATCCAATTCTACCTATACTTCTATAAATCCACATTTCAAAGGCTTCAATTTTCTGTTCTGTTTTCTTGTCTAATGTCCTTGTTTCTGCACCATACAGGAATATTGAGAAGATGTAACATTTTGCCATTCTTAGTTTCAGACCTGTTGATATTTGTTTTGTTGTTAGTATATTTTTCATGGCATTAAAATTACTTTTTGCCATACCTATTCTTTTGTTTATTTCAGTTTGCATTTTCCATCACTAGTTATAGTGTGTCCTAGGTAGTTGTAGTTCTGGACTGTCTCCAGATGTGTTCCTTCACCTGTGATATTTAATTGTAGGTCTTGAGAATTTTCTTTGTTTATGATCATAGTTTTAGTCTTGTTGATATTCATTTCTAGTCCATATTTTTTTGCTTGTTATGTTTATCACATTAAGCAATTGTTGTAGGTCTTTAGGATTTTCTGCTAGTAGAACAGTATCATCAGCATATCTCAGGTTATTGATTAGTAAAAAAAAAAAAAAGTAAAGTACTCCGGTCACGCCAAGTGGCGTATAGGGAAATATGGTGTTAGTGACCCTATATTTTACAGACCTTCAGCACATTATTTTTGGGGTAATGTGGTCAGTATTACGCCCGTGCTGCTTTACTTTCCCAGAAAAACATCTGGTACCCATTTAAGGCTGGGTGAACCCGGAAGCCGTCGGTTGGGATCGAACCCTACCCCTTGTCCGTGGTAGTCCAGTTCACTAACCACTGAGCTATCGCGGCTCAGGTTATTGATTATCTTTCCATTAATGTTTAGGCCTGGTATCTCTGAGATTTTTTTAAAGATTTGCTCAGTGTATAGATTGAACAAGCTTGGTGATAGGATGCATCCTTGTCTTACTACTCTTTTTATGTCCATGGGTGTAGAGTTCTCCTTGTTATATCTTATTATTGCTGTTTGCTCCCAGTACAAATTACATATTAGTCGTAGGTCTGTGTCGTCTAGATTTATATCCTTTAGGCAGTCTATAAGTTGGTTATGGTGTATTCTATCGAAAGCTTTGGTGTAGTCTATAAAGCAGGCATATATTGGTTTGTTTACTTCTGTGTACTTTTCAATCAATATTCTCATGCTGAATATGGCTTCTTTTGTCCCACTGTTTTTCCTGAATCCAAATTGCTGCTCATCTAATTCAGTATTGATTTTATTCTAAATCCTTCCCTGTATAACTTTTAGTAAAATTTTTGTTACCTGGCTCATTAGGTTTATTGTGTTGAAGTTACTGCATTCAACTGCACCATTCTTTTTAGGCAATGCTATAAAAGTTAATGTATTTAGTTCATTTGGTATGTATCCTGTTGCTGTATATGTCATTGCATATGTCTGTGATCACTTCGACGCCAAACACTTCTAGAGCCTGTATCATCTCTATTTTGTTCACAATGACAAAATCTCCGTCTGTCAGCTCTCGGAACACTAGGATTACCAGATGTCAGAACTTCACCGAATAAGTCCTGCTTTTAAGATGTATGCCCTGCGTTCGGCCACTGATTTACCTTATCGCACAAAGGAGTTTAAATAAGCGCCACTATATCTAGCACTACAAATGACAAGAGTTAGGGCTTGATCTCAATCGACGGCATCCGGGTTCACCAGGCCTTAAATAGGTACCGGATGTTTTCTGGGAATGTAAAGCGGCACGGGCGTAATACCGACCACATTACCCCGAAAATCATGTGTCGAAGGTCTATACAAATTATGGTCACTAACACCATATTTTATATACGCCACTTGGCGTGACGGGGCACTTTACTTTTATACTATACCCTGACATATAAAATAATTCTTTTTGAGATAAAATGTCCTGCTTTTGAAAGTCTGGTAACCCTCCGTAATACTCACCGTCGTTATTAAATTCAAACTGTTCTACGACTTCTCTTAGTTAACGCTGATCTAGCGTTTTAAATCTTGTTGTGTCGTCAGTATGTCCAGTTTGTTGTCACTGTTGAGAGCCAACACGACAAATTGTTTCTATTTTAGCACACAACAGACCGGACGTTCAATAGTGGCCGTCTGATACTTATATACCCTGCGGGGCTAACTACATTTGCCTGATTGGCGTTTCCGTCTGGTGATTATAGAGTGTGACAGAGTAGCTAAGAGTTCTGGACTTAAAGTCCATCCATACTTTCTTTCTTTCAACTTTGTTCATTTCTTATTGCTCACTATTTCTTCGTAATTTTAATGAAGGTCATATTATTTTATTTTATGTCAAAAGTTATACGGGATTTGGGGTCTTGACAGACGGTCGGTCGGTTCCAAGCAATCATCATTTGACGGTTGTTTGGTACTATTATTTATTATTAACGTTTTTATACTGGATGGTCGGG